>BSBM01001331.1:15252500-15852500 GCA_027924585.1 Larix kaempferi | reverse complement strand
TCGTCACTGTGCTGGTGTGGGTATGAGATAGGGTTTCAGTAATGTCTTTTAGGTTATGAGAGGGTTGATGCCATTGGGCTTTGGGTTTGCTTCTCGACTGATTCAGCTCCAGTTTGAGGTTTCCGTCTGCAAGGTTTGTCTGTCGTGGCCGTCATTGGAAGAGTTTGAGGGTGTTCCTTGCTCTTTCAACCGACGAGGGTGATGGGGTTTCAGTGTCTGCTCCCACCGGTGGCTTCCAGAATATCCACGGCTACATTGCTCAGGTAATAAATAACCTTATTTTCGCAATTTCTGTTTTGCAAGCAGTGTAGATATACAATTATTTAAAACTCTCGGCATAAACAGTGTATTAACATCTTTCAGCATTGAATGTGCAGGTCACGCGGCTCTGAAGGTGTACAGGGTTCTTTCTCCAACGCTGGCTCATCCGGGTAAGCCTGGTTATCCACGGCTGTCTCTTCCTTTGCTGGTTTTGTGATTAGGGTTGTGTCATGGAGGAAAACTCCTGTGTAGTGAGGTTGTTTGACGACTTGATGTTCATGGTTGCAATCATCTGTATAAGTTATTTTGTTTGAATGAAAGGGTTGAAACCTTGTTATGTTTATTGGAGAGCCCTTCACGGCTCAGACTGTATGAGGCCAGGGTTTCTGTTATTGTACTTTGTAATTGCTAAGCGTAGGGTTCCATCCTCGCTGCATAAAATTTATACTTAATATATTACTGGGCCTATCATGGCCGTGTTCATTTTGTGTTTCGTTAAATTATTCGAATGTATTTGAACTGTAAGGATAGATGAATTCTTCGGTACCTGCAATGGATGTTAACTCTGTTATAAATGAAACCCTATAATTGTCTCTCTGCGTTTTTCTTCGTTTTGGAGTAATAAATAAAAGATTGTGGAAGTTTATCCACTATGACTGTAATAGTTAATAGCATAGGGTTATTCTGGCGAATTGGGGGTTTTGTTTTGTGTTCAATGCATAAGTATGATATTGTTAACTCGGTGGTGACTGGGTACGAGTTGTAACAATTTATTTTGAATCTATATAATTATTAAATAAAACTATGAATAGAATAATATATACATAGAACTATGTGTTAAGATGCTGTAGGTTCTGTCTGTCATAAAAAGCATTCTTTTCAATTGTTTTTCAGTCTGTCGAAGGAATAATATAAGGCTACGGCCGTGTAGGGTTTGTGGACTACCTAAGGAAGAACATTTGTACTGAATAAATATTATTACTGTGTAAACTTAAGATGGTTTGTAACAGCCAATGATGGTTGCGTTCATCGACAGTTTCTCTGTTGTGTAATATGTTTGTTTTTGTTTAAAACAACTTTGTTAATTCTATTATAATAAGCATGGCTAATGTATTATAATACTAGGTTGAAGGAGAATAATACTATACAGTTGCTAAGTGTTTGTGTTTGACTACTGTGTAGATGATTAAGATTATGTGGAAGCTTGTAAAAATGAAATATTGTTACAGTCACCTCTTTAGTTAATCGATAGCTGTCAAACATGTTCTGAGTATAAACAATATATTAAAATGAGTTTTGTTTATCTGTTAACTAGATATAAGAATGACCTAAAACTAAAGTTGACTGAAATATGCTATACATATATATATGCAGGTATATTACTGGAATATCTATTGTTTAATATTTCTGTCTATTATTGAACCATTAACAGGAATTCTAGAATATGCCTAAACATGGTAATTGTTAACTATAACAGTAACAATTAGGTTCTGTATAAGATAAATACTCTATTTAAATAAAAATAGGAAATCTCTATAACATCTGCGTTTCTGAAATTTATAACAAAAGGGAGTACAGAGACTGATTTACTGAAGTTGAATACAGTCAAAAACATAGTTGTACTAGTCTATCTCATATGAAAATAAATTAAATCAACAACAGGAAGAGTGGCAGAACCTGTAGCTATGGTAGACAATAACAGCAATGGGAGGCTGTTCCTCCCTACCAATTCCTGGAGAGTGCCCAGACAGCACTTCTCAGGACCCCCGAGCTTGCTCTGGTCTAACTGGCCGGAATCTAAGTACGGTCAATAATTCCCTCAGCCAAAACAGCTATACTGGAACCAAGTTACTGCAACTTCCTGCTCAAAACACTTCCTTACTATTTTCCCACTTCCTCAATGGGACTCCTGAATAGCATTCACCTGAATGTATTCTCCCTATAGAACAATTGCTGAACCCCCAGCTCAGTTCATTGAGTAGTATTTAAAAGATTGCCTAGGTCTTAGTTGGGCTAACTGTCATTAATGAGCCACCTGCTCAGATTCCACTTTCTTGGGGAATCATGACCCCAAAATATAGGGAAGTTGCCACCTGCAACTCAGGAAGTGTTTGAGGATGCTGCCACTTGTCTTTTGTCCTTCCACCTAATTCCATCCACCAGTTAGACCAGTAACCTCTTTTAACAGCTCTCCCATGCTGTTGTCTCCATAATTTATTTATTAATAATAATTATTCAGATTTTACATTCCATTTCTGGAGACTCTGCTGAGTCATCCCTTCCTACTTAGCATTTAATTTAACATAATGTTCTCAGGAATATTAAAAATAATTACATTATTTTAATAAAATTGGGGTATGTGACAAAACCTGCCCCTCTTAAAACTGAAACTTCACTCCAAGACACTAGGTGCACCACTGGTGTCCCTCCAGAAATCAGATGGGGTGACATCTACAGAATGATCCGGGACCAAGAAATCTCAGATATGTTGTTAGAGGAAGCACCGATTTATCTTAACATCAGAGCCTCAGGCATAACTAGAGTCGCTACCCGCCCTGAGCTGTTCCCCTATGCTGAAGTGATCGGATGGATACTCCAACATGCCGATGCTGAAGGGAGAGTGATAAATGATAGTGGGAAAGTGTCTATTGCCTCATTTCAACCCGTGTATATTGCGGCAGCCTACAGATTTCCCCGTGTCCAACAAGCTCTGACTGACGAATGGTTGGGCCAAATGAATAACGTCGAGATGGCCAAGAAGCTACTAATAGCGGGCAAACATTTGAGAAAAAAGGGAAGTGATGAATATGACGTACAGAACCTGAGAGCTCCTTTCAGATTGATCGCTTTAATGCTATGCAGAATCTTCGGCATGCCCGATGGCACAGTGTATAAGATTCAGTGGATCCCTATCATCCACTACGTGGCATTCAAGGGAACTGTGTTTGACTGGGCCACTATCCTGTCAGACAGTTTGGCCTCGATGATAATGGCTGCTAGGGAAGGACTAGCCTTGAAGAAGGTTGAATTCTTCATGTCTTCATATCTGATAGATTGTATCTTGGCCAAGATAGACTTCCCCAAATTGGGCTGCACATGGGATAGGGCCACCGCCCCGGTCTATATTGCATTCAAGATGTTGTGGGCTCAGAATTACAAGCCCAGCTACAAACTCATCTGTGAGGGGTTCATCATGCCCCTATACGAGAAAATGTTCAAGGAAGAACCAAATTGCCTGTCAGAAAATGCTTTGGAAGTCCTTGAGGATTATGGGGACTTTTACTTTTCGGAGCAAGGTACCTACCTGAGAATGTTTGGAGGGACTAAGCCCCCATACATCTTTCCGCAGTATGCCACAGACTATGTGGTTCTCAAAGAAGCAGTAAGAGAACTCTTCCTAGATGGGATTGGAGCAATGCTCCACAAACAACATAAGGCTTCCTTCCCCCCTCTACCTTTCTGCATCGGTGCTTACAAGTTCTCGGGGGTCGCCTCAGCTGAGGAGTTTGTCCAAGAGTTGAAGGCCTTCCACTTCGGTGAGGTTATCTTCCACAGGAACGACAGAAAGGGTAAAGTGGTTGAGCATTGCAAGGATATCTATGCCCACTTCGAGTACTCCCACTACCCTGATGCCGAGGAAGAGGCATTCAGAGGCATCAGCAACATGACTGAGCTGCGGATCTGTCGCCAAGGCACGGGAGCAAGCTCTAGCTCAACCAAGGCCCAGAAGACCAACCAACAAAAGGAGAAAGAAGCTGAGGATGCCCGAGCTCAGGAAGAGCTTAGATTAAGAGAAGAAGCGAGGTTACAGCGGGAAGCTGAGGAAGCAAGAAAGCAGCAGGAAGCTGAAAATGAAAGACTGCAGAAAGAGGCCGAGGAAGCCCAAAAGCAGAAACAGGCTGAAGCAGAAAAGAGGGCGGAAGAAGAATTGAAGACAAGGGAAGATTCCAAGGCAGGTGGATCCGGTATACAGGACATGGAAATAGACACCTCTCAAGCAGGTGGCTCTGGTGCCCAAAATAAAGGAGGAGACCCTGCTCAGGAAGTCCAGACCCCACCGGCAGAAGAAGACATAGACATCATAAACCGACCAATTGTCCCGTACACTCCATCGGGAAAGCGTACGGTGTCCAAATGGAATGAGTTTGTCTATGACAAGAAAAGAAAAGCAATGGTCCTCAAATCAGAAGAGAGGATCAAAAGTCCCTTCCATGAAGACATCGTTACCCACCGAGAGGTCACTATAATGCAGAATACGGACCAAGATCCCTTTGCTATGGCGACCGCAGTTGTAGCAACGGCAAAAGCATCCCTGGCCAATGTAGGCGTGATGGTAAGAGACAATGAATTGACAAGGAAGAAAGCTCGTACGCTAAAAAAAACTGTGGCTAATGAGCAAGCCCAAAGAGATCCGGCAGTGAACAAGTATAATTGCTTGTACGCTGAACATAAGGAGCTGTCAAACAAGTACAGCCAGCTGGAGGAGGAGAAGGACCAGCTGGCACTCCAAATAATGATTGTAGAAGCGGAGAAGAATGGAGCAGAGGAAAAGGCTTCTCAGCTAGAAGCAGACAAGCAGACATTAGCTGAGCGGTTAGAGCAGGCTGAGAGAAAAACGATGGACATGTCTCCCTTCCATGAGCTGTCCTGCAGCATCCTGAAGCAAATAAATGACACGCAGGAGCTAATCACTGACGAGGTTTGCAAGCTCAAGGCCATGATAGTCAGATTAAAATAAATTAATGCGGAGGCCCACAGGCTCAAAGCTAAGAATACCCGTGTCAAGGCAAATATCATAAGTCAGATGGCATGGAGAGAAGGGAAAGGGGGTTTCCCCCCGCATCTTCCATTTAAGGCTGTGGACGATTTTAATGAAGATATAGCCTTGCTGGAGTTTGGCAGGAACTGTGCCAATAGACTGACAACCAGTGTGCAGAGAACAAAGGATAAAATTAAGAGTCTATACCAAAAGCTCAAAGGAGTCCATGACAAATGCACATTGAGTTTCCCTCAGACCCTAGAAGACTTCCCGGAAAAGGAGCAGTGGTTGTCTCAGCTAAAGGAAGAGCTAGGCGTCCAAATGGAGTATGTGAAAAGGATTGATGTCCTGGCTGTGGATGACCTCCAGCATTATATTGGTTCATCATCACTTCACAACCATCTGTTGAAGGAAGTGCATCAAGCTGCAGTAGCAGAAGTTCAAAGCATTAAAACAGAGCTCGGGAAGAATGTGACTTCTCAGAAAATCTTGTTTCCTTCTGCAGCAAACATAGTCATAAGGGACACAGGTGTGTGGTACAGCTACATAGCAGAGGAGGAAAGGAAAGCTGCAGCAGCAGCAGGAGCATCAGCAGATCCAGGATCTTCTCTCCCAGCAGCCACTCGATCTACAGCAGTAGGTTCGAGTCCCTCTTTCCCGGCAGTCATTCCAGAGACTCCAGCTAGCTCAATCCCTCCTTCCCAGGCACAATCAGAAGCCTCAATTGACTTGGGCGACCCTTCCCCAGCTGAGGCTCACGCACAGGAGTAAAAGAGGCTGAATTCAGTTGAGCAACTCTCTTCAGCCAAACACGTGCCCAGTAGGGAAAGCTTTGGTGTTAGCCAATTTTCTGCTATGTATATTTTGAATATGTAAGGCGTAAGCCATGGGACAGCTATCCCTATTTCTGTCAGAACAATTTTGTAAAATAAGTGATCATTTTTGGTAGTCGATTATAGAGGAAATTCCTGTAAATGACAGGTGGAGGATGCTAGGTGTCAGCCCAAAGGGCAGATTTGTAGGTATAAATAGAAGCTAGGAAAGATTAGAAAGGACTTTTGGCAGGGAATGAAGTTTTGAAACCGATACGAGCTATCTTGTATCGGGCCTGTAAATTTATTTTTCTAATAGAAGCCACTGGAGATGGACGTTTTGCATGGGATGTTGGACGGCTGTATGTTGGACTATTCTAATGACTGTTGTTCTGAAATTTGAGATCATTCTTATCATCTGAACTATTTCTTTATATTAATGATTTTACTCCTCCCTGTGCATGCATTTTTCTCTATTTTGTGAACAATGAATGCGTTTCACATTAAATCAGGAGCTACCTGCTGATGTCTTTATCTTTGCTGTAGATTTCTCTTCTAGATCGAATGGCTAACTGTTCTTTCTTCAGGATAACTCATGCGGCTCATTGTTCATGCCTTTAAATTGCTCCTTGCAGGGATCTTTAAGTTTAATTTCAGTTTGTTACATTTAGATTTGTTTCTTTATCCTTTCTACGTAGATTAAATAAACTTTTTTTTTTTTTTGCTTTTTTCTGTTTTATGAGAAATTGATGCATTCCATGTTGAATGAGAAGCTATCTTCTAAATATCTTTATCTTGCTGTAGCTTTACTTGTGAGAATTAACAGCTATCTGTTCTTTCCTCACGATATTTGTTACAGCTGATTGCTCATCCCTTGAGCGTGTTCCCTGCAGGGATAGATAGATTTACCCAGGTTCCTAGACTTAGATCTGTTTTAGTTGCATCTAGATCGAATATAATTTAGGCACTTGCATCTCATTTAAAAGACATAAAACCCAAAAGAAAGGTGGATCGGGCCATAACCGGTAGAATTGGATTTAAACTCCAAACCCACGGTTGCCGGAACCGCTAACCGGACGGATTCCCTACACCAAACGGGAGATAGTCTAATTGGGACCATCTCTCGGGGAGAATCCCTTTCTGATTGATGCTACGATATCCGAGGCATCAACAGTTTTTGGCGCTAGAAGGAGGGCCGAAAGTGCATGGCTGATAGAGGAAAATCTTCCACGGTCATAGATAACACTGAAAACCCGCTTACAGAAAGCATTTCAAACAGCCCAGATCTTGGATTAACAGACCAAGAACGCCTCATTTCTGACCCTGAGCCTCAAGAATCTTTGTACGCTGTTCCTTTTATAGAAATAGAGGATTTGAGAAGACATACCAGATCCTACGTTAGACAGCTAGGTGGTTTAAACGCTGTCAACTTCCTCCCCAAGAAAATTACACCTAGAAAGGAGCCACAATACACCCGTGATTCAATTCTCGTTCAAAGTTTTGAAGAACTGGTAAATCTGACTTTGGAAGAAATTTCAGACACTCTTAACAAGACAGACCAAGAAAATCTTGAAGAAATTACCACTCCCAAGAGTACTCCACAGGATTCACCCTACAATTCTCCACCAGGGTCTCCACATCCAAACCCAAACATGGTTGTACCTGCTTGGAGAGCAAGGGGAGCGCTGAACCTAGCTGGACCATTCCATAATCTCCCTAAAAACCCAGAAAAGGTCTTGCCTAAGTACGATCCAGGGAAAGCCATTTCGGCAGAAGATCACCTCAAGAGTTTTTACTTAGCTCTGAACCTTTTGAACGTACAACATGAAGACGTGGTCTGCAGGTTGTTTCCATATACATTCGAGCCAAAAGTATCATCATGGTACTTTAGCCTACAACCCAGCTCAATCTCTAGTTGGGAGGAGTTCGAAAAATCTTTTCTAAAGAAATACGGAAACCAAAAGACTGTGGCCACACTTATGAAAGAACTCTTATCCATGAGGATGGAAAAGAAAGAAAAGGTTCAAGATTTCAATCAAAGATTCACTACGCTGTTGAATAACTTCAGTCAAGCTAATAAACCAGCCGAGGAATCTCTAATTGAATACTATACAACCGCTCTTGATGGACCCATAGCAATGTTCGTAAAGAGGTCCAAGAAAACTACCCTGATAGAGAACTTTGAGGAAGCTAGAAAGGTAGAAGAAGAGGCTGATAGCATTGCTAAACATGCCTTAGATGTAGAACCAAAACCAGTAGCTAGCAAAAAACCTTTGCTGCTCACTCGAGGTAAAGACGAGCCATCTACGGACATGGAAAATGTAGTCAAGATGATGCAGAAATTATCTAACAAAATCGTAGATCTCGAGAAAGACAAGGCTGCTAGCACACCTAGGAAACCTTTCAAGCCATTTTATAAAAGAAGGGAAGACGGGGAACAGACTCATCCACCAATGAACGCTGCCCCTGTTTTAAACTTGAATGAGATAGGGATGGAAAATTTCTGCACTTTTCACCAAGAACCACATTCGGAAAAAAGCTGCCCGCAATGGATAAATTCCATGAGCTTAGTCATGAACCAAATGTTGGATTCTCAGATCCCAGATCAGGATGATCCTCCAGAAGAGTCGAGCCCTGAGTTAGAGGAACCAACCCCGGACACTACTATGGTGTTGTGGGATTGGGTACCTATGACCGAATTAGTAGAAGAAGATCACATGGACAGCTCTCCCTCTACCATAAATGTTGCCACTCGCAGCAAGGGCCCAATTGCGGATCCTATGCCAGTCACCGTTCCCCATAAGCCTAGAGTTTCGAAAGACCCGCCTAGGAGGCATATACCAATCATCCCACCACAGCCCAAAGTAAACCAAATAGCAGCCAAACAGCCAAGTGCTGACAACACAGTTCAACCACCTAAGGTCACCATGAACAAAACAGATCAGCCAACTCGAATTGGGAACGAATCCGACATAGGGTATGATATTATCGAAGATATCAAGAAAGTCAAAGCGAACATATCAATATTCGACATGTGTAGCTTGCCCCATCAACGAGACAAACTGCTGCATGTTCTACAACCGAAAACCAGCACTACATTAACGGATTCTCAAGACAATCCCGAAATTAATGAGGCTAGCATTGGTGGGAAATCTAAATCTCAAACATTGCCTTTCCTATTGACTTTTGAAATTTTTAATCACATTGTTCACAACTGTTTGGTAGACTCTGGAGCTTCTTCAAACGTTATGCCACTGTCAATTTGTAGGAAAATTAATGGGCAGCCCATACCATCTCCAGCTCAAATTATCCAATTAGACAGGATTGCTGTCAAGGTTATTGGGGAGATGAAAGATGTTCTAATTAGACTGTCAGCCGACCCTAGAGTCTGTCAATTCATTGACATAATGGTGGTCGATATTCCTAAAGCCTATGGGCTGATTTTGAGTAGGGATTGGTCTACTAAGCTGAGTGGCTACTTTGCTACTGATTGGTCTCATCTATGGCTGCCTTATCAGAAGAGGCAGAATCAGATTAAAGTTCTTAGGGAACCTCATATGAGACAAAACGTAACTTAGCTAGAAGAAAAGAATGAAGCCGTAACTTTCTCATCTTCGGTTCTGGGGAATTATTTCTTGGAAATGGATCCGGGTAATTATCAATCTGAAACCATTAGCCATGAATCAGATAAACAGTCCGATCTCCTTCATTTCTCTTGGACTGATGATGTTGATTGTAACATAGTCAATTTAGTTGCTAACACAGACCACAAAGAGACTAACTTAGCTGAATCTAAAGATACCTTTTGGACATTATACTTTGATGGTTCTAAAACTCTGGAAGGATCCGGAGCCGGTTGTGTTCTAATGGATCCAAAAGGGAACAAGTATTTTTTGTCTTGTAGATTAGAATTCGATTGTACTAATAATACCGCTGAATATGAAGCTTTGGTACATGGTTTAAAGAAGGCCATTGGCTTAAATGTTAAGTACCTGAAGGTTTTTGGTGACTCCGAGATCGTTGTAAGACAGGTAAGGGACACCATTCATTGTCTCTCACCTCACTTGAAAGGTTATCAGGCTGAGGTATGGGATTTAATCATGCATTTTGACGCTTTCAATATAAAATAAATTCCTAGATTGCAAAATTCTGCTGCTGATTTGTTAGCAACATCTGCTTCTAGATTGGTGCCGTCAAATAATAAATGCTCAATTGAATTGATTTTCAGGCCTTCCATTCCCGATAACATCACGAACTTCAGAGTCTTCGATGATGATGAACAAATTATCAGCTTCCTGACAAACGAAGATACCTTTCAAGGGGCTGCAATAGATGAAGAAGAACACGACGCTGATTTGATGAAGAAAGATGACGAGAAAGGAAATTTCATGCCAAAAGGGGTAAGGTCCCTCGAAATTCTTTTCGATCTTCAAAATAAGTTCAAAAGACCAGCTAATACCAAAACTAACAACTCATCAATGCAACATGAGTTGGTTAATTTGGGTACCGAGGCAGAACCAAAATTTGTCAACCTTGGCAAATGTTGTTCACCAGGAGAAAGAGATAGGTTCATTAAATTGTTTAAACAGTACAAGGATGTTTTTGCATGGACCTATGAAGATCTGAAAACATATGACGTCCGCATCATTCAGCATGTTATACCAATGAATGCGGGTGTCAAGCCATTTCAGCAGCAGCTGAGAAGGATGCATTCTACTCTAGAACCGCTGATCCAAAAGGAGTTAAAGAAGCTCCTGGATGCTAAGATAATCTTCAAAGTCCGGCATTCTGAATGGGTTGCAAACTTGGTTCCCGTAAGGAAGAAGTCAGGAGAGATAAGGCTATGTGTAGATTTCAGAAATTTAAACAAAGCTTCGGATAAAGATAACTACCCCGTACTTTCAATGGAGCAAATCCTACAAATGGTGTCAGGATCCGAATTGTTCTCTCTCCTCGATGGTTTCTCTGGCTATAATCAAGTGTTAGTAGCCGAAGAAGATCGTCTCAAGACTACTTTCAGGACTAAGTGGGGAACTTTCTCCTACAGAAGAATGCCATTTGGTCTGATAAACGCAGGGGCTACATTCCAAAGGGCGATGGATATTGCCTTCCGAGGATTGGGTGGGCAATGTGTTGTTGTTTACTTAGATGATGTGACAGTCTTTTCGAAGAAAAGGGAAGATCATGTTGTTCATCTGAGGCACATCTTTGATCGTTGCCGAAAGTATAGTATTTCCTTGAATCCCAAGAAGAGCGTGTTTGCTGTACCCGAAGGTAAGCTCTTGGGTCATATCATCTCCAAAGGGGGAGTGTCAATCAACCAAGAGAGAGTCCAAGCTATTAATAAGATTCCAATGCCTCACAACAAAAAATCTATGCAGTCTTTTATGGGCACCATCAATTTTGTCCGCAGATTTGTTCCGGATTTTGCACAAATTGTTAAGCCATTACAGCAGATGGTTAAACAAAGCATACAATTCAAGTGGACAGATTTGGAGAAGGACGCATTTAGAGATATCAAGGAAGCTGTAGCTAACGCTCCTTCCCTAAGAAGTCCAGATTTTGATAAAGATTTCATCTTGTATACCTTCGCTTCGGATGACTCTCTCACAGCTGTACTCATGCAAAAGGTGGAGTTGGGGGATGAATACCCAATTTCGTTTATGAGCACTGGTCTGCAAGGGGCTGAGCTGAATTACCCCGCAGTTGAAAAACATGCGTATGCAGTCTTCAAAGCCGTGAAGCAGTTTAGGCCCTACATTCTGAAGAACAGAACTAAAGTCATAGTTCCCCATCCAGCTGTTAGATCCCTTTTCATTCAAAAAGAATTGGGAGAGAGGAGAGGGAACTGGGTCACAGCTCTGCAGGAGTATGATTTGGAATTTAAACCGGCTACAATCATCAAAGGGCAAGGCCTGTGCAAATTACTTGCGGGAAACTCAACTGATGAAGAACAACATTGGAAGAATGAAGCTGAGCTCAATTCGGTTGAAGTATGTCATATCTTCACAACTCCCCAGTCGTGGTATAGGGATCTGGTGCACTATTTACAGCAGGGATATCTACCCAAGCATTGGAACTCTAAACAAAGAAGAGCGCTCCATTTGAAATCCGCACCCTATCAAATCATTGATGGGATTCTTTTCAGGAAGAATTATGATGGAGTTCTCCTCAGATGTTTGGAAATGGAAGATGCAAACAGAGTTGTCAAAGAATTGCATGATGGCCCCGCAGGCGGACATTATTCAGGTGAGACAACAGCACACAAGATACTGAGAGCTGGGTATTACTGGCCCACTCTGTTTCGAGATTCCCACACATACGCGCGGAATTGCGATGTATGTCAAAGAAGTGCCGGGAAGTTACCTAAGGCAGTAGGACCATTGTAGCCGGTCATCATCTCTGAGCCTTTTGAGCAATGGGGCATAGATGTTATCGGAGAAATAAATCCAAATTCTTCATTGCAACATCGATACATCCTGACGGCTACCGACTACTTCACTAGGTGGACGGAGGCCATCCCGTTGCGCAAGATCAATGAAGACGCAGTCATCAGCTTCTTGAAAGAGAACATCATAACGAGGTTTGGGGTTCCAATTTCCCTTGTTTTTGATAATGCTACTTATTTTTCATCCTGCAAAATAAATGAATTTGTTTATGAATGGGGAATTAAGTTGCATTATTCAGCCAATTACTACCCTCAGGGAAACGGATTAGCTGAATCCTCAAACAAGAATCTGATTCGAATCCTTAAGAAAACTGTGATAGAAAACCAGAGAAGTTGGCATGTGGCTCTCCCAAATGCCTTATGGGCAGATAGGGTAACCCCGAAGAATGCTTTAAGTGTCTCCCCTTTCACTCTTGTCTATGGAAAGGAAGCCATACTTCCCCCAAACATCTTACTACCATCCTTGCAATTGTCCCAAGCCTCTCGGGGTTCTGGTAGCCAAGCCTTACAATCCAGGATCAACACCCTGCTTCAACTGGAAGAAGCCCGACACAAAGCTAAAGATCGATTCCATCAACACCAGGACATAGTTAAGAGATGGTTCGATAAGAGGAAATCTGGTAAGAGGGATTTTGAAGTCGGGGATTTAGTCCTGAAATGGGACCATAGTCATGAAGGCAAAGGAATGCATACGAAATTTCAACATCTATGGGTAGGCCCGTACCAAATTTCTGCAAAATTAGGCCCATCCACTTATAAATTGACAAATCTCGAGGGAGAAGAAGTAGCCCTTCCTCTCAATGGCCTCGCTCTGAAACAATACTTTGCATAGTCTCCTCGAGACTTCCTGTACATAAATAAAGTTTTCTTTTGCTTTAGCCTTTAGTTGCTTTATTTTTTCAGCCATGTTGTTTCTCTCTTTGATTTTTTACGACAAGTTTTGTTTTCTGAATGCCCTTCTGGTTGAGATTCCCATTGAAGATAGCTCTCTCGAAGAAAACTTGCGACCCATAAGTCTGGAACTCTGCTCAAGTAAATCCGGTCTGTTGTGCTCTCGCTGAAATGTTCAGAAGGGGGGAAGCCTACCTTGCTAGTCACACTAATCCTGTTTAATAGCAGAGACCTATGACCATCTTCACTACTATCGTTGGGCTCCACCCACTCTCACACTTTAAAGGCATTTCGAGAAGGTTACCTAAGTTGGACCCATGGAAAGTGGCACCTCTCGAGGACATAGGGTATTGAAATGACTCCATGCTGCAGATTTAACAACCAAAATGGCCTACAGTCAAGAGTCTGTTTTCCAGGGATTCTCGCCTCAATTAAAGCATGGCTGAGACAAAAGCAAAAGACATGTGAAATCAAGAAGGCTTTCCAAAAGGCCCAGCTCAAAATGGGCTCCTCTCCGTCCGTGAAGTTTGATCAAATCAATAAAATTTCTAACTCACACAAAAGGACATTATGGATTGAGGAGCCTAAATCAAAGATCATGTCCAAAAGAAAATATCCCTGGAAGGCTCAAACAGCTAAGCTGTCCAAAGTACAAACATCCAAAAGGATGCAAGCAGCATGGGAATGAGGAACAAGAGCAATAATGTCCACGACCAAGTGTTGCAGATCCTGTGGAGTCCGGCAGCAGCGACCATCTGAAAGATGCCCCTCCTAAAATGAATCCCATATGTTGGCCCTCTGAGAGTGGTGAAGATGTCTCGGTCAAGGCTCCCCTCTCCCCAATGGCTAGCAGATAAAGTGCCTCCTTCCCCTCACATGACTTTAAAGTGCTCAGCCGAGTAGTGCAACCAAGATGGATGTTTTTGATGAGTTTTCGGACCATGAGGAGGAATTTTTCAGAGATCTGTGTTCGCCAGCGACTCGCCATTGTTGTTGTAGCAACACCCCCCCCAAAATTTTGCACATATGGGGCCCCTCCTTTATATTTTTTAAAGGCTGCCTTAAACGTTTTTTTTCCCAGCTTTTATCTTTGCTTTTAAACAGAGAGTCTCGCCATGAGAAACTCCAAGGCTGCCAGAAGATTTTGACTCTCAAATAGAAGAGCTTTCAATGAAGTTTTTTCTCGAAGTTACGGAGCAATTTGCTAAAACCTCGTAGTGGCGGAAGCCTCTCGCTTAAACGCCCGCAAAAGAACTTAGAAAATATCGCCGAATAAACCGCGGGAGATCTCGGGCTATCCTTCCGAAGTGGCAGAGGCCTATCTCATAAACTGCCCGTCTAAGCCTTCCGAAGTAAAAAAACTTGGAAAATTTTCGATTTTTTGTTTCTGTGGAACAGTTCAAGTTCTCCTCCCGAAACGACTCTGCTTCCGAAATGGCGGAGCCCTTCGCTTAAGCCTTCCGCAACCGCGGAAAGATTCCAGTTTTTCTCCCGAAATGGAGGGACTCATTCGCATTGCTTCCCCGAAGAAGACTTAGAACATTTTTTGACCGTTCGCGGAGAGATTGGGGTTTTCTGTCCAAAACGGCGGGAACAGTTTGTGAAACCCTTCCGAAACTCGGAAAAGAACTTAGAAGCTTTCATTGAAAATTTGCGGAAACCTTCGAAAAAGTTCCCCGAAATCCCGTGGAGGAATTCACGATTTCCTTCCGAAACTATCGAAAGACTTAGATTTTTCTTTTACGGAGGCTTCCGGCTTTGTCTCCCGAAACCACGGAAGCTTTCGGGCTACCCTCCCGAAACGACGGAATCCAATCGCTTAAACCGCTCAGAAGAGACCTTCGAAATGATTCCGGGAAAATGTGCGGAAGAGTATAAGATTTGCTTCCGAAACGGCGGGAGCCATTCGTCTAAAACGCCCGAAAAGGACTTAGAAAAGTCTTCGTTAAGTAATCGCGGAAGCCGCTGAGGAATTGCTTCCGAAGCGGCGGAACAATTCAAGTTTTCCTTCCGAAATGGTTCTGCTTCCGAAACGGCAGAGCAATTCATCATTTCCTCCCGAAACGGCGGAAACTTTCGCCGTGTCGTCCCGCGGTGGCTCGGAAACTTTTCCAAAAGATCGCAGATGAACTCGAAGAAGCCGTCCGAAACGTGCGGGAGCCGTCCGTTCACTTTCCCCGGGGCCGCCAAGCATCTAAGTTTCGAAAATTCGTGAAGTCTCGGACGTCGCGGAAGGCATTCACCAAAGCCTTCCGCAACCGCGGAAGCCTTGTGCGGAAACATTTCCCGAATCCTTCCGAAACGCCGGAACCTTTTCCTCTCCGCTACCGCGGGAGCCCGTTTTCAAAGTTTTGCGCACGATCATTTGGTGCGGAAGAGGTCCACCTTTTCCTCCCGGCATAGCAAAAGCTTCCACTACATCCTCCCACAACGGCGGGAAAGATTCGCCAGTTTGCCCCGCGAGAGGCAGTCGCACACAAACTGAGGCGACCTGATTTGACGCCGACGTACGATGCATTTAAAACTGGTTTAAAACTCCACCAACCGAATTAACGCCCCACACGTGCCTGGCCCATTTAAATAATCGATGGGGTACGAGCCAACCCATTGTCATTTTGTGTTATAGACAAAGCCATTGGACGCCGCGCGACCGTTCCAGCTCGTCTTGCGCAACCACGTTCACGGCCACCTCAGTTAGCGTTTTCGTCGGTGCCAGGTAGGATCTTAACTGTAAATCTATTCCCCTACACGTCGTATTTTGCTATTGGGTTAGCTTTCTTTTGAAAATGATGGGCATTGGTGGGATTTTGACAAGCAAAACGCCCGTCATGGGCGATTTTGCCCGTCAAATACGGTTGAATCAAGATCTTCTCGTCTATAAAGTAGAAACAGGATAAACATTGGTGGGTAGACGGTTAAACTTGTTCCATTTTTTGTTGTTTTTCCCGGGCCGCGTGCCTCGTCATCTATGAAAATGTCGAAGCCCCATGGATGTTGCATGTCCCCGGCCGAAAGATTAAGCCATAAAACCCCGGGCCGTTTCATAAACTACGGTTCTAACGTGACCTCTACCCATTTCAAATCTTAGGACCGATGCCATGGCCCCTGTTCAAACCCCTTGAGCACTTAAGTTACGCCAGCCAGGACCCGAAACTATGGCCACCCGAACCTTTTCGTCAGTGTGTCTCCGGCGCCATCACCCTCGCTCGAACTAATACTTCCCATAGAATACCTCGGCCAGTGCCGTAAAAAATTAGCGTTCGGAGCCCTCGCCGGGTCGTAACTGCGAAAGTGGCTTCCTGTTCCGTCGCAGTGTCTCTCCAACCCGAGTCTCCCCGCCATTAGCCTTTCCAGCCGCAGTGATAACGAAAGACACCTTCTTCCCCAGGGCTGAACCGAAATCCCATTGCTTCCGCAACTCGCCTATCGATCCGAGAACGAAATGTGTCTGGGACATAGCCCATCCCCTCAGGAGCATCCCAAACGCATCCTTTTAAGAGATTCAAATGTTTCAATTTATGTTTCATGTTGAAATAGTGTTTTGCTTCCTAAATATACAGCTTCATTGTACTTATCTTATTGATATATTAAAAAACAATGATGCTCTCTGTTAAAACCTCACAGTATGTTGCTCAAAGTGACTTGTATATGGGTGTTATCAGGGATAAGTCAAGATGCCGAAAACCGGTAAGAAGAAGGAGAAGATGACAGAAAAGAAACCTGCCCCTCTTAAAACTGAAACTTCACTCCAAGACACTAGGTGCACCACTGGTGTCCCTCCAGAAATCAGATGGGGTGACATCTACAGAATGACCCGGGACCAAGAAATCCCAGATATGTTGTTAGAGGAAGCACCGATTTATCTTAACATCAGAGCCTCAGGCATAACTAGAGCCGCTACCCACCCTGAGCTGTTCCCCTGTGCTGAAGTGATCGGATGGATACTCCAACATGCCGATGCTGAAGGGAGAGTGATAAATGATAGCGGGAAAGTGGCTATTGCCTCATTTCAACCCGCATATATTGCGGCAGCCTACAAATTTACCCGTGTCCAACAAGCTCTGACTGACGAATGGTTGGGCCAAATGAATAACGTCGAGATGGCCAAGAATCTGCTAATAGCGGGCAAACATTTGAGAAAAAAGGGAAGTGATGAATATGACGTACAGAACTCGAGAGCTCCTTTCAGATTGATCGCTTTAATGCTATGCAGAATCTTCGACATGCCCGATGGCACAGTGTATAAGATTCAGTGGATCCCTATCATCCACTACGTGGCATTCAAGGGAACTGTGTTTGACTGGGCCACTATCCTGTCAGACAGTCTGGCCTCTATGATAATGGCTGCTAGGGAAGGACTAGCCTTGAAGAAGGCTGAATTCTTCATGTCTTCATATCTGATAGATTGTATCTTGGCCAAGATAGACTTCCCCAAATTGGGCTGCACATGGGATAGGGCCACCGCCCCGGTCTATATTGCATTCAAGATGTTGTGGGCTCAGAATTACAAGCCCAGCTACAAACTCATCTGTGAGGGGTTCATCATGCCCCTATACGAGAAAATGTTCAAGGAAGAACCAAATTGCCTGTCAGAAAATGCTTTGGAAGTCCTTGAGGATTATGGGGAATTTTACTTTTCGGAGCAAGGTACCTACCTGAGAATGTTTGGAGGGACTAATCCCCCATACATCTTGCCGCAGTATGCCACAGACTATGTGGTTATCAAAGAAGCAGTAAGACAACTCTTCCTAGATGGGATTGGAGCAATGCTCCACAAACAACATAAGGCTTCCTTCCCCCCTCTACCTTTCTGCATCGGTGCTTACAAGTTCTCGGGGGTCGCCTCAGCTGAGGAGTTTGTCCAAGAGTTGAAGGCCTTCCACTTCGGTGAGGTTATCTTCCACAGGAACGACAGAAAGGGTAAAGTGGCCGAGCATTGCAAGGATATATATGCCCACTTCGAGTACTCCCACTACCCTGATGCCGAGGAAGAGGCATTCAGAGGCATCAGCAACATGACTGAGCTGCGGATCTGTCGCCAAGGCACGGGAGCAAGCTCTAGCTCAACCAAGGCCCAGAAGACCAACCAGCAAAAGGAGAAAGAAGCTGAGGATGCCCGAGCTCAGGAAGAGCTCAGATTAAGAGAAGAAGCGAGGTTACAGCGGGAAGCTGAGGAAGCAAGAAAGCAGCAGGAAGCTGAAAATGAAAGACTGCGGAAAGAGGCCGAGGAAGCCCAAAAGCAGAAACAGGCTGAAGCTGAACAGGCTGAAGCAGAAAAGAGGGCGGAAGAAGAATTGAAGACAAGGGAAGATGCCAAGGCAGGTGGATCCGGTATACAGGACATGGAAATAGACACCTCTCAAGCAGGTGGCTCTGGTGCCCAAAATAAAGGAGGAGACCCTGCTCAGGAAGTCCGGACCCCACCGGCAGAAGAAGACATAGACATCATAAACCGACCAATTGTCCCGTACACTCCATCGGGAAAGCGTACGGTGTCCAAATGGAATGAGTTTGTCTATGACAAGAAAAGAAAAGCAATGGTCCTCAAATCAGAAGAGAGGATCAAAAGTCCCTTCCATGAAGACATCGTTACCCACCGAGAGGTCACTATAATGCAGAATACGGACCAAGATCCCTTTGCTATGGCGACCGCAGCTGTAGCAACGGCAAAAGCATCCCTGGCCAATGTAGGCGTGATGGTAAGAGACAATGAATTGACAAGGAAGAAAGCTCGTATGCTACAACAAACTGTGGCTAATGAGCAAGCCCAAAGAGATCTGGTAGTGAACAAGTATAATTGCTTATACGCTGAACATAAGGAGCTGTCAAACAAGTACAGCCAGCTGGAGGAGGAGAAGGACCAGCTGGCACTCCAAATAATGATTGTAGAAGCGGAGAAGAATGGAGCAGAGGAAAAGGCTTCTCAGCTAGAAGCAGACAAGCAGACATTAGCTGAGCGGTTAGAGCAGGCTGAGAGAAAAATGATGGACATGTCTCCCTTCCATGAGCTGTCCTGCAGCATCCTGAAGCAAATAAATGACACGCAGGAGCTAATCACTGACGAGGTTTGCAAGCTCAAGGCCATGATAGTCATATTAAAAGAAATTAATGCGGAGGCCCACAGGCTCAAAGCTAATAATACCCGTGTCAAGGCAAACATCATAAGTCAGATGGCATGGAGAGAAGGGAAAGGGGGTTTCCCCCCGCATCTTCCATTTAAGGCTGTGGATGATTTTAATGAAGATATAGCCTTGCTGGAGTTTGGCAGGAACTGTGCCAATATGCTGACAACCAGTGTGCAGAGAACAAAGGATAAAATTAACAGTCTATACCAAAAGCTCAAAGGAGTCCATGACAAATGCACATTGAGTTTCCCTCAGACCCTAGAAGACTTCCCGGAAAAGGAGCAGCGGTTGTCTCAGCTAAAGGAAGAGCTAGGCGTCCAAATGGAGTATGTGAAAAGGATTGATGTCCTGGCTGTGGATGACCTCCAGCATTATATTGGTTCATCATCACTTCACAACCATCTGCTGAAGGAAGTGCATCAAGCTGCAGTAGCAGAAGTTCAAAGCATTAAAACAGAGCTCGGGAAGAATGTGACTTCTCAGAAAATCTTGTTTCCTGCTGCAGCAAACATAGTCATAAGGGACACATGTGTGTGGTACAGCTACATAGCAGAGGAGGAAAGGAAAGCTGCAGCAGCAGCAGGAGCATCAGCAGATCCAGGATCTTCTCTCCCAGCAGCCACTCCAACTACAGCAGTAGGTTCGAGTCCCTCTTTCCCGGCAGTCATTCCAGAGACTCCAGCTAGCTCAATCCCTCCTTCCCAGGCACAATCAGAAGCCTCAATTGACTTGGGTGACCCTTCCCCAGCTGAGGCTCACGCACAGGAGTAAAAGAGGCTGAATTCAGTTGAGCAACTCTCTTCAGCCAAACACGTGCCCAGCAGGGAAAGCTTTTTTGTTAGCCAATTTTCTGCTATGTATATTTTGAATATGTAAGGCGTAAGCCATGGGACAGCTGTCCCTATTTCTGTCAGAACAATTTTGTAAAAGAAGTGATCATTTTTGGTAGTCGATTATAGAGGAAATTCCTGTAAATGACAGGTGGAGGATGCTAGGTGTCATCCCAAAGGGCAGATTTGTAGGTATAAATAGAAGCTAGGAAAGATTAGAAAGGACTTTTGGCAGGGAATGAAGTTTTGAAACCGATACGAGCTATCTTGTATCGGGCCTGTAAATTGATTTTTCTAATAGAAGCCACTGGAGATGGACGTTTTGCATGGGATGTTGGACGAATGTATGTTGGACTATTCTAATGACTGCTGTTCTGAAATGTGAGATAATTCTTATCATCTGAACTATTTCTTTATATTAATGATTTTACTCCTCCCTGTGCATGCGTTTTTCTCTATTTTGTGAACAATGAATGCGTTTCACATTAAATCAGGAGCTACCTGCTGATGTCTTTATCTTTGCTGTAGATTTCTCTTCTAGATCGAATGGATAACTGTTCTTTCTTCAGGATAACTCATGCAGCTCATTTTTCATGCCTTTAAATTGCTCCTTGCAGGGATCTTTAAGTTTAATTTCAGTTTGTTACATTTAGATTTGTTTCTTTATCCTTTCTACGTAGATTAAATAAACTTTTTTTTTTTTTTTTGCTTTTTTCTGTTTTATGAGCAATTGATGCATTCCATGTTGAATGAGAAGTTATCTTCTAAAGATCTTTATCTTGTTGTAGCTTTACTTGTGAGAATTAACAGCTATCTGTTCTTTCCTCACGATATTTGTTACAGCTGATTGCTCATCCCTTGAGCGTGTTCCCTGCAGGGATAGATAGATTTACCCAGGTTCCTAGACTTAGATCTGTTTTAGTTGCATCTAGATCGAATATAATTTAGGCACTTGCATCTCATTTAAAAGACATAAAACCCAAAAGAAAGGTGGATCGGGCCATAACCGGTAGAATTGGATTTAAACTCCAAACTCACGGTTGCCGGAACCGCTAACCGGACGGATTCCCTACACCAAACAGGAGATAGTCTAATTGGGACCATCTCTCGGGGAGAATCCCTTTCTGATTGATGCTACGATATCCGAGGCATCAACAAGAAGATTACAAGCAATCTCGACATGTATGACTTATCCAGGTATGCTTCGAGATATGTTCATGATTAAGTCTATGGTATGTTTGTCTTCATTAAGGTTAGTACAATCTTGATTAACTTTAGACTTGTTGTATCACCTTAATAAAATATAAATGCATGATAGAAGATATTCATTGATTAAGGTTTTGACACTTATGATTGTACTAATGCATTATGGTGTTGTATGAGGTTGATGTTGTCTGCTATCATGAAAGGTACATCAAGAAAGACAAATCATGTTCTAGTTCAAGAACATACGACCATGGTGACATGAAGACAAAGATTCATCCATTGTCATGGATCACATAGAAGATCTACTTACAAGGTATGTATAACTTGGTTCTATAATGGTTAACCTATGAGATATGCAGGTTACTAGCACAAGTCATTTAAGAGAACAAGAAGACATCATGTGGGTATGTTAGACATAACCAGCTAACACATTAATCTAGGTATGTTTTTCCTATATCAAGTTAGAATCCTACCTTGTGATAGGATCTCTTATATAAGTATACTTGGTATGATTGATAATGATTATTCATGAAGCTATAGGTTTGAGTAATCATGGGTTTAGGCATATTATGCTTCTTACTTTGATTGATGATATGACTAACTAGAAAATTCCTATGGTCAAATAGGAATATGCATGAGTAAAAGAATTGTGATAAATTATCTGTGTATATCTTGACCATACATGTTTAAGATTACTTAGAATCATAATGTTTTATAGTATTGAGATTATATTAATGAATGTATGATTGTGTATGAGACCTCGAGGATAAAACAATGATGATACTAGTAAGTATGCATAAGTGATCGAGGATGGATATAAGTTCAAGGACAAGTAATGCAGGAAGCAAAGATCAAGAGGGAGCACACTCCAGTAGTTCCTGCAAGGAAGCAAATATTGAGAGGGAGTCCACCCTACAAACCAAACAAAGATAAGTATTTGAATTGTCATTTCTTGCATACTTGTTTGTTTAAATAATATTGTTCAATGATGTATATGCCTATGTTCCTAGACTTAGGGTGTGTATTACGCATATTACAATAATTGCATTCATGAACAGTATACTACTAATATGCATGTGATGGGTAAGTGTCCTATGACACTGTACAACATTCCATTGCTACTTATCTAGAATGAAACCTCTTTGCTAACATGTTGGGAGTTGTGCACACTCTTAACGATGTTCTGGTAGAGATTGGAAGGCATCTAGAAAGTTACAGGATATGGATAAATGTTGTATTGAAGCATTGGCTAAAATAATTGCATGACTGTATGACATATTTCTTTATGTGTAAGAATTTGTTTTGGAAACTATGAGATGTTTCTAATCATGCAATTTAACTTGCTTTGTAGGAAATATCGTATACAACCACCGACAAAAGAAGGATTACAACATTTGTTCCAGCAATGAAGTTTAAAGAAATCTATCTATTGAAGATATTGAAGAATTTGAAGTTCCCAGGATATTGGATGCAGTAATGGAAAATGGCCATGGTTGAGGAGTACCAATCGATCATGAAGAATGATGTTTGGGTTGTAGTCCCAAGACATGAAGGGAAGTCTGTTGTGACTTCAAAGCAGATCTATTAGATCAAGCATGCTACAGATGGTAGCATAGAGAAATACAAAGCGAGGTTTGTAGCTCGTGGCTGATTATGAAGAGACTTTTGCATCTGTAGCCAGATACACTTCCATCAAATCAGTACTTGTTCTGGCTGCAGTGATGAAGTGGAAGATTCACTAGATGGATGTCAAGACAACTTTCTTGAATGGTGTAGTCAAGGAGGAAGTGTATGTGGAGCAGCCACTTGGTTTTGAGACACATGACAGGAAGTCATATGTGTGCAAGAAAGCCTTGTATGGCTTGAAGCAAGCTCCTAGGACTTGGTATGGTAGGATAGATAGCTTTCTATCCAATTTGGGCTTTACCAAGAGTAAAGCGGATTCCAACCTTTACTACAAGGTTGAGGAAGGCAATCCAGTGATACTAATTTGTATGTGGGTGACCTATTTGTTACAAGTGAGGATAGATTGATTGCCAACATGAAGAGGAAGCTTGCTGCCGAGTTCGAGATGAAGGAATTCGGGATGATGCACTATTTTCTAGGCATGGAGGTGTGGCAGAGTGTAGATGGGATCTTCCTTGGACAAGGGAAGTATGCAGTAGAGATCCTGAAGAGGTTTGGGATGATGGACTGCAAGGCCATGGCCACACCTATGGCATCGAACCTGAAGCTTATGTGTGATGCTTCATCTGATCTGGTTGATGTCACTATGTATTGTCAGATGATTGGGTCCTCTATGTACCTGAAGAACATGAGACCAGATATTTGCTTTGCAGTGAACACATTGAGCCAGTTCCTGACGGATCCCAAAGGTGTTTACCTGGTTGCTGTAAAGCATATTCTGAGGTACCTATAGGGTACAATTGATTATGGGCTCAAGTATGATGCGAATCAAAAATTTAACCTGTAGGGTTATGTTGATTCAGATTGGGCAGGTAGTGCTACAGATAGGAAGAGCACATCTGGGTGTTGCTTCAGTATGGGATTAGGTGTGATCTCTTGGTTGAGCAGGAAGCAGTCCTGTGTAGCATTGAGCATATCCGAAGCAGAGTATGTTGCAGCTTGTTCGGCTAGTTGTGAGGTAGTATGGCTCTGGAAGCTATTGTATGAGCTATTTGATCTCCCATTGGAGGCTACTGGTATCTTTTGTGACAACTAGAGTTGTGTGAAGCTGTCTGAAAACCCAGTGTTCTAGGACACGTCGAAGCACATTGAGATCAAATATCACTATATCAGGGATATGGTGCAGATAGGAGCAGTGAAGCTCCTGTATGTTGCGACGGATGAGCAGGTTGCATATGTGTTGACAAAACCACTAGCTACAGTGAAGTTCGAGTACTTCAGAGAGAGGCTTGGTGTTCTTCAGATTGACGACACTTCGAGGAAGAAGTGATGGACACATTTGCAGGAGCCATTCCAAGCATGGTGAGAGGAGGATCCTTCTCATGGTTGTGGATGTAAGCGTTGGATGATGAGCATCAGAACGATGCTCCAGTTACTGCTCTGTATATGCATCATGTTGGATGCTTGTTATGATCAGTTGGATCATGTATATGTATATGCATCATGTTGGATGCTTGGACTATGTATCTGTATATGTATCAGGTGGATACGATTGTATGATCAGGTAGATCATGTATGTTGATATATATCAAGTGGATACATTGTATTATCAGTTGGATTATGTATCTATGTATGTATCAGGTGGATCATGTATGATGATATGTATCAGGTATATACTTGGTATGCATCAAGTGGATGCATTGTATGTTTAGGATGAGCATAGATGACAAGCTTTAGGATGTTGCTCCAAATGACATGCATCAGGACGATGCAGTGATGATGACCAGGATGATCATGTACATCATAACGATGTATGGTGAGTATCAGGTTGATACTCTGTGGCCGTGGACAGGTTGTGCAAGGGTAGCATGTAATAAGTCCTGGAGATCTGGACAGGATGAAAAAGGCCTCAGATGCTCTTTAGAGATCTCGCTTGGCAAGACACTCTTTTAAGGTTTTGCTAGAACACATGTAATAAGTCTTGGAGATTTGGATAGGATGAAAAAGGCCTCAGATGCTCTTTAGAGATCTTGCTTGGTAGACACTCTTTTAAGGTTTTGTGGGGACCACATCTAATAAGTCCTAGAGATCTAGACAGGATGACAAAGGCCTCAGATGCTCTTTAGAGATCTTGCTTGGAAAGACACTCTTTTAAGGTTTTGTGGTAGGGGTCACATGTAATAAGTCCTGGAGATCTGGACAGGATGAAAAAGGCCTCAGATGCTCTTTAGAGATCTTGCTTGGAAAGACACTCTTTTAAGGTTTTGTGATAGTCACAAGTAAAAGATCCTGGGAGATTCGATAGGTTGAGCTGTGTGCTCATAAAATGCATGGGATTCTCTTTTGAGGTTTTGTTGACGCACGTAATAAGCCCTGAGGATTCCACAGTATGGCCAGTGATGAAGACCTGCAAGTGGTGGGCTTACATCAAGTATGAAAAAGGACTAACTCTGTAGAACTTCCTATGACGAGTAGTTCAGAGATTGATTGAGATAACAGAAGCAGTGACGACGACGATGATTCGATGTTGATGATTCAGTCACGATGATCCAGAGAAGAAGACTTGTGCTAGAAAACCTGTGTCGAGAAATACCTTCCTAGTTAAGAGGGAGTGTGGATGTATTTGTAACTTCGGAATGTATTTCCTATATGTATATTGTATTCCTATAGAGATGTTATTATTCCTCTATATGGAAGTGTCGTCATTTATATTGTAAGTGTCGTAACTTATACTTGATGGGTTATTAGACCACCTTGGTGGGGTCGGCCCTGTATAAGTCATGTGGGTCAAAGGGTTATTAGACCACCCTATTGAGGGTCGACCCAGTCAGCATTATGTTATGTGGTTAAGTTAAGGCCGACCTAGTAAAGGTTATTAGGCAAGTCAAGTCAAGTATAAATAGAGTGCGGGAGGCACTCTATTTGATCATTCACTTTCTCACTCATACTCTCATTGGACAGTGGCGCACTTGTGGAGGAGGAGAATTTGCTGCTAGGAGAAGAATATCTTTTATGCTTGGGTTGTATCATTTGTCTATCTATCTTTGAGGAAGTTGTGGGGTTTTTCACCTTTATGGTTTTCCCAGTGAATCCGGGAAGACCAAAAGGCATTTCTGAAGGGTGAAACTTTGTAGATTTCAAATTTTTAATATACCAGGCTGATTATCTCATCAAGGCGCATCTTTCTATCCATTCAGAAAGTTGAAATTCACAATTTGAATTTTTAGGGTTTCTCTGACAAACCCTAATCCAACACAAGATCCAGATTTATGCAAATCAAGTGGTAAGACCTAAATATTTTCTATTTCCATTTGAAGTACTCTTTAAGATGTCTCACCACACCAAGCTTGAGGATAAGCTTGAAGGGGATGATAACTTCCGAGCATGGAAGTATAGGATTGGGTTAATCCTGGAAGAAAATGAATTGGACACCTACATAAGTTCTGAGGTCCCTGTCCCAGAGGAAGAAGAGGCTAAGGCCTTACATAAGAAGAACTTGGTCAAGGAAAAGAGGATCATTGCTGATTCTATCAAAGACCATCTCATACCACATGTGTCATCTCTAAAGACACCCAAGGAGATGTTTGATTCCCTAACCAAGCTATTTGAAGGGAAGAACATAAATCGGAAGATGACTCTGCAGAACCAATTGAAAGGGGTAAAGCTTCAGAATGGAGAGACCATTCAATCTTATTTCTCTAAGGTCTCTCAGATCAAGGAACAACTTGAAGCTGTGGATGAAGTAGTAGACAATGGTGAAGTTGTCATGACCACATTGAATGGCCTACCTAAGTCATGGGACTCCTTCATCTAAGAAATCCGTGCAAGGAGGAAGTTGATCTCATTCAGTAGACTATGGGAGGAATGCTCACAAGAAGAAGCAAGGCTTGTGGCCCGAGAAGAAAAGATGGGGAATGAAGATCAAGCTCTCACAACACACACCAAGGGAATCAAGTTTAAGAGGGAGAGATCTCATAACAACAGTCATTCTCACTCTCATCACAAGAAGAAAGATCTATCTCATGTTCGATGTTTTGATTACAATGAAGTAGGACACTTTGCTTCAAATTGTCCCAAGAAGAAGAATGATAACAACAACAAATTCAACAAGAAGAAGAGGTTTCATGCTCATGCTGCTGAGGATGATGAACCTCCCAAGAAGAAGTCTAGGGTAGAAAGTGATGCTTCATCAAGTGAAGATGAATATGTTCTAATCTCTGCTCTAACAGGTACTATCTCTCATGGATGTAATGATTGGCTTATTGATAGTGGGGCTTCCAAACACATGACTGGGTTTAAAGAATCTTTTTCAAATCTATCTGAATATGAATCACCTCATAAAGTGAAACTTGGGGATGACTATCAATATCCTATCAAGGGAAGTGGTGAAGCTTCCTACAACCTAGACTCTGGGAAGTCCTTGAATATGAAAGATGTTCTATATGTACCTGGGCTCAAAAAGAACCTACTCTCCATATCTGCATTGGATGCAAAAGGCATGAGGGTTGCATTTGTAGATGGCCAAGTCCTAATGTGGCCAAAGGGTAAAACTATAGATGATGCAGTAGTGATTGGAGAGCAAGAGGGAGGATTGTACAAATTGAAGGGACAACCTGAGCATGCCATGGTACATGAATCCATGGATCCAAGTGAACTTTGGCATAGAAGGCTTGCACATGTGCACTATAGAGCACTACCAATTACAAGCAAAGCTATAGAAGGTCTTCCTGAAATCAAGACAAATCATGAAGGTGTTTGCAAAGGATGTGCAAAAGGAAAGAACATTAAGAAGGAATTTCCAAGCAGTGAAAGCAAAGCAAAATGAATCTTGGAGATTATCCACTCTGATGTATGCGGTCCGATGTCATCCAGTTCTCTGAGTGGGTATGTATACTATGTCTCTTTCATTGATGATTTCTCTAGGAAGACTTGGGGTTTATTTCTTGAAGAATAAAGATGAAGTGTTTGATAAGTTCAAGGAATTCAAAGCCTTGATGGAAAATCAAACTGATAAGAAGATCAAGACATTCAGATCCGACCATGGCAGAGAATTCACTTCAGGTGATTTCAAAAAGCTATGCAGTGATTCAGGGATTAAGAGGGAGTTGAATGCTCCCTACAATCCACAACAAAATGGAGTTGCAGAAAGGAAGAATAGAACAATCATGGAAGCAGCACAGGAAATGCTACATGACTAGGATCTGTCTATGCATCTTTGGGCAAAAGCAGCTAGGACAGCCGTATATGTGCAAAACAAAACACCTCACAAGATTTTGGACAACAAGACACCAGAAGAGGCATTCTCTGGTAAGAAACCTAAAGTCAGCCATCTCAGAATATTTGGTTGTCCAATATATACACATGTTCCAAAGGAAAAAGGACAAAGATAGATCCTTCAGGAAAGAAGGGCATCTTTGTGGGGTACAGTGAAAGCTCGAAGGCTTACAGAATATACTTTACAGGGTTCAAGAAGATTGATGTTAGCAGGGATGTAACATTTGATGAAGACTCAGCTTTCATCAAGTAAAGAAAGACACCTGTTGAAGATCATGAAGAACCAAAGGAAACCAGATTTCAAGACACCACCATGAATGAAGCAATTCCAGAAGCAGATCGTGAAGTTGAAGATCCACAAATACCTGTAGATCCACCCCGTGTGAAGAACTCTCACAAGAGGAAGCCTGCATGGTCTAGAGATCTCATTCAAGATGCAGAAAGATATGGAATTCCAAAAGAAGAACACAGACAAAGAAAGAGGACTAGATCACATACTAGTTATGTTGCCCTACTCTGTGATATTATGAACAAAGAACCTTCCATTTATGAAGAAGCAACGAAAAAGAAAGAATGGAAGGATGCCATGGTCGAGGAATACCAGTCGATCATGAAGAATGATGTTTGGGATGTAGTCGCAAGACCTTAAGGGAATTTGGTTGTGACTTCCAAATGGATCTACAGATCAAGCATGTTGCAGATGGTAGCATAGAGAAATACAAAGCAAGATTTTTAGCTTGTGGCTTCTCCCATAAAGAAGGGATTGATTATGAAGAGACTTTTGCTCATGTAGCCAGGTACACTTCCATCGAATTGGTATTTTCCCTGACTGAATGGTGTAGTCGAAGACAACTTTCTTGAATGGTGTAGTCGAAGAGGAAGTGTATGTGGAGAAACCACTTGATTTTTTAGACACATGACAGAGAGTCATATGTGTGCAGATTGAAGAAAGCCTTGTATGGCTTGAAGCAAACTCCTAGGACTTGGTATGGTAGGATAGACATCTTTCTATCCAGTTTGGGATTTACCAAGAGTAAAGCAGATTCCAACCTTTACTACAAGGTTGAGGAAGGCAATCCTGTGATACTACTTTTGTATGTGGATGACCTGTTTGTTACAGGTGAGGATGGATTGATTGTCGATACCAAGAGGAAGCTTGCTGCCAAGTTCTAGATGAAGGACTTGGGGATGATGCACTATTTTCTAGGCATGGAGGTGTGGCAGAGTGCAAATGGGATCTTCCTTGGACAAGGGAAGTATGCAGTAGCGATCCTGAAGAGGTTCAGGATGATAGACTGCAAGGCCATGGCCACACCTATGGCATCGAACCTGAAGCTTCTGTGTGATGCTTCATCTGATCCGGTTGATGTCACAGTGTATCGTTAGATGATTGGCTCCTTGATGTACCTGACGAACACTAGACCAGATATTTTCTTTGCGGTGAACACATTGAGCCAGTTCCTGACGGGTCCTAGAGGTGTTCACCTGGTTGCTGTAAAGCATATTCTGAGGTACCTGAAGGGTACAATTGATTATGATCTCAAGTATGATGCAAATTAAAAGTTTAACCTGGAGGGTTATGTTGATTCAGACTGGGCAGGCAGTGCTACAGATAGGAAGAGCACATTTGGGTGCTGCTTCAGTATGGGATCGGGTGTGATCTCTTGGTTTAGAAGGAAGAAGTCCTGCATAGTACTGAGTACAGCCGAAGCAGAGTATGTTGCAGCTTGTTCAGCTAGTTGTGATGCAGTATGGCTCTGGATGCTACTGTCTGAGTTATTTGATCTCCCGCTGGAGGCTACTGGTATCTTTTGTGACAACCAGAGTTGTGTGAATTTGTCTGAGAACCTGGTGTTCCACGACAGGTCGAAGCACATTGAGATCAAATATCACTAAATCAAGGATATGGTGCAGAGAGGAGCAGTTAAGCTCCTGTATGTTGTGACGGATGAGCAGGTTGCAGATGTGTTGACGAAACCACTAGCCAGAGTGAAGTTTGAGTACTTCAGAGAGAGGCTTGGTGTTCTTTAGAGTGATGACACTTCGAGGAAGAAGTGGTGGACACATTTGTAGGAGCCATTCTAATCATGGTAAGAGGAGGATCCTTCCCATGGCTGTGGATGTAAGTGCTGGATTATGAGCATCAGGACGATGCTCCAGTTACTACTCTGTATTTGCATTAGTTGGAAGATTTGATCAGTTTGATCATGTATTTGTATATGCATCATGTTGGATGCTTGATATATTTGTATATGCATCATGTTGGATGCTTGATATATTTGTGTATACATCATGTTGGATGCTTGATATGATCAGGTGGATCATGTATTTATGTACCAGGTGGATACATTGTATGATCAGGTGGATCATGTATTTATGTACCAGGTGGATACATTGTATGATTAGGTGGATCATGTATTTTTATGTATATATCAGGTGGATGCATTGTATGATCAAGTGGATCATGTATTTTTACGTATGTATCAGGTGGATGCATTGTATGATCAGGTAGATCATGTATTTATGTATGTATCAGGTGGATGCATTATATGATCAAGTAGATCATGTATGATGATATGTATCAGGTAGATACTTTGTATGCATCAGATGGATGTATTGTTTGATCAGGATGATCACAGATGACGAGCTTTAGGTTGTTGCTATAGATGATATGCATCAGGATGATGCTATGATGGTGATCATGATGATCACAAATGACGAGCTTCAGGATGTTGATCCAGATGATATGCATCAGGTTGATGCTATGATGATGATCAGGTTGATCATGTGATGATGTACATCAGGATGATGTATGGTGAGTATCCGGTTGATACTCTGTGGCCGTGGACAGGTTGTGCAGGTAGCATAGAAAAGGTCCTTTAAAATTTGGACAGGTAGAGCGGTGTGATCGTAACATCTTGGGATGCTCTATCGAGATCCATACAGGTAGAGCAGTGTGCTCATAACATCCTGGGATGCTCTAAGTAGTTTTTGCTACGGTTTCGCATAGAAAAGATCCTTTAAAATCCGGATAGGTAGAGCAGTGTGCTTGTAACATCCTGGGATGCTCTATCGAGATCCAGACAGGCAGAGCGGTGTGCTCGTAACATCCTGAGATGCTCTGAGTAGGTTTTGCAAAAGTTCACATAGAATAGATCCTTTAAAATTTGGATAGGTAGAGCGGTGTGCTTGTAACAGCCTAGGATGCTCTATCGAGATCCAGACAGGTAGAGCGGTGTACTCGTAATATCTTGGGATGCTCTGAGTAGGTTTTGTGAAGTTCAACATGTAAAATATCCTGGGAGATCGGATAGGTTGAGCAATAAGCTCGTAATCAGTCCTGGGATGCTCTTTCAAGGTTTTGTTGATGCACATAATCAGTCCTAAGGATTCCGCAGTATGGCCAGTGATGATGCAGACCTATAGGTGGTGAGCCTACATCCAGTATGAAAAAGGACTAGCTTTGTAGAACTTCCTATGAAAAGTAGATTGGAGATTTATTGAGATAGCACCAGCAGTGATGATGGTGATGATTTGCTGATGATGATCAAGAGAAGAAGACTTGTGCTAGAAGATCTGCGTTGAGAAATACCTTCCTAGTTAAGAGGAAGTGTTGATGTATATGTAACTTCGGAATGTATTTCACCTATGTATATTTTACTCCTATAGAGATGTTATTATTCCTCTATACGGAAGTGTTGTCATTTGTATTGACAAGTGTCGCAAGTGTCGAAACTTGCTATGATGGGTTATTAAACCACCAAGTGTGGGGTTGGCCCGGATTAATGTAACCATGGGTTATTAGAATCTTCTAGAGAATTCAGCCCTACTAGTGTATTAGGCAAGTCAGGACAAGTACAAATAGAGAGCGGGAGATCTCTATTTGTTAATCTCATTACTCACTTCTACATCACTCGAAAAGTGGCACACTAGTTGAGGAGGAGGAGTAGCTACTAGGAGAAGACTATCTCTTGTACTTTGGTTGTATCATTTCTCTTTCTATCTCTGAGGAAGTTGTGGGGTTTTTCACCTTTATGGTTTTCCCCAATGAAACTTTGTGTGTCTGTCTCATGTGATTTCTTGGTGTGATTGATATGCATTGTTATACTTGATATGCTGTACATGTTATTCTCTCAGTAAAGATCCTAGAGTATGTTGAATTGATGCTCAAAAATTAACAAATTTAAATTATATAGAGACTAACTCAAACTACAGTTCATATTATCCATCTTTAGTAAGAGTTTGATAATGTAAATACCCAAAATCACATCCATACAAATGCCACTGTACCTTGACAATCACTAGGGAAAACAAGTTTTGTGAGAAGTACAGATCATCTAAATTGATTCTATTGCATAAGCTTGTGCACCAATCCTACTACCTTAGATCAACTTGCCAAAGTTCAAGAGTGCATTCAATTATAAATCAATAAGGGATAGGACCCATTTGTTGTGTAGGGACATATTCATGGAAATATTACCCAAATAAGTGCTAGGCTTCCAACATACCTTGAAAATCAGTAAAGCAAACAAGTTTTGCCATAATTACACATAAGATAAATTGACTATGCTCCATAAGCTTGTATCTACTACCAAACGAACTACCTTAGATCATCTTGCCATCAAAGTTCAAGTGGAAACTTAATGGTAAATAAAAAATGGATAAGATCCATCTTTTGCATAGGGATGGATTCATGGATGGTAATGGAATGTAAATTAACCACTCCTGAATAAATTTCATGTTTCAAAAATGTTGGTCATAATAAAACACATAGTACGCACAATTTCTAGATCAACACACTAATTAATGAATCTAATTTTGATCCATAAGTTGAAATTGATCTTCTGAAGAGGAACCATTCCTACAATTGGAAAACCCTGATCATTATACAATGTTGGGTTTATCTTGTATCATGCATAGATGTTGCCTTATTAATAAGGAATTGTAGAAATTGAGGTTGAGTTTGATAGGAATAATTTGCATATTTATGAAGTGGACATGCCATAAAGTACTGTGGAGTGATCTCAAACCATCAAGAAAGAAAATCTGGTTATGCATGAATGTTTTGGCATTTACAATAGTAATGTTATTCTACAATCGCTATTGTACCACTCCATAAAGAATAGATACACAATGCTCATAATATCAACATATGCCCTTAATTTTCCAAGATATTTTGTTATTGTTTGATGTATTGAAAAGGATAATTCTTTAGGAATATTTGAAGCAGATTTAAGGAAGAAACCGTTGGTCCATCTCTTTATAGATAAACCCAACAGTAAACCCCTCATTAGCAACTTAGTTTTAATGTGGGAACCAACGATTAGAATGGCACATTTCTAGCATATTTTGGGAAGCCTCAATCAAATGCTAATATGTTTAACCAAGTGATGAAATATTTTCAAGTATTGAAGAATAGTGATATAGATTGAAGATGCCACAAGATAGTCCCCATTATTCATGGTATTGATTAATGTTGGAGATAGGTTGTAGAAGGAATCAATTCTACCCCCATTCAATGGATAAACTTAAAATTGTGATCTTTGCAAATATTGAAGATCTAATAATGTATGTAGCTAGAAACATTATCTTGAAGGGAAACTAACAGCACGGGGGCTTCACTAGAAAGAAATATAATACCACGTTCATTCATATTGTGGTATTAAATATTCATGAAAACCTAAAAATTATATTGCTTATATATTAAGGGGCAAAGGTTTTTTTTATTTAATGTAACAATACAAATATACTTTGGGGTCTTTTTTATATGGGCAGGCTGACAAATATCCACCAAATGGAGATGGAGGGATCACGGACGGATGAGAAATCGCGTTGTGACAAGGCTCAATCTTACTAGTACACAGGGAAATCGTTTCTTGATCCATGCTTCAGGCCAGGGGGTTTTGTGGTGAAGTTGGTTTCTAGTCGAGAGATAGTGGTCATTGACAGCCAATTGTTACCAATAGCCTTGGGAGGCTCTAAGTCTCCAGTGTGTTAAATTTTGAGCATTAATTCAAGATACTCTAGGATATTTACTGAGAGAATGACATGTACAATATATCAACGCATATCAATCATAGCAAGCATGTCAATCATCACAAGAAGCAAAAGCATGAGAGACAATAGACACACAGGGTTTCTGTGGGGAAAACCCTAAGGTGAAAAACCCCACAACTTCCTTAGAGATAGATAGAGCAATGGCACAACCAAAGTACAACCAAAGTACAAGAGATAGACTCCTCTTAGCAGTTGATCCTCCTCCTCACATGTGCGCCACTTTTTGAGTGAAGGAAGTGTGAGTTCTGAGTGATCCAAATAGAGATCTCTCGATCTCTATTTATACTTGTCCTGTTTTCCCAATAACCTTATGGGGCCGACTTGTCTAGCTAGGTACAATAACTTCATATTACATTATATCGGGACGACCCTTTACAAGGTGGTCTAATAACCCATCGGCAACTTAACATACTTGCAACACTTGTCAATACAAATGACGACACTTTCGTATAGAGGAATAATACATCTCTATAGGAGTACAATAAATATATAAATGAAATACATTCTGAAGTTACATATACATCAACACTCCCTCTTAACTAGGAAGGTATTTCTCGACACATATTTGCTAGCACAAGTCTTCTTCTCTAGATCATCGTCATCAATGCATCGCTGCTGCTATCTCAACCAATCTCTGAATCTACTCGTCATAGGAAGTTCTACGGAGCCAATCCTTTTTCATACTAGATGTAGGCCCACCACCTGCAGGTCTTCATCATCACTGGCCATACTATGGAATCCTCAGGACTTATTACAGGCATCATAAAACCTGGCGGTAGCATCCCAGGCTATTACAAGCACACAGATCTACCTGTCGGATCTCCCAGGAGCACATTACATGTGACCCATCACAAAACCTGGTTGAAGCATCCCAGGCTGTTACGAGCACACAGCTCTACCTGTCGAATCTCCCAGGATCACATTACATGTGATCTCACCACAAAACCTGGCTGAAGCATCCCAGGCTATTACGAGCAAACAACTCTACTTGTCGGATCTCCCAGGAGCACATTACATGTGGTCCACCACAAAACCTGGCTGAATCATATGAGGCCTTTTTCATCCTATCTAGATCTCCTAGGAGCATATTACATGTGGTCAAGGCAATGCCTCGGAAGAGTATTTAAGGCCTTTTTCATCCTGTCCAGATCTCCTAGGTCCACTTACATGCCATAGGACAATGCCTCGAAAGAGCATCTGAGGCCTTTTTCATCCTGTCCAGATCTCCCAGGTCTACTTACATGTCCTCCCAGAATAATGCCTTGAAAGAGCATCTAAGGCCTTTTTCATCCTATCCAGATCTCCCAGATCTACTTACATGCTCATCTGCACAACCTGTCCACGGCCACAGAGCATCAACCTGATACTCTCCATACATCATCCTGATGTACTCATGATCATCCTGGTCATCATCACTGCATCGTCCTGATGCATGTCATCTGGAGAAGCTCATCATCCACGATCATCCTGATCATACAATGCATCTTCTTGATGCATACCAAGTATCTACCTGATACATATCACCATACACAGTGTATCCACCTGATACATACATAGATACATGATCCACACAATGTATCTACCTGATACATATCAACATACATGATCTACCTGATCATACAACGTATCCACCTGATACGTACATACATAAATGATCCAACTGATCATATCCAGCATCCAACATGGTGCGTACATACATAAATGATCCAACTGATCATATCCAGCATTCAACATGATGCATACATACATAAATGATCCAATTGATCATATCTAGCATCCAAAATGATGCATACATACATAAATGATCCAACTGATCATATCCAACATCCAACATGATGCATACACATACATACAAATGTAAATGATCCAACTGATCATATAGAGCAAAAAATAGAACATCATCCTGATGCTTATCATCTAGCGCTTACATCCACAGCCATGTGAAGGATCGCCCTTCCACCATGCTAGGAATGGCTACAACAAATGTCTCCATCACTTCTTCCTCGAAGTGTCATCGATTTGAAGAACAGCAAGCCTCTCTCTGAAGTACTCGAACTTCACTCTGTCTAGTGGCTTCGTCAACGCATCTGCAATCTGCTCATCCATTGCAACATACAGGAGCTTCACTACTCCTCTCTACACCATATCCCTAATATAGTGATATTTGATCTCTATGTGTTTTGACCTGTCATGGGACACCGGGTTCTCAGACAGCTTCACACAACTCTGGTTGTCACAAAAAATACCAGTAGCCTCCAACAGTCGATCAAATAACTCAGACAGTAGCTTCCTCAGCCATACTGCCTCACAACTAGCCGAACAGGATGCAACATACTCTGCCTCGGCTATACTCAGTGCTACGTAGGACTGCTTCCTGCTAAACCAAGAGATCACACCTGATCCCATACTGAAGCAGCACCCAAAAGTGCTCTTCCTATCTACAGCACTGCGTGCCCAATCTGAATCAACATAACCCTGTAGGTTAAACTTTTGATTCGCATCATACTTGAGCCCATAATTAACTGTACCCTTCAGGTACCTCAGAATATGCTTTACAGCAACCAGGTGAACACTCCTCGGATCCGTCAGGAACTGGCTCATTGTGTTCACCACAAAGAAAATATCTGGTCTCATGTTCATCAGGTACATCAAGGACCCAATCATCTGACAATACATAGTGACATAAACTAGCTCAGATGAAGCATCACATACAAGCTTCAGGTTCAATGCCATAGGTATGGCCTTGCAGTCCATCATCCTGAACCTCTTCAGGATCTCTATTGTATACTTCCCTTGTCCAAGGAAGATCCCATTTGCACTCTGCCACACCTCCATGCCTAGAAAATAGTGCATCATCCCAAAGTCCTTCATCTCGAACTTGGCAGCAAGCTTCCTCTTGGTATCAACAATCAAACTATCATTACCTGTAACAAACAGGTCATCCACATACAGAAGTAGTATCACTGGATTTCCTTCCTCAACCTTGTAGTAAAGGTTGGAATCTGCTTTACTCTTGGTAAAGCCCAAACTAGATAGGAAACAGTCCATCCTACCATACCAAGTCCTAGGAGCTTGCTTCAAGCCATACAAAAATTTCTTCAATCTACACACATATGACTCCCTGTCATGTGTTCAAAACCGAGTGGCTGCTCCACATACACTTCCTCTTCAACTACACCATTCAAGAAAGCAGTCTTGACATCCATCTGGTGTATCTTCCATTTCATTACTGCAGCCAGTGAAAGTACTGATTTGATGGAAGTGTACCTGGCTACAGGAGCAAAAGTTTCTTCATAATCTATTCCCTCTTTCTGGGAGAAGCCACAAGCTACAAATCTTGCCTTGTATTTCTCTATGCTGCCATCTACAGCATGCTTGATCTTGTAGATCCATTTTGAAGTCACAACAGACTTCTCTTTAGGTCTTGGGACAACATCCCAAACATCATTCTTCATTATTGATTGGTATTCTTTGACCATGGCATCCTTCCATTCTTTCTTTTCCATTGCTTCTTCGTAATTGGAAGGTTCTTTGTTCATGATATCACAGAATAAAGCAACATAGCTGGTATGTGATCTAGTTCTCTTCTTTGCTCTGTATTCTTCTTCTGGAATGCCATATCTTTCTGCATCTTGAATGAGCTCTCTATCCCATGTAGGTTTCCTCTTGTGAGAGTTATTCTCACAGGGTGGATCTACAGGTTCTTGAGGATCTTCAATTTCACGATATGCATCTGGAATTGCTTCAGTCATAGTAGTGTCTTGAAATCTAGTTTCCTTAGGTTCTTCATAATCTTCAACATGTGTCTTCCTTGATTTGATGAATGCTGAGTTTTCATCAAATGTCACATCCCTACTGACATCAATCTTCTTGAACACTGGAAAGTATATTCTGTAAACCTTCGAACTTTCACTGTAACCCACAAAGATACCCTTTTTTCCTGAAGGATCTAGCTTGGCCCTCTTTTCCTTTGGGACATGAGTGTATACTGGAAAACCAAATATTCTGAGATGGATGACTTCAAGTTTCTTACTAGAGAAGACCTCTTTTGGTGTTTTGTTGTCCAATATATTGTGGGGTGTTCTGTTCTGCACATATACAGCTGTCCTAGCTGCTTCTTCCCATAGATGCATAGGTAGATCCTGGTCATGCAGCATTTCACTTGCTGCTTCCATGATTGTTCGATTCTTTCTTTCCACAACTCCATTATGTTGTGGATTGTAAGGAGCAGTCAACTCCCTCTTAATCCTTGAATCACTGCATAGCTTCTTGAAGTCACCTGAAGTGAATTCTCCACCATTGTCGAATGTGAATGTTTTGATCTTCTTATCAGTTTGGTTCTCCATCAAGGTTTTGAATTCCTTGAACTTATCAAACACTTCATCTTTGTTCTTCAAGAAGTAAACCCAAGTCTTCTTGGAAAAGTCATCAATGAAAGAGACATAGTGAACATACCCACTCAGAGAACTGGATGACATCGGACCACATAAATCGGAGTGGATAATTTCCAAGATATCTTTTGCCTTGCTTTTACTGCTTGGAAATTCCTTGTTTATGTTCTTTCCTTTTGCACATCCTTTGCAAACACCTTCATGTTTGGTCTTGATTTCAAGAAGACCCTATACATCCTTGCTTGCAATTGGAAGTGCCCTATAGTGCATATGAGCAAGTCTTCAATGCCAAAGTTCACTTGGCTCCATAAATTCATGCACCATGACATGTTCAGGTTGTCCCTTTAGTTTATACAATCCTCCGTCTTGCTCTCCAATCACCACTACATCATCTATGGTCTTTTCCTTTGGCCACATTAGAACTTGGCCATCCAAAAATGCAACCCTCATACCTTTTGCATCCAATGCAGATATGGAGAGTAGGTTTTTCTTGAGCCCAGGTACATACAAAACATCTTTCATCTTCAAATACTTCCCAGAGTCTAGATTGTAGGAGGCCTCACTATTTCCTTTGATAGGGTATTGGTAGTCATCCCCAAGTTTCACCTTATGGGGTGACTCATGTTCAGATAGATTAGCAAAGGATTCTTTAAACCCAGTCATGTGCTTTGAAGCCCCACTGTCAATAAGCCAATCATCACAACCATGAGAGATAGTACCTATGAGAGCAGATATTAGAACATACTCTTCTTCGCTTGATGAGTCATCATCATCACTTTCTGCTCTAGCCTTCTTCTTGGGAGGTTCATCATCCTCAGTAGCATGAGCATGATATCTCTTCTTGTTGTTCTTGTTCTTCTTGTTGAAGTTGTTGTTGTTGTCCTTCTTGTTCTTGGGACAATTTATAGCAATATGTCCCTTTTCATTACAAGTGAAGCATATTCTCCTTTCTTTATGGTGATGTGAAGATTTCTTGAAGTGAGATGGCTCTCTCTTGGACTTCCCTTTCTTGGTGTGAGCTGTGAGAGCTTGATCTTCATTCCCCATCTTTTCTTCTCATGCCACAAGCCTTGCTTCTTCTTGTGAGCATTATTCCCGCAGTCTTCTGAAGGATACCAACTTCTTTCTTGCACAGATTCCTTGGATAAAGGAATCCCATGACCTGGGTAGGCCATTCAGAGTGGTCATGACAACTTCACCATTCTCCACCATTTCATCCACTACTTCTAGTTGTTCCTTGATCTGAGAGACCCTATAAAAATAAGATTGAATGGATTCTCCATTCTGAAGTTTTACCCCTTTCAATTGGTTCCGCAGAGTCATCTTCCGATTTATGTTCTAGCCTTCAAATAGCCTGGATAGGGAATCAAACATCTCTTTGGGTGTCTTCAGAGATGACACATGGGGGATGAGATGGTCCTTGATAGAATCAGCAATGATTCTCTTTGCGTTGACCAAGTTATTCTTGTGGAGGGCTTTAGCCTCTTCTCCCTCTGGGACAAGGACCTCTTCCCTTATATATGAGTCCAATTCATTCTCTTCCAGGATTAACCCAATCCTATACTTCCAAGCTCGAAAGTTATCATCCCCTTCAAGATTGTCCTCAAGCTTGGTGTGGTGAGACATCTTTAAAGAGTACTTCAAATGGAAATATAAAAGATTTAGGTCTTAAGACTTGATTTGCTGAAAATTGGATCTTGTCCTGGATTAGGGTTTGTCAGAGAAACCCTAAAAATTCAAAATGTGAATTTCAACTTTCTAAAAGGATAGAAAGACGCACCTTGATGAGCTAATCATCCTGGTGTATTCAAAATTTGAGATCTGCAAAGCTTCACCCTTCAGAACTGCCTTTTAGTCTTCCCGGGTTCACTAGGGAGAACCTTGAATTAGGGTTTGAGTTTCCCGGAGATTTACCCAGCCAAAAATATCGATCCAAAACTCTAAAATTTGATTTTTCCAAGGCTCTTCTAGCTATGTCTTCAAATTTCAGAAATTCCTATTTTTGTGGAAACCCTAATTTTTAGGGCCAAAACTGAAAGTGATCAAAATTGAATTATGATTGGACAGATAGATTCACCTTGCTGAGGAGAGTCAATCTATCATATTGCTTTTCCAAAATCTGTGGAGAGAAACCCAATAAACAAGAAACCCTTGTTTCCGTCATTGCACAATGTCTTCTTCTTAGGTTAGCTCTGATACCATGTTAAATTTTGAGCATTAATTCAAGATAATCTAGGATCTTTACTAAGAGAATGACATGTACAATATATCAATGCATATCAATCATAGCAAGCATGTCAATCATCACAAGAAGCAAAAGCATGAGACAATAGACACACAGAGTTTCCATGGGGAAAACCCTAAGGTGAAAAACCCCACAACTTCGTTAGAGATAGATAGAGCAGTGGCACAACCAAAGTACAAGAGATAGACTCCTCTTAGCAGCTGATCCTCCTCCTCACATGTGCGCCACTTTCCGAGTGAAGGAAGTGTGAGTTCTGAGTGATCCGAATAGAGATCTCCTGATCTCCATTTATACTTGTTCTGTTTTCCCAATAACCTTATGGGGCCAACTTGTCTAGCTAGGTACAATAAATTCATATTACATTATATCGGGCCGACCCTTTACAAGGTGGTCTAATAACCCATCGGCAAGTTAACATACTTGCGACACTTGTCAATACAAATGACGACACTTCCGTATAGAGGAATAATACATCTCTATAGGAGTACAATAAATATATAAATGAAATACATTCTGAAGTTACATATACATCAACACAGGTCCTGTTATAGGCCCTCAATAGGCCTTGTGGGATTGAATACCCAACCACTCGTGCCTATTACAGGCCTTGGGAGGTTTAGTCAGCCTCCTAGATCTTGTTACAGGCTCTGCGGGCTTGGATACCTAGCCCACAATAGGCTTAGTCAGCGATTGAGGAACTGTAACATGCAATCCAAATGTTGTACTATGTGCATTGGCTCTAGTGACATACAAGAAGTGGTCTCCTATCTCTTCATTAGACCATTAGATGTTGCAAATCATAATGATATGTGGTTGAGTAATTGCATTGTGGGTGAAGTAATGTGCATGCACAATATACATCGAAAGAAGCAAGGTGCATTGTAGAATGCATGTGAGGTCATAAGAGGGGTATCATATCAATATACTAGGTATAAATATAAAGGGGTATAAAAAATGTTAATGAAAAAATTGATACATACAATGTTTAGTGAAAATAGGGTTTTTTTTTAAATTGGGAAGGCATATTGGGAGGGGGTTAAAAAAAAGATTATGGAAGGTATTTTCCAATATTTAGTGAAATTAGGGGTATTGTTTCATATGCCACGAACAAATGTGCTATGATAGTGGTTTATTGAGTGAAGCCCCCGTGACTAACAGTAGCTTTGATTTCATCTAAATGAAGCATTTTTTGTCATGGGTTTCCCTTAGGCGAGTGTATTAAAACCTGAGTATGAAGATTTATGGAATAAAATGTGTAATTGTTTGAAATGTATTAAAACCTTTCGTATTTGATATAAATCCAACAAAAATTGAACATGTTATCACACATTTTACAATCATCCTTTTTCTTGAGTTTTTCATCATAAAATGGGATGACAAAGGAGCATATTCAATGTATGTGGTAGATGTGTGCTTATTGATGGGTGCATTTCCTTCATGTTGATGATTGATGGTTTCTCATTGTTCTAGAATTGGATTTCACTTGGCATTGTATTCATTCCTTCCCAACTTATGCTATTTCAGTCTCTTGTATGGCTTGGAATGGGCTAGCACTTATGGTTTTGATGAGTATTTGGAATTATATGGAAAGTTCCTAGCACAAATGAAATGGTCTCTAACAACTTGGTTTAGTATGGGGGGCCAACTCCTTTGATTTTCTTGAGAGATTAAAAACCCACTTTAGAGGGACTTTCACAAAAACAAGCACCTAACGTGCAAAGATAATCTAACACTTATCTAGTGAAACATAAGGGAGGTGGCCAATGTCACCACACCACTTCCATTCTCTCTTTAGTCCCTTCTCCTATCCAAGGTATGATTCCCTATCTATATTCTAAGGATGGTGTTATACCACATATTGTATGCGTATATGAGGACATATTTTTGCTTCCATTATCCTACTATTCCAAAGACATATTCTAGCTATGCATAGTCTATTCCTTCTTGTTAGACTATTCAGATGAAATTTCAAATGTGATGGGATAATTTATAGATTCCAATACTATTGGGATTATGTTATGTGCCATGTATTTTAGTTTCTACTATGTCATGTGATGAGATGATGATTACATGGCATTCTATATATTATATTACGTGATGATATTATATGTATGATGATTATGATGAGTATAACATTAATGTACTTTCATGTTTTGATTGTGATGAGTAACTTTTGGCCACCAGCATATGATGCAACTAGATCTACTAGAAATTGATACCCAATACATCATAATAGAGAACAAGAAGGTGATTTCATTTCGAAGGGCATGCTCAATAACAAAAGTTGAAAGTTTTAAACCATATAATATAACTCACTCGAGGACAATCGTTGAGGAGCAAGCAAAAATGTTCTAATACAATGTAAATTTTATTTTTCATATGTTTCAAAGAGAATATGGGTAGATATACAAAAACCTAAGAAGACAATAAATGCTTTTCTTGGTATATTATTACCTGGGACATAATAGCTCACAACATCATCAAGGTGCTTTGATACCCAAGGATAGATAAGGTGTCTAGGGAAGCCCCAATAAAGGTAGATGTGAAATTTTGAATTGTTTAAAGACAATTGTCCCTTATCTAGAATGAAATTTGCAACATAGTTAAAACATTATTTTGCATGCATTCCCTATAGAAAAAAGATAGAAATGAAGTACTTAATCATGTGCTTTTCCTAGTAGATGAACACACATGGCATAATAACGAAAGGCATTTTGATTGGTAGAGTTATATAGCATACAAGGGGAAATCCCAACAACTGAAATTAAATCAAGATTTAGATAGGGTACATAAGGTAGGATTAACAACAAAACATAAAATAAAACAAAATTGCAGTTACTCAATGACAATCTCCCAAAATTCGCACAAAGTATGAAAATTTACATAGGGTGAATTTAAATATAATGTGTTTCCCAAGAAGAATAGAAATCAATTACCCGAAAAGATTGCAAATGATTTGTCTAGTATTGACTTGAATTATGTATGGAACTACACTCCAATGAAATAAGTCCTAGGGATTTTCCTCCTAACTTCCCTCCACAAGATGAATTACAATGCTCTTCGAATCAACTCTCCTTGTAGCCGATAGACTCAAAATAGACAAATGGAAAGTACCAACAAAGTCAAAATTTATAAATAGTAGGGATTTTTTTTCATTTCATTCATGCATAACAATAATGTACTCCAAAGTGTTGATTTTTTTAGAAACTAGGGACAAGTGCTTTGCATGACTTCATTTTCGGAAGCATGCATGAGATGTCCAAACGTTTACCTTTTCATGTAAGTTACTTTTATTTTATGGAGAAAAAGTTAATTAATTGACTTTTTTTAATGTTGAAGTGAAATTAGGGTTTTGGAACCCTACAAGTCATTGATAAATTATAAAAGAGAGGCACATCCTAAAATTTCATTACATCGTGTGAGATACACGTGGGAGAGGGAGAAAACATTCTTGATCCAGGAGTAGAAAAGAGGGCATGAATCCCAAGGAAGAGGGGGGTGCACTTTTTAGTTGATAGGATAGATAAAGGGCATGATTACTAAGGAATCCATAAGGGTTGACGTTAGCAATTTTTTTAGTAGTACAGAGGGAACAAATATCCCAAGTTAGCCATAGAACATCAGGTTGTACAACTAGCAGATCTGGGCCACATGTGTGAGTAGAGGGCACACTTCCCAAGGAATTGTTTTGCATACTGTTTGTAGCAAAATTTTGGCCAAGATATTTGGCATGGAAAGCTAGGAAACAAGTTCCTTTAATTTGATAAATTTCTACTCTAAAAATTCCTTTTTTTCCGCTGGCATGATTTTCAAGAAAGATCCATTAATGTTAGTTTTACCAATTAGGTTTCTAGGGTAAAAATTATTGTGTATTGTGTGTGATTGGTTTGTTATTCCACTGTGTGTTTTATCATTTAATGAGATTATGTATTGCTGCTCATAAAATCATATCTAATAATTTAATTATGTGCATACGTCTAGGTTATTTTATTGGAAGTAGTAATCAAATTATAAGCTCTAAAGAAATTTAGCATGGTATCAAAGCCTTGTCTCTGAAAGAAACGAAGACAATTTGCATAGTGATGTATAGTTTATTTTGATTTAGAGGGTTTGAATCACAAGTTATCATATTGAGAAATACCTAGCGGCATGTCTAATATTTGAATATTGGTTGGATGGGGCAACCAACTTTAGCGCATGGAAGGAGAGAATTACTCTGCTGTTGAAGGAACATGAGATTTGGGACATTAACAAACAAGTTGTTACTGTTCCTACAAATCCATCAAATTTGTCCACTTTTAATAAGAGAAAGATAAAGTCCGAGATAATCCTTATAGATTTTTTGAAGGATCACATGATTCCATATGTGACCGGAAAGACACCAGCCTATGAGATGTGGGAATCATTGACTGAACTTTTCCAGAGTGGAAACAAAAACTGAAAGGCGGTGCTACAGGATAAGCTTCATAGTATAAATATGGCCAAAAATGAGTTTGTTACATCATATCTTACTAGAGTTACACAAGTTCAAGATGAAATTGTTGTTGTGGGTGAGAATATTGCAAATGTGGAGATGGTTCGCTCATCCTTGAAAGGATTTTCCAAACCATGGGACATGTTTGTCCATTGCATTGTTGCTAGAGAGAATATTCCCAATTGGGATAGAATGTGGGACGATTTCACTTAGGAGGATATGAGAGTGGGATCTAGTCAGTTAGGCCACCATCGTGTTGATGAGGATAATGTTGCTCTTGTGAGAAAAGGTAAGGGAAAAGGGAAGAAGGGCTTCGGTTTTGGAGCTATGAAGGACATGAGCAGGGTCAGGTTCTATTCATGCTATAAATTTGGCCATTATGCAGGTCAATGTACAAATAAAAATAATGGTAAGAAGGAGAAGGAGGGACAAGTAGGATCTTCTACTGAGGTAGATGAATTCACTAAAAAAATTGAGAAAGGATTCTCACTTGTCTCTCTTGTTTCAAGTTGTTGCAATAATGGACTTAAGGTTGAGGGTGAAAGGACGTGGATAATTGACAATGGGTCTTCTTGTCACATTACATGAATACATGAAACAAGAGTTTGCTAGGTGATCAAAGGGATATGAAGCATGTGTTGCGTGGGCATCCTATGTATGCAGGATCTAGGTGGATATTAGATAATATGTATCAATGCATGAGACAAAAGGAGAGTGATATGCTCTAGATATTGAGGTGGTATCAAGTATTTAGTATTCAATTCAAGGGAGTAGAAGAGAATCATCTTCTTCCAATACTAGAAAGAGGGTCAGTTGGTATGATTTGACATTGATGGAGGCTCAGAAGTGGGATGAGATATCTCAGATCAAGACAGGTAAGAAAGAGAGGTAGGCACATGTATTCAATTTGGAGTCTAGGATCAATAGAAGGACGATCTTCAAAGATAGAGGGTGCTTCTACACTATATAGCATGAAGTGTCCGGAGAGAGATTCCAGTGGTGGATGTGTCAAAAGGACCTCCCTCATTAAGTGGGGGTGTTGAAATTTGTAGCTCAAGATGTCCTTCAAGTGATAATTTCTAGCATGAAGAGACATTAATAGTCTCTCTAGAATTTTTTTTTAGAGAGGGTGGGAATTCATATATTGTGCGAGAGACACATGAGAGGAAGATGACTAGACTGTAGGAATTGTTGAAGTGGAAGTTTGTCTTCTTCAGAGATAAGCTTGGAGTAATGCAGAACATTTTCCTCATTAAGAGGGAGTGTTGATTTTTGGAGTAACCAAGGAAACATGCTCTACATGAATTTAGTGTCAAAACCATGCATGGGATGTACAAAATTTTACCTTTTCATGCAACTGAATTTTATTAATTTACAGAGAAAAAGTTAATTAATTGACTTTTTTAATGCAGAAGTGAAATTAGGGTTTTGGAACCCTAAAATTTATTAGAAAAATAGGATCACAGAGAAATAAAAATAAACAAGATGAAAATATAAATCACATAAACACAATACAAGAGAGACACCAATATAATGTGTATCACCCAAGATGGGATACGTTCACACATAAATTGATAGTCCTTATTATTACAAAATCCAACGAAGGAAGGGATACAACCTGTAGCACATCCGCTACAACTTCCTCTTTACTCTCTCACAGTACCTCTCACACAATCATATATATTTACAATGCTACAATATAACCGTATTACAATGCCTTCCTTTTAAAGAGGGATTACCATGCGAAAATACTATGGGCCCATAAATCACCCATTATTGACCAATTCATGACTATGAAATTACAACATTTTACAAGGCATTTTTTTCAAAATTTTCGCTACGGGAGTGCATCCCCCAAATCCTAGCCAAGTGGGGGAGATGACTATTTTTTTGGAGAAATCCCCCCAAAACCCCCCCATCATGGGTTGGGATCTAGAAATAGCGGAAGCACGACCTCTAAATAAGGAATATCAGACTCCACAACTAAACATCTCCCACTTGGAGACTAATCACAACAACTCCACCATTGTTGCACTTGTTGGACTATGCTCTGACTGTTGGATCTGGAAAATTTCTCATCTTCACCTTCATGCTTGAAGGCCAACTGAAATCGAGTAGGAACTCAGTTTCTCTCTGTTTACCACCTTTTTCAACATGTCTACAGCATTATGTCGGTTCCACAGGTGCACGTGGCCATTGTGGACGTGTTCACGATGGCCACACACAACCAGGAGCCTTCGGATGAGAAATGACCCCCTTGAGCAAGATTGGCATGGCCCTCACTGATCAAATCCCTTGCTCCGGAGATGGCACAATAGAACCATTTTCGAGACTTAGAGGTACACTGTGGGGGGGGCTAGCTAAAAACCAGCGTCCCAGATCCATCGGAATCAAAGGATTCCTGATCGGAGTCACAGTTTGGATGAAACGGGAATTTTCATCGAGTAGCCTAGGGCCATTCAGGCACACTTTGAGGATTTGCTCTGGGGCCACGGAACCCATACCGGTGAGCAGACTTGGTTTCTATCAACTCCCATAGACGCATGTGGCCATTGTGGATGTGTTCACAATAGCCATGCATGCTTGGGATCCTTCGGATGAGAAATGACCCCCTTGAGCAAGATTGGCTTGGCCCTCACTGAGCAAAACCCTAGCTCCAGAGATGGCATAATAGCACCATTTCCGAGACTTCAAGGCATGGTGTGGGGGGTCCCATAGCTGAAACCCGACATCCCGGATCCATCAGCATCAACGGATTTATGATTGGAGTCACGGTTTGGGTGCAACGGGCATTTTCGTTAGGAACCCTGGGGCCATTAAGGGACACTTTGAGGATTTTCACTAGGGCCATGGAACCCAAACTGGTGAGCAGAATTCGATTCCGTTGACTCCCACAGGTGCAAGTGGCCATTGTGCGGGAGCCTTCGGATGATAAATGACCCCCTTGAGCAAGATTGGCATGGCCCTCACTAAGAAAAACCCTAGCTCCGGAGATGGCACAATAGCACCATTTCTGAGACTTCGAAGCACGGTATGAGGGGGGGCCTAGCTGAAACCCGGTGTCCTGGATCCATTGAAATCAACAGATTCACGATCAGAGTCACGGTGTGAGTGCAACAGGCATTTTTCTTGGGCACCTCGGGGCCATTCAGGGACACATTGATGTTTTGCTCTCAGGCGACGGAACCCAAACCAGCGAGTGGATTTGGTCTCTATCGACTCCCATAGGTGCAGGTGTCCATTGTGGATGTGTTCACGATGGCCATGCATGTTTGAGAGCCTTCGGATGAGAAACGAACCCCTTGAGCAAGATTGGGATGGCCCTCACTGAGCAAAACCCTAGCTCCGGAGATAACACAATAGCACCATTTTCGAGACTTTGAGGCACAGTGTGGGGGATCCCCTAGCTGAAATATGGCATCCTGGATACATCGAAATTGATGAATTTGAGATCAGAGTCATGGTTTGGGTGCAACAACCATTTTCATCAAGCACCCCGGGGCCATTTAGGGACACTTTGACGATTTGCTCCAGGGCCACGAAACCCAAACCGGGGAGTGGACTTGCATTTTGTCGGCTCCCACAGGTGCACGTGACCATTGTGGACATTTCCATGGTGGCCATGCATGCTCGGGATCCTTTGGATGAGAAATGACCCCCTTGAGCAAGATTGGTATGTCCCTCACTAAGAAAAACCCTAGCTCCAGAGATGGCACAATAGCACCGTTTCTAAGATTTTGAGGCACAGTGTGGGGGGCCCCTAGCTGAAACTCGGTGCCCCTAATCCATCAAAATTAACGGATCCACGATCAGAGTCACGGTTTGGTTGCAACAAGCAGTTTTGTCGGTCACCGTGGGGCCATTCAGGGACACTTTGAGGATTTCCTCTGTTAAGATTCAATATGCTAAGACAGAAAATAGCAGCATTACATTCCATTTCACAATAATAGCATATACAGGATCACTGAAGAAACAACAAGCATAGCATAAACACAAGAGACAGAGATTTATCCTGGGAAACCCTCATGGGGTAGAAAACCCAGCAAAGCTTCCTCAATATAGATGACCAGCAATATACAAAGATGAAACCCTGAGACATGATCTCCTCCTCCACAATAGCAGACCTCTTCTCCACAAGTGCGCTATCCTCAAGTGAGTGAGTGTATCAAATGAGGAACACACCTCCTCTATTTATACACTACTCTGATATGTATTTTACACAAGTACATGTAGGCTTGTGTTTAACCATTAGGTTAAATACCCCATTATAACTGACTGGGCCGACCCCCACATGGTGGGTCTAATAACCCTAGTTACCACAACCAACTTGGAGGAATAAACATCTCCGTATTTATAGTATAATCACATCGGAGGTATGGAACATCTCCGGAATAAATAATATACAAATATAATATTCTTTGAAGTTACAATATTTCAACACTCCCCCTTAACGAGAAGGATATTATAACAGTATTTGCACGAGCAAGGAGTCATCAACATCATACATGATACATCTATAAATCATTGGAAGCTTTCTTAACATCATCAGTAACTCAACCAGTTACTGGAACATCAACATCTTCAGTACTGAGTCTTTATCTTCTGCAGCACTCGAACAACTATAGCAACATCAACGTCTGGATCCTCACGATCATCAACATCATCATCTAGACCATCACAATCAGCATCATCATCATCATACGATCATCAGCATCGTCATTACACGATCATCAGCATCGTCATCTCACGATCATCAGCATCGTCATCACACGATCATCAGCATCGTCATCTCACAATCATCAGCATCGTCATCACACGATCAGCATCATCGTCATCACACGATCATCAGCATCATCATCACACGATCATCAGCATCGTCATCACACGATCATTAGCATCGTCATCACACGATCATCAGCATCATCATATCACGATTAGCAGCATCATCATCACACGATCAGCAGCATTGTCATCACATGATCATCAGCATCGTCATCACACGATCAGCAGCATCGTCATCACACGATGAGCAGCATCGTCATCACACGATCATCAGCATCGTCATCTATATACATGATCCTTCCTTTCGAAATTACTGGATCAATCTCATCACAATCATATTTAAGACTATCCTTCCTTTCGGAATTACTGGAATTACTGTCTAAGGATGATTAGTCCAACCACAATCATATTTAAGACTATCCTCCCTTTCGGAATTACTGGATTTACTGTCTAAGGATGATTAGTCCAACCACAATCATATTTAAGACTATCCTTCCTTTTGGAATTACTGGATTTACTGTCTAAGGATGATCAATCCAACCACAATCGCATTTAAGACTATCCTTCCTGGATTTACTGTCTAAGGATGATTAATCCAACCACAATCGCATTTAAGACTATCCTTCCTGGATTTACTGTCTAAGGATGATTAATCCAACCACAATCGCATTTAAGACTATCCTTCCTGGATTTACTGTCTAAGGATGATTAATCCAACCACAATCGCATTTAAGACTATCCTTCCTGGATTTACTGTCTAAGGATGATTAATCCAACCACAATCGCATTTAAGACTATCCTTCCTGGATTTACTGTCTAAGGATGATTAATCCAATCACAATCACATTTAAGACTATCCTTCCTGGATTTACTGTCTAAGGATGATTAATCCAATCACGTGCATTTTGAACCAAGGTCGAGCGACGATGCAGTCCTATCCTCTATTCTCGGAGACACCTGTCTACGGCTCACTTTAAAACTTGAGTTCAAGGATGATCCAATCCTCTCAAGTCCACCAAGGACTTCATTCTCGGAGACCTCATGTCTACGGCTCTCTTTAGGACTGAAAGTCTAGGGATGATCCAATCCCCTCAAGTCCACCAAGGACTTCATTCTCGGAGACCTCACGTCTACGGCTCTCTTTAGGACTGAAAGTCCAGGGATGATCCAATCCCCTCAGCTGTCCACTAAGGACTTCACTTTCGGAGACCTCACGTCTACGGCTCTCTTTAGGACTGAAAGTCCAGGGATGATCCAATCCCCTCAACTGTCCACTAAGGACTTCATTTTCGGAGACCTCACGTCTACGGCTCTCTTTAGGACTGAAAGTCCAGGGATGATCCAATCCCCTCAACTGTCCACTAAGGACTTCATTTTTGGAGACCTCACGTCTACGGCTCTCTTTAGTGTTGAATATTGTAACTTCAAAGAATATTATATTTGTACTTTATTATTCCGGAGATGTTTCATCCCTCCGAGGTAACCCTATTATGTATCCGGAGATGTTTATTCCTCCGAGAGTTTGTATTAACTAGGGTTATTAGACCCACCATGTGGGGGTCGGACCTGTGGTTATATTTTTGGGGTTATTAGACTTCTCCAGGAGAGGTCGGCCCCATTAGGTCTTTTAGTCAGTTAGGAGTCAGTATAAATAAGAGAGGTGAACTCCTCATTAGATCATTCACTCACTTGTGGAAGAGTGCGCACTTGTCTGGGAGATCTGCTAAGGAGACAAAGAAGGAAGGAGCACATCTTGTATTTTGGTTGATCATCTTATTGAGGAAAGCTTTGCTGGGTTTTCTACCCCATGAGGGTTTCCCAGGGTATATTGTGTGTCTATCTTGTGATTGTGTTTCTTTCAGTGATCTTGCTTGTCTATTTGGTTTAAAATTAACATTTAGGACTGAAAGTCCAGGGATGATCCAATCCCCTCAACTGTCCACCAAGGACTTCATTCTCGGAGACCTCACGTCTACGGCTCACTTTAGAACTTAAGTTCAAGGATGATCCAATCCTCATCTGTATTCACATCTATACAGGTACAAATGTCCAAGATCATGTATCACATCAAAACATGTATACATTACTAATCAAAACATGTAAACATCTAGCATGTATTCTCACTAATACATCTAACATCAAAACATGTATACATGTAGCATGTATTCTCACTAATACATCTAACATCAAAGCATGTATACATCACCTCAAAACATGTATACATCTAGCATGTATTCTCACTAATACATCTAACATCAAAACATGTATACATCTAAAATAAAAGATATATAAGAGTTCTAAATCTAAATAATTGTAAGTAGCTAAGTACAACAAAATAAAATTTAAGGGACAGAATTGTTATCAAATACTATACTACTCCCCCTTTCGAGGAGGGTCCTTCTGGACTATACCAAGCTTGTCTCGGAAGTATTCAAACTTTACTCGAGACAAAGGTTTAGTCAGGATATCGACAATCTGATCCTCAGTGCTTATATACTCGAGCTTGATAGCTCCTCTCTGCACCATATATCGTATATAGAAGTATCGGATCTCTATGTGTTATTGACTTATCGTGGAATACAAGATTTTCTATCTTGATTCATTTCTAAGTCAAACACTCCATATAATAGCTTCTGAAGCCACACTACTTCACAGCTGGCAGAGCAGACAGCTATATATATATTCTGCTTCAGCAGTACTGAGAGCCACACTAGATTGTTCCTTGTTGAACCATGAGATCATGGCAAATTCAAGACTATAACATCCACCTGATGTACTCTTTCTGTCTGAGGCACTTCCTGCCCAATCAGAATCTGAGTAACCATGTAAACGGAGTTCATGACCTCCAAGATAATATAGACCAAAATCTATTGTACCTTTTAGGTACCTCACTACATGCTTTGTAGTTATTAAGTGAACCTTTCTAGGTTCTACTAGACACTGACTTAGGGTATTTGCAGCAAAGCATATATCTAGCCTAGTATTTGTTAAATACATCAATGACCCAATGATTTGTCTATATAGGGTTAGGTCCACTAAATATGATGAGTCATTAACTAACAACTTCAAGTTGGAGTCCATGGGAGTGGCCATGGATTTATACTCCAACATATCAAATCTTTTTAGAAACTTCACAGCATACTTACCTTGGTTGAGAAAGATTCCTTCTAAGCCTTGCCATACTTCCAGACTTAGGAAGTAATGCATCAATCTGAGATCTTTCATTTTTCATTTCTGCATCCATCTTCTTCTTTCTTTTCATGATCTGTTTCTCATTCCCTATAAGAAGGATATCATAATAATAGCATGATCCATAGCCTTAAGGTAAAGGTTAGGAACAACTTTAATTTTTGGTAAAGCCCAAGCTTATCAAGAAACTGTCAATTCTCCCTTTGTGACTGAACATCATTCACTCTCTGCATTGAATGATTTTCTGCATATCTATCTATGCCATCTCTCAATAGATGGGTCTACTGATATGAGCCTCAATATTATTCAAACTTTGTGGTGAGTTCCTTCTTGCATCCATGTCATCTGTGTATAAAAACCATATTCAACCTTGTAGCAAAGGTTGAGATCCACATCATCCATGGTGATCATTAAGCTCATCAATTGATTATCGATCCTGGGTACCCATACAGAACCTGAATCACACTTCTTCTTTAATTACACCATTAATAGAATGGTTTTATCTATCCTCTTGGAACAAACATCTCATCATGATTATCTTTCTCTTTTCTAAGAGAATCTTCTAGCCACAAGCCTTCTATAGTGTGTTTGATTTGTAAATCCTTTTGTTGAACATCCATCGCTTGTTCATCATTCATCATGATTTTTCCTACAAATCAAAATTAGGTACATGATTAGTAATACTTCATAATCATCAAATCATATTGACATGATAACTTATTATGCATACAGATATCATTTACATAGTTATGCAACTATCTTGACCAATACTTTGGCACAACACTTTCCCATATCCTGTATGCATACAGTGGCTATCTAGATGCCTTCCATCTCTACCAGAACATACTATCGAGAGTGTGCACAACTCTTAGCATGTCAGCAAAGAGGTTTCATTCTAGACAAGCAACAATGGAATGTTTGTCCAACTTACCAATCATATGCATATTAGTAGTATACTGTTCAATGTTCTATGAATATTTACACTTAGCATGATATATTATAGGAATACAAATATGCATACAACCTATTACGAGCAATATCATTTACTATTTCAAATAACAACTCAAATACTTATCTTTTATGTTTGTGTGGTTGCCTCCCGCTTGATCTTCTGTATGTCTTTTGAACTTCTATTCATTATGTACCACTGGGCATGTTCAAGTGTCATCCTCATGATCTCATACACAAACATACACCCATTAGTATGTTCTAAATGTTATCAAAACATTATAGTTCTAAATAATCTTGAGAATGTATAGTCATGATTATAGTTAATAAACATTAGTATTCAAGATTTCAGGGAAATCTTCTTTTACTCATGCATATCATCAATCAAGATGAAAGACATAATATGCATAATCCCTTGATTACTAACTTTATGAATAAGCATAACCAATCATACCAAGTATACTTATATAAGGGATCCTAACACAAGGTAAGATTCATGGGAAACATACCTGGATTAGTATACCTACTTAGTTATGTACAACATACCTAAACAATCTCTTCAATGATTTAGAAATCCTGAGCTAGAACCTGCATGTCTCATAGGTTAAGCATAATATAACAAAGTCATACATACCTCGTAAGTAGAACAAAGATTATGGATGAGTCTTTGTCTTCATGTTTTCATGGTCATGGAACCTGATTTGTCTTTTGTGATGTACCTGAGCCTTGTTAGCAGACAACATCAACCTCACACAACATCATAATGCATTAGTACAATCATATAGCCCTAATCAATGAATGTCTTTGATCATTCACATGCATTAATACTGTTACTAGGGTGATAAGACAATTCTAACATTAATCAAGATTGTACTAATAAATAATATGAAGACAAACACATCATGAACTTAATCAAGAATTAGATTTCAAGACATACCTGAGCCTCCTTAAGTCATACCTGTCGAGACTTCTTGTAGTCTTCTTATGTAAGGCCTTAGCCTCAACTCCCCCTGAAACTTGATCTGGAGCTTAATTAGGGTTTTCTAAAGAAACCCTAAAAATTCAATCTTTGACTTTCACACTTCTGAATGGATGAAAGAATATGTCTTGCTGAGCTGATCAAACTAGCATACTTCAATTTTGGAATTTCTAAAATTTGACCCCTCAAAATTGCCTTTGAAACTTCTGGATCTTCTGGACAGGATCCCGAACTAGGGTTTGATGAAGCCCACCCTTCTGCCCAAACAAAAGGTTCGATCCAAGGCTCTAAACTCTTATTTTTCTTAGGAGCTTCCAGCCGTGGTTACAGACTTAAAAAATTCCAACTTTTGCTGAAGCCCTAATTTTCTATCTTTCCGATCAAAATCCCGAACTGGGGTTTGATCAAGCCCGGTCTTCCACCCAACCAAAAAATTTGATCTTGGTCTCTAAATTTTGATTTTCCTGAGTAGCATTCAGCCGTGGACTCTGATTCCAAAAATTCTAACTTTCTCCGAAACCCTAAATTCCGGAAGCCATGAATAAAGGTGCTCCAAAAATAATTTTGTTTTGACAGAAATATGCACCTGATTGTTTCTACTATAACTCTGAAATTTTTGCTCCACAGGGTTTGAAACCCTTTTTCTGTGGTATCTTGACCTGTCATCTTTCCATCCTGATAGGTCTGACCTCAATTGGGTTTTCTGAGAGAGAGTTATGCCAAGTGTCGCAACATGACCTGTTTATGGGATAAAACAGGAGAGCGAACTTGTACGGCATGCCACGTGTCACTGTTTGAACTTCGGCCTCTAAAAACTTTTCCTGAGATATCTCGACCTGTTATATTTCCATCCTGATAGGTCTGACCTCAATTGGACTCTCTGAGAGAGAGTTATTCCAAGTGTCGCAACGTGCCCTGTTTATGGGATAAAACAGGAGAGCAAACTTGTACGGCGTGCCACGTGTGACTGGTTCACCTTCGGCCTCTGAAAAAGTTTCCTGATATAGTACAGTCTGTGTACTACCTGTCAAGTTTTACGAAATTTCATTTGGATCTTCCTAGCCCAAGTTATGACCTTTTTTCCAAGGTCACCTGATTTTGACTGAGATCTGGAAGAGGCAGAAACCCTAACTTGTACTGATCATAACTCACAAAGTACAACGAATCTGAGGATTCCCTTTGGACACAAAGTACCTGGAGATGTTATCTTCGACATGTAAACTTTTCAGACCCTGAACCTTCTCCAAAATGGAGTTATAGCGAAAGTGCCACGATGACTGGTTTTTGCTATGTAAAACCCTAACCTTCAAATTGTCGTAAGTAAAGCAAGTGTCGTAAGTGCCATACCTTGTCTTCCTTCAGGTTAGCTCTGATACCATGTTAAGATTCAATATGCTAAGACATAAAATAGAAGCATTACATTCCATTTCACAATAATAGCATATACAGGATCACTGAAGAAACAACAAGCATAGCATAAACACAAGAGACAGAGATTTATCCTGGGAAACCCTCATGGGGTAGAAAACCCAGCAAAGCTTCCTCAATATAGATGACCAGCAATATACAAAGATGAAACCCTGAGACATGATCTCCTCCTCCACAATAGTAGACCTCTTCTCCACAAGTGCGCTATCCTCAAGTGAGTGAGTGTATCAAATGAGGAACACACCTCCTCTATTTATACACTACTCTGATATGTATTTTACACAAGTACATGTAGGCTCGTATTTAACCATTAGGTTAAATACCCCATTATAACTGACTGGGACGACCCCCACATGGTGGGTCTAATAACCCTAGTTACCACAACCAACTTGGAGGAATAAACATCTCCGGATTTATAGTATAATCACATCGGAGGTATGGAACATCTCCGGAATAAATAATATACAAATATAATATTCTTTGAAGTTACAATATTTCAACATCCTCCAGGGCCATGGAACCCAAATCGGCTAGCGAACTTGGATTCTTTCAGCTACCACAGGTGCATGTGGCCATTGTGGACATGTTCATGATGGCCACTCATGCCTGGGAGCCTTCGAATGAGAAATGACCCCCTTGATCAAGATTGGCATAGCCCTCACTGAGCAAAACCCTAGCTCCGGAGATGGCACAATAGCACAGCTTACGAGACTTCGAGGCATAGTATGAGGGGTCCCATAGATGAAACCTGACATCCCGGATCCATTGGAATCGATGGATTCCTGATCGGAGTCACAGTTTGGCTGCAACTGGAATTTTTAGTGGGCACCCTGGGGCCATTCAGGGACACTTTAAGGATTTTCTCTAGGGCCACAAAACCCAAACCGGTGAGCAGACTTGGATTCCGTTGGCTCCCATAGGTGCATGTGGCCACTGTGGAAATTTTCATGATTTCCATGCATGCCCGAGATCCTTCGGATGAGAAACGACCCCCTTGAGCAATATTGGCATGGCCCTCATTGAGAAAAACCCTAGCTCCGAAGATGGCACAATAGCACCATTTTCAAGACTTCAAGGCATGGTTTGGGGTGTCCCATAGCTGTTTTGGATCCATCAAAATTGACGGATTCGTGATCGGAGTCACGGTTTGGGTGAAATGAGCATTTTCGTCGAGCACCCCGGGGCCATTCAGGGACAGTTTGAGGATTTGCTCCGATGCTAGGGAACCCAAACCAGCAAACAGACTTGGATTCCGTCGGTTCCCATAGGTGCATGTGGCCATTGTGGATGTGATCACGATGGCCACGCATGCCTAGGATCCTTCAGATGAGAAATGACCTCCTTGAGCAAGATTGGCATGGCCCTCACTGAGTAAAACCCTAGCTCCGGATATGGAAAAATAACACATTTTCTAAGACCTAGAGGTATGATGTGGGGGGTCCCCTAGCTGAAACCAGGCATCCTGGATCCGTAGGAATTGACGAATTCACAATCAGAGTCACGGTTTGGGTACAACAGGCATTTTCATCGAGCACCTTGGGGTCATTCAAGGACACTTTGAGGATTTGCTCCAAGGCCACGGAACCCAAACCGGTGAGCAGACTTAGGTTTCGTCGGCTCCTACAAGTGTGTATGGCCATTATGGACCTGTCCACGGTGGCCATGCACATCCGGGAGCCTTCGGATGAAAAATGCCCCCCTTGAGCAAATTTGGAATGGCTTTCACTGAGCAAAACCATAACTCCGGAGATGGTACATTGGCACCATTTTCGGGCATTGGAGGCACGGTGTGGGGGGGGTGCCTAGCTAAAATACGGCGTCCAGAATCCATCGAAATGGATAGATTCACTACTAGAGTCATGGTTTGGGTGTTATGGGAATTTTTTACAGGTACCCTGTGGCTATTTAGGGACACTTTGAGGATTTGCTCTAGGGCCACGAAACCCAAACCGGCGAGCGGAATTGTATTCCGTCATCTCCCACATGTGCTTATTCCATTGTGGACATGTCCATGGTGGCCACGCACGCCTACGAGCCTTCGTATGAGAAATTTCCCCCTTAAGCGAAATTGGAACGGCCCTCACTGAGCAAAACCCTAGCTCCGGAGATGGCACATTGGCACTATTTCCAGGCGTTGGAGGCATGGTGTGGGGTACCCCTAGCTGAAAACCAGTGTCGAGAATCCACTGAAATCACCGGATTCACTACCAGAGTCACGATTTTGGTTATATGGGAATTTTTTCCAGGAATCCTGTGGCCATTCAGGGAGACTTTGAGGATTTTCTTTGGGGCCACGAAACCCAAAATAGAGTGCAAAATTGGATTATGTCGGCTCCCACAGGTGTGTATTCCATTGTGGACTTGGATTTTGTCAGCTCCCACACATGCGTATTTCCTAAATGGACACAAGGTTCCTGGAATCCACCGAAATCGACGGATTTGCTACCGGAGTCACGGTTTTGGTTCTACTGGCACTTTTTCTAGGAACCCCGTGGCCATTCAGGGAGACTTTGAGGATTTGCTCCGGGGCCAAGAAACCCAAAACAGAGAGTGAACATGGATTCCTTCATCTCCTACACATGCGTATTGGCATTATGGATGTGTTCACGGTGGCCATGCATGCCCCGTAGCCTTCGGATGAGAAACAACCTGCTTGAGTGAAATTGGAATGGCCTTCACTGAGCAAAACCCTTGCTCCGGAGATGGCACATTGGGGAGGAGGATTGAGAGGCCCTCTTATATACACTAGCCACGATGTAGCATTTTGGGCATGAGTTTCCATATTTTTTATGGGGCACGAGTTTCCATATTTTGTATAGGGAACGAGTTGCCATATTTTGTAGAGGGCATGAGTTTCCATTATATAAATGTTGGGAACGATGGCGGGACACTTTGATGTTTTGCTCTGGGGTCATGGAACCCAAACCGGTGAGTGGACTTGGGCTCCGTCAACTCCCATAAGTGCAGGTTTCCATTGTGGACGTGTTCATGATGGCCATGCACTCCTGAGAGCCTTCAGATGAGAAACAAACCCCTTGATCAAGATTGGGATGGCCCTCATTGAGCAAAACCCTAGCTCCGGAGATAACACAATAGCACCATTTCTGAGACTTCAATTCATAGTGTGGGGGGTCCTCTAGCTAACATATGGTGTCCTGGATCCATCGAAATTGACAGATTTGAGATCGAAGTCACGGTTTGGGTGCAACGACCATTTTCGTCGAGCACTCTGGGGCCATTCAGGGACACTTTGAGGATTTGCTCCAGGCCACGGAACCCAAACCGATGAGTGGACTTGGATTCTGTTGGCTCCCACAGGTGCATGTGACCATTGTGGATGTTTCCATGGTGGCCACACACACTCAGGATCCTTTGGATGAGAAATGACCCCCTTGAGCAAGATTGGTATGGCACTCACTAAGCAAAACCCTAGCTCCGGAGATGGCACAATAGCACCGTTTCTAAGACTTTGAGGCACAGTGTGGGGGGGCACTAGCTGAAAACTGGTGCCCCTGATCCATCAGAATCGACTGATTCACAAACGGAGTCACAGTTTGGTTGCAACAGGAAGTTTCGTCGGGCACTGTGGGGCCATTCAGGGACACTTTGAGGATTTGCTCCAGGGCCATGGAACCCAAACCGACAAGCGAACTTGGATTCCTTCAACTCCCACAGGTGTATGTGGCCATTGTGGACATGTTCATGATGGCCACACATGCCCGGGAGCCTTCAGATGAGAAATGACCCCCTTGATCAAGATTGGCATAGCCCTCACTGAGCAAAATCCTAGCTTCGGAGATGGCACAATAGCACAGTTTACGAGACTTCGAGGCACAGTGTGGGGGGTACCATAGATGAAACCCGACATCTCGGATCCATCGAAATTGATGGATTCCCAATTGGACTTACAGTTCGGGTGCAACTGGAATTTTAAGTGTGCACCCTGGGGCCATTCAGGGACACTTTGAGGATTTTCTCTAGGGCCACAAAACCCAAACCGATGAGCAGACTTGGATTCTTTTCACACCCACAGGTTCACATGGCCACTATGGACATGTTCATGATTTCCATGAACATCCAAGATCCTTCGGATGAGAAATGACACCCTTAAGCAAGATTGGCATGGCCCTCACTGAGAAAAACCCTAGCTCTGAAGATGGCATGATAGCACCATTTTCGAGACTTTGAGGCATGGTTTGGGGTGTCCCATAGCTGTTCTGGATCCATTGGAATCGATGGATTTGTGATCGAAGTCACGGTTTTGGTGAAATGGGCATTTTCATCGGGCACCCCGGGGCCATTCAGGGACACTTTGAGGATTTGCTCCGATGCCATGGAACCCAAACCGGCAAGCAAACTTGGATTCCTTTGGCTTCCATAGGTGCACATGGCCATTGTGGATGTGATCACGATGGCCATGCATGCCCAGGAGCCTTCGAATGAGAAATGACCCCCTTGAGCAAGATTGGCATGGCCCTCAGTGAGCAAAACCCTAGCTCTGGAGATGGCACAATAACACATTTTCTGAGATGTAGAGGTACGATGTGGGGGGTCCCCTAGCTGAAACCAGGCATCCTGGATCCGTAGGAATTGATGGATTCACAATCAAAGTCATGGTTTTGGTAAATGGGCATTTTCGTCGGGCACCATGGGGCCATTAGGGACACTTTGAGGCTTTGCTTCGGGGCCATGGAACCCAAATCGGCAAGCAGAATTAGGTTTCGTCAGCTCCCACAAGTGTGTATGGCCATTGTAGACCTGTCCATGGTGGCCATGCATGTCCGGGAGCCTTTAGATGACAAATGGCCCCGTTGAGCAAATTTGGAATGGCTTTCACTAAGCAAAACCCTAACTCCGGAGATGGCACATTGGCACCATTTTCGGGCATTGGAGGCACGGTGGGGGGGGGGCCTAGCTGAAACCCAACGTCCAGAATCCATCAAAATGGACAGATTCACTACTGGAGTCACGGTTTGGATGCTATGGGAATTTTTTACAGGCACCCCGTGGCTATTTAGGGACACTTTGAAGATTTGCTCCGTGGCCACGAAACCCAAACCGACGAGCAGACTTGGATTTTGTCGTCTCCCACATGTGCTTATTCCATTTTGGATGTGTCCACGGTGGCCACACATGCCTAGGAGCCTTCGGATGAGAAATTCCCCCCTTCAGTGAAATTGGAATGGCCTTCACTAAGCAAAACCCTAGCTCCGGATATGGCACATTGGCACCATTTTTGGGCATTGGAGGCATTGTGTGGGGTGCCCCTAGCTAAAACCCGGTGTCAGGAATCCACTGGAATCACCGGATTCACTACCAGAGTCACGGTTTTGGTTATACGGGAATTTTTTCCAGGAATCTTGTGGTCATTCAGGGAGACTTTGAGGATTTGCTCTGGGGCCACGAAACCCAAAACGAAGTGCGGAATTGGATTCTGTTGGCTCCCACGGGTGTGTATTACATTGTAGACTTGGATTCCGTTGGCTCCCACACATGCATATTTCCAGAATGGCCACAAGGTTCTTGGAATCCACCAGAATCGACGGATTTGCTACCGAAGTCACGGTTTTGGTTCTACGGGCATTTTTTCCATGAACCCCGTGGCCATTTAGGGAGACTTTGAGGATTTGCTCCGGGGCGAAGAAACCAAAAATGGAGAGAAAACATGGATTCCTTCATATCCCACACGTGCGTATTGGCATTGTGGACATGTCCACAGTGGCCACACACGCCCCAGAGCATTCGGATGAGAAACAGCCCCCTTGAGTGAAATTGGAATGGCCTTCACTGAGCAAAACCCTTGCTCCGGAGATGGCACATTGGCACCATTTCCGAGTGTTGGAGGCACGATGTGGGGGGGGGCCTAGCTGAAACCTGACGTCCTGGATCCATTGGAATCGACAGATTCGCTACTAGAGTCACGGTTTTCCAGGCACCCCGGGGCCATTCAGGGACACTTTGAGGATGTCAAAGGATCTGTACCTATAATAATTCAGTCTTAGTGTTCTTACTTGATTTGAGAAGTTGCTTTCTTTTCTATTGAACTATGCAATTTCCTTCAAACTTCTGTTCATTGACATAATGGATACATGGAACTTAATTTTTATTTTTTTTACTGTCATTAGCAAAATCTAAGATAGCTCAATTAGATTTGCTTTTCAACGTATTCAGTTCCCTTGTGCATAATTTGTGTTTCTTTGTTGTAATGATATATTAACCATATTTGACTTTGCTTAATTTTTTGTCTTTTCCATTGAAAAACTAATAGGCATAGATCTGAAACTTGGGTGATTTTTGCACTAATTTGACAAGCTTTTTTTGTTGTTATCAAATTATGCAGTTTCCTTTACATTGTCATTCATTGACACAATGGATAAATAGAACTTAATCATATTTCTCATGTATCTTTTGCAAACACTAAGATAGATGCATTAAATTTTCTTTTCATCCTATTTAGTTTGCTTGTGAATACTATGTGTCGCATTGTTGTATTGATATATTAATGACTTTTGACTTTTCCTTGTTTTTTCTCTTGTCATTGACAAATTAATAGGCATGCATTAATAACTGAGTTTAGAAGGCTGATTTGAAGTAACACATTGATGTGTATGTTGGATTTTGTGTGTATGTGAATTTGCTCGATGTGTGTATGTTGTATGTGACCACAATTTACTGTAACAAATACTAGTATTACATTATCAGTGTACCCCCATAGAACATAGAGTATAAATCATTGTATGGATACCCATTCAAATACAAGGGACTCATATTGAGGTCACTTGGTGTCTAGAAATAACATCTATATGTATGTGAAATTTTTTCCATAACATTGTTATTGAAGACAAAATCATGTATGCAAAAATTTAATCAAAGACAAAGTCATATAGACAAGTGAAGATCTATCTATTAATATGCAAAAATGATCCAATCATGTACACTTTTTGGAAAAATGGAACATTGTTCCCAACATCTATATAATGGCAACTCTTGCCCTCTACAAAATATGGCAACTCGTTCCCTATACAAAATATGGCAACTCGTGCCCCATAAAAAATATGGAAACTTGTGCCCAAAATGCTACATCGTGGCTAGTGTACATAAGAGGGCCTCTCAATCCTCCTTCCCACCCTTGGATCTCCCAGGTGCATCTCCAAAATCGATCTTGATCTTCTTCATCCTAGAGGAAGCTGGGTCCTTCTGGAGACTTGGATCACGTCCCCCTGGGCCCTAAAACGACAAAAATAATATGTCAACTTTTCCAGGCAATTATACAAGTATAAAACATAATTTAAAAATAAAAATAGTTTTCAAATATTAAATAAGTCACTGCATGAAAGACTGTAAGTCATGAGGGGGTCTCTCTCCTCTGTGCTCCAAGTCTCTCAGCAATTCCACCCTGCAACATTTAGAATAATTAGATAAATGATGAAATTAGGTACATATAGTAATTTTCGTTAAAATTGAACGATATTTTCACAAACTAGCCAATCTCACTATGAACACAACTCACTGGTCTTCAGGGCAGGTAGATGGAGCAGTCGGCTGGACAACTTGCTCTGATGCTAGGGTGAATGGTATAGGGGCGGATGTAGCCACATCGACAGTGGCTACACCACTGGGGGGCATAGTGGAAGAAGGAGAGGTGGAATAAAGAAGCATGGAATAGCATGGGCGAAGTGGAGATGCATGTCTAGGGCGATAAACACCAACTCGATGTAATATGGATGGGTCCACCGTGGAAGGGGAAGCGAGTCTGGTGGGGGAATGTGGGGGGGGGAGAGGTTTGTGTTGCGGTGGAGGGATGGGTGAATGTGGATGGGTGGTATATCGTGGTCGGATGGGGGAGGGTGGAAACATGGGAAACTGTAACAGAGGTGGTGGAAAGGTTGGGATGGGGTGATGGGATGACTGATATGAAACAGAAGGGGGAGCTAGATGAAAATGTGGTGTTGGATAGGAGGGGCAGATGGATGGAAGGGGGTGGGGAGGGATGCATGGAAGGGGGAATGTATTCCAGGGGATACAACTAGCATATATGGTGGTTGAAAGGCCGGGGAGGGAGGAATAGTGCCACTGGTAGGCCAAGGTGCTCGCACCTGCATACACATTTATAACCTCATAGTTTAATATAGAAAAATATAAATATACATAGAAAAGTCATCATATTTGAAATTAAATTTATAATTTAATACACACGATACCTGCACACATGGAGATCTGTTGATCCCTAGTGGGGATGGCTGGTCGCTGGAGCCCACGGACACCTGTGCGAACACTACAATTTTTAGATTGAATTTATAAAAATAGTATTAACAATATTAAACACAATGCCGATGAGAAGGACAACAATAGTACTTAAAAAACATAATTGCAATTAATTCAGATTCAAGTTAGATGATTACCAGAGATAAACAATTACTTCCTTAATAGCGGTAAAAGTATAGTATCCAACAATAGGGAGTAGATGATCACATAAGCTAATGATTACCTTGTTATGAGAGTTATTTGTGATTGTCTTATAGGTTTAAATGTTAATCCAAATCTGATATGATTATACCAGCAGTAGAAATATCACCTCAAGTTTAGTTTTGGATTGAAGTAAGTGTGTTTGTGGTATGTAGGAAGCCGAGTAAAGTTGTAGGACAAGATTATGGTATGGCTTTAGGCTTGATGGTATAGGGAAAACTCATATCTGATATACATTTGCACCAGGTGAGATGGTTTGTTTAGGATGGAAGTGTGCTAAGTATACCAATTTGGTAGGGTAGGTAGAATTAGGAGATGAAATGGCAAGGTGATTTAGGTGTAAGCAGAGAGTATTGTGTGTCAATTAGTGATTGATTTGTTGATTGATTATAGTGATTGATTGATTGCAGTATCATTGTGAATTGGATTAGATCCCAAATATACTAAGTGAATTAACGTTGTGATATGGTAGAGTTAATTCTTTTTCTTGGGTTTATCAATCATTTCTTCTATTAAAAAACTAGGTTCCACCAACCTACAAATGACATCAATGACTCAAGAATCCCAACTAAAACACACAACAATTAGAGCTTTAAATCAATCGCCACAATAACAAAAATAGAGATAAGCACGTAGGGGAAATTAGTGCAAGGGGTCTCTTCAACCACAAAGTAAAACAATGTTGAATATGGTTGTCATTGATGACAAGCCATTAATGACAAAGGAGTAAAAATACCCACCAGCTATAATGGAAAATGGCCCAGGCATTGTAGCCACATATGTGGTGGTTTGATGGGATTTGGATATTTATACAGTTTTTATTGTATTGGTGCATTCCATTTGTTCAAGACTTGGTAAAGAACATGGTTGTGGGGACCGTGTCCTTTGACCCACAATGGATTGGGCCCATGATAGGAACAAATGACCCATTATGTGGTCATTCATTGAAGATAATGTTGCAAAGAAGATTGACAATTTATGCTTGAAGTGTTGACATGGCAAGAAAGCCCATGCCCAACTTTTGAAAGAGTTATTGCTTTGTATCAAGGAATGGTCATTTTGAAGAATTTAGAGATTTGGAATGTTTTGATTTTTGGGGACTCTTCTCTCATCATTGGTCAAGTAAGAATGACAGATTTTGGAAATTTCTCTCCCATTTCTATACTCATTAGAGTTATTAATGGTATAGCTACAAAGTTTGAATTTATTGAATATTTTCATATTCTTTGTTCATGTGATACCAAATTTACATAAACCATGGTGAATGTGATGGTGTAATTGGAAAAAGGAGTGTTATAACTCACTTAATTCCTTCATGAAATACATTAGCAATCACACATAGTGGTATTTATGTGATAAATGGCAATGGATGCAGTCGAGGAAATCACTTTTAAGTCCTCCTCATTCAAGCAATCAATGCACACTTGAACTTGGATTATTCTGTAGTGGGAGTTTTAATTTGGTTCAGATGGAAAATCTTGGTGCGTGTAGATTATCTCTCACTATTAATGGCAAGAAACTTCATCATATGGTAAGTTGGGTTGAGCCAAAATTTGGTTTTGGGTTACTTCATAATTTGTAGGGGTGGTGGTGAATGTTGTTGGGTAGTGAAGAGGATGGGAATACTTTGGTTTCATTTGTTTCTTTGTTAAGAATTGGACTATGACATGATTATTTTAATTGGAAATGTTGGTTTGTGGATGAAAACTTGAACTCTTGCTTTTAGGAAATCCTTTTTTGGTTTATTATCTAGGTGATCTCAATGGAGACTTAGGCAATTTATTTGCATTTAGGTTATTTCTCCAAGCACCCTTTCTCTTGTACTTTATGTTGGTACTATGGAAGAAAACAACCAAAATGATGAGTGTGTTCATTGTGGATTTACAGAGCTTCACAATGTCTTGAGGTGCTTATCACCACATATGAACACCTTACAAGAGGTAATTTTGCATATTAATCAAAGTATATGTAGTCATCATGAAGACCAACTGGCTAGGCTTTTGGATATGGAAAAGAGAATGGAAGCATAGAGTGAAAGCTTAGAGAAGTTGGCTACAGATTTAGAAATGCCTCGTAACATTACACCCTATAGTTTCCATAGGCTCAATGAATGGTATTCGTCCAAAAGACTTTGCAGTTCAAAGGAATTTTGGTGATTATGAAGACATAGAATAAGCACAAGTAGCATCATAAATGAAAGAAGTTGAAAATGGAGAAGCAAAGGATGCCTAAAGTGAACATCAACACATATCTAGTTTTCTTTGGTTTTCATATTTTATAAGGTTTCATTTTTGTTTGGTTGGATTATATGAATTTATAGCTCTCAAATAATTTAAACAATATGATAAACACAACTGTAAAATCCGATGATAATATGATAGATATGTTTTGTGAGAATTATTCATTTTGATTTTAGTTTTAAACGATGATAATATAAAAAATGGTTACTCAGTTCTAATTAATTTGTAATTAATGAACACAAATTACTCATAACTGGATCTAATTATTCAAAGTAAAGAAGTTACTTGTGTGTATGGTGCCACAATCTCCTCTGCTGCTACCATGGCTCGGTCTAGGTCGAAGGAACTAATGTCCTCCCACTTGGAGGATGGAGACTCGACCCTGAATAACTGTATAGTAAAACAAATAAAGTCAACAATGTGTAATTCAAAGTTAAATATATTAAAAAATACAATATCAAATAAAATACAATAAATACTTGAACATTAAATAAAACAATAGCTAACCTAGTCCATGTATCTCTCTATGGCATGTTGTTGCATAGGACCATGGCAAGAATGACCACAGTGAGAACAACGATGTGCCTTTGTTCCAGTCGAACTTGATGGCTCCTCATGGGTTCCACCTGTACCTGGCATGTCTCGGCCACCACCCATAGACCGTGCAACTATGTGTGTCTCATCGTTGTCCTCCTGACTCTGTGAAGACATAGCCATAAATGTGGTATGTCTAAGCAAATGACTTGTGGCACATCTAGCTGTGTCATCAATCTCATCTAGGCCGCTACTAAACCCAGGTGGCTGAGGAGGGGGGTTTGGATCTCTCCCGGATGCAGGAGGTCCTCTGAGTGGGTTGCGGCGGGCCTGAGGTCGATCTTGGACAGAGCCAAGACTGAAATCTTGATAATCAGTGATGTGAAAATAATTGACATGGTATACTAGCTCAAACTCAGCCCACAATTTCCTAAGAAAATACTGTGGGACCTCCAAATTATTGCATGGGGGTCTGTCAAACACCATAAACCATCTCTTTCTCCAGTTATCTCTCCATGGATGGTAAATACACTAGTCCATGCAAACCCGTCTCTTCCTCACATCTAGAGGATTTCTTGTTCTGGGATCTATGAATTTGTTGTACACTTGTGCTTTTGTGATGTTGAGGTATTTAATTTGTTCTTTGGATATCCCAGTGGAATAGTGCTCCCTCATTCGAGCCTTGTATTGGCTCATATTTGTGATCTCACTGTGGGTAATGTTGATGGATTCAACGATTTTTTGCAATGATGTAGCCAGGGAAACCTAAGAGGGTTCCTTGGTGCTTTTCAATTCATCGCTTAATACCCTTAATTCGTTTAAACCTTGATGTAATTCATCCTCGAGGTTTTCAGATGGTTCATCACTAGGTTCATTGTTCGTTCCAATGTTGATGTTATCTTCTGATGGTTCGGTGTCATTGGTTTCCTCTGATGGTTGTGGTGTGTTTGTCATTTTGTTAGGTGTATTTAATCTGCAAGAACAATTTGTTGGTTTTTTAATTGATTGTATTTTTTTTTAATTTAAAATTGTAATGGAAAAAAAAAACAAAAAACAAAAAAAAAACAACAAAAAATTGATTGGTTGAGCACCTACCTGGAGGCAATAGCGGCAACGGAGTGGAGGTACAGTTTGATGCTGAGTAGGAGTGGAGGTACGTGCTCGTGGGGTCTCTATTTCGCCACTCCACGCTCACGGGGTCTCTATTTTGCCACTCCATGCTCGCGGGTTTGTTATTGTGACAACAAACCCGCGGTCTATTTTTTTAATAAAAAACACAGGCTCGCACACACGTTAATGACGTGTGTGCACATATGTTTGCGTACGTGTTAATAACAATTACATGCACATTTTGTCCACGTAAACTCACCAACGTGGGCAATTGGCATTTCCGAAGCAGGGGTACATATGCGTGTTTGAATGCGCATGCGCAGACCTGTTTTGTTTCCGCTCGTGTGCTTCCATTGCAACCTTTTTGGGTACCAACTTCATGGGGGTACCATAGTCTTATTTGATAAATTATTCAAATCCATGGATTAGTTAAATATGTAGTGAAAATGCCTACCAACTTATTGCTTTCTCCATTATTATTCTAAGGACAATTGTTTAAGTTTGGAAAATGTGTAAAGATAATTGTTATAACCATATAACTCTTGAGCACTGCATCTAGTATATTATTTACTTCTTCAAGGCATTTAGGGTTTTTTTAAAACCCTTGTATGTATCCATTCATGGTTTGATTTTATAATAGGTTTCCTCTTGATATTTCTCTTATAAGATAATATTAATTACTTTATTCTTTTTTTTTTACAATAGATATTTTAAAATTCGAAATTTGATATACTTCTTAATTGTACATGTCACTGGCATATTCATTTGTGGTAGATCTTGAATATTTGTGAGATAATGATATGCTCCTAGAAGTAAGTTTCAGTTAACTTTATTTAGTTTAATCAGTCTTGTTTGGTAAACTAGTAAAATCCATGCATTAGTCAAACCTGTAGTGAGAATGCCTACCAACTTATTGCTTTCTCCATTATTCTTCTAAGGATAATTGTTTAAGTTTGGAAAATGTGCAAAGATAATTGTTATCACCATATCACTCTTGAGGATTGCATCTAGTATATTATTAATTACTTCAAAGCATTTAGGTTTTTTTTTAAACCCTTGTATGTATCCATCCATGGTTTGATTTTATAATATGTCGCCTCTTGATATCTCTCTTATAAGATAATATTATTTACTTAATTCTTTTTTTTCACAATTAGATATTTTAAAGTTCGAAATTTGATATACTTCTTAATTGTATAGGTCACAATGGCATATTCATTTTTGGTAGATCTTGAATATTTGTGAGATAATGATATGCTCCTAGAAGTAAGTTTCAATGAACTTTCTTTACTTTTATCAGTCTTATTTGATAAACTAGTCAAATCCATGCATTAGTCAAATGTGTAGTGAAAATGCCTACCAACTTATTGCTTTCTCCATTATTATTCTAAGGATAATTGTTACATTTGGAAAATGTGCAAAGATAATAGTATTTGAAGTTTTTAAAGGTGCTCCTATTGAGCTATGTATTTATTTGATGAAGAGAATAACTAAGTAGGGGAGGAGGTTGAGAATGGTGATGATGATATGGATGCTATGTAAACTCTTAACTGTGATTATTTGGATAGTGTTTCCAAGATACAAAAGATACAACTCAATATCATGTAGGTATTTATACAACTGTGAATTAGAAGAAAAGGTTCCCACAATATGTTTAATAGTGTTATCTTGCATATAATTTTTTTAATGATCATCAAATGTTTGTTGTTAGTGGTTTTACTTGTGGATATGGTGTTAATGTCACCAGATTTTAGGATTTGCTGAGAGAAAATTTTGTGAGAGTCTCACTATAGTATTTTCCTATAGTGAGACTCTCAATTGACCCTATTTGAGATATGGCTCCCTAGGTATAGATTTTGATCTACAAGGCAATTTGTATGTCTTCACTAGGATATCCTTTGGGAATGGACCGAGGTTTTGATTTCTATCTCTTCTCTCTTGTTAAAGAATTCTATAGGAGAGAATCCCCTCTCTATCTGGTGCACTTTCCATACATTTCCTCCTCTGCTAGGAAAATCACCAAATTCACTTGTGTTACTACAAAATCGTTGTTGTTTTTTGTAGGTGGACAAAATAGTTTTTCAATTTTGTAATATTACTTTTGATAACACCACTGATTGCATTTATTTTTAATTACTAGATAGGGTGGACATACCCAACTTTTCATTTCATTTATGGTGCCATAGTTCATTTGGAATATGTTGTCCAAATCCTTTATTGGTTTTGTCATACTCCAACCATCATTGTTGTTTATTACATCACAAGTTTTCGTAATTTGAATTTCTATGGTACTAGATCAATGGAAGAGCACCTGCCTTATAGGAAGGAGTTTGGTGGTTTGATTCCTTCGTGCCCTATCTATAGAAACCAATGACTAATTAAATGACCAATTAATGGAAATGGATGACTAAATAAATGACTAGTTAACAATAATCATTGAATAAATAAATGACAAGTGAACAACAATAAATGACTAAATAAATTACCAGTTAACTACACTTAATGACTATCTAAATGACCAGTTAACCAAAATCAATGACTAAATAAATGACTAGTTAACAACAAGCAATGACTAAATAAATGACTAGTTAAAAAAAATCAATGACTAAACAAACGACAATTAATGACCAAATAGAAACAATTAATGACCAGATAAATGACTAAATATATGATCAACTCATGAATAAATTCAAGCAATTTATGATTAAGTGATAAATGACCAATTTGGTTTGGTGATAAGTGATTGCTTATTTATGACTAGCAGTCACATGACAAAATTTAGTCATTTATCACCCATTTTTAGTCATTTTTTAAGTCACTTATCACCCATTTTGTACTAGTGAGCATATGGTTAAGATTAGGTATAATTTAAAAACAACATAACAAAGACATAAAATTCATGCAGAAAAAAGCAGAGCAACAAGATACTTAAGAATTGGTGATCATGTGTATCTAAAATTCATGCCAAAGAAAAGTTCCTTAAAGCTTGGGATATGTCCTAAGCTAGCACCCAAATATTGTGGGCATTTGACATATTATCTAGGATTGGGCTTGTTGCATATGATCTTGCATTGCCTTCCTACATAAAAGTGCAGAATGTTTTTCATGTGTCTTATTAAAAAAATATGCACATGATCCTAACCACATTATTGATTAGGACTTGATTTATGTGGAACTGGAAGGAGATATACCGATGCCACTAGCGTGTATCTTGGATAAGAAAGTCTACACATTGCTCTAGAATAGGACCATTGAGAAGGCAAAGTTCTAGTGGACCCATTAGAACCCCACAAAAGCAATGTGTAAGCTTTAGGATACTATGTTGGAAGCATACTCGCAACTATTTTGAATTTTTATATATATAAATAGTGCTAATATGCATACGTTAAAGGGTGGGGGAATGCAACACCCCATTTTGTTACCACAATATGTAAATATTGATGAAATGGATAAAAGATGGATATGAATGGTCCAACATGACTGGATTATGTAATTATGTACATTTTCACTTTTTAATATAAAATCCATGACTACTACAAACTAAAGGACGAAGAAGAGATGGGGGACTAGGTGAAAATGCAAAGTTGGGAAACACTTTTATGACAACGGAGTGAAAAAAAAACTAGTGCGCGTGGATGATCATGCGAAAAAAAGTCAACCTCAAAATCTAGGCCGAGATTTTGAACCAATCACCATGCTATATTTTAAAAAAAACTCTCAGATGAGAGTTTGACCTAAACTCTCGGCTGAGAGTTTGGAAGATATTTTTTCGGTCGAGAGTTCATGGTCAACAAAACCTGCGAAAATATCTGGCATCTTTGTGGAACCTGCAACTTCAGCAAGCCCAAACCCCTACAAATTTTAAATATTATTTGTCAGACTTGGTAGCAATGGATTCATCTTTGAATCTAGTTTCCAATGATATAATAATTGTTTCATTTCGATTTGAATTTTTATTTTAATAATTTTTTTCTAAACCTTATCCCTTAAGAATTTTATTACTCTGAAAATAACCCAAAATGAAAATTCAATATCATAACAAAGACAACACCAAAAAAATTGAAATCTTCACATAGATTTTCCTTTCCCCGTCCTCTTCAAAAGTGTACTTTTAGTTTTTTCAGTAAGAGTCACACTAAAAAGAAAATTGAAGCTTACCATATGTTATTTTGATAAATAATAAAAAATAGTTCTCAATTCCAAAAAAACTCAAAATACTGTCCATGCACAAGTGCATTGTGTGTAAATTATGATCATACATTGTTTTACCTAAAATGAATAACCATCTCTCAAAAAACTAGTGCTCACGTTGGTCACTCATTATCCATACCTAAAATTTTCAAGTATATGCCGTTGGTGAGCACCAAATTTGTCCCACGATATGTCGATAAAAAAATTAAAAAAATACGAGTAGAAAGCTAATTCAATTCTCTAAAACATTTGTGTTTACTTCAAGTTGAAATTCCTAAGGGAGATATGGGTTTGAAGAGGTTGAAGTTGAAAAACATAAAATTTAGCAGTTTTGTTTATAAAAAACAAGCCAAAAGTGTTACCCAACTTCGCTTTTTCAGCCGACTATAATTCCATAAGAGGGAAAGTGAGAAGGGGGTCAAAATGGAGATGACCCTACTGAATTATGACGTAATTCATTATCATTCATATTAATTTTTATCCAATTTTTTATTAATCCTTCTTCATAAAAGTTCATTAACCATAATTTTGGGTTAATTATCATAATCTTGGGATTATAGGGGGAAAATATGTCAAATCCCATGTATGCCATTTGTATAGTTCCTATCATCTTGGCATGCCACTTGGCTAGTTCCCAACATGCATATAATTATTGAGAACTAACCCGTTCTTCCATCATTCCACCATTATGGAGCTATTAGCCATTGTTAGATCTAAACCACCTTCACCCACACTGTAGTTTTGGACATAGATCAAGAATGGTTAAGTTGCTTGGAGTCCCAACACAGAGAGTTCCTAGTCGGCTTGTGCTGGATTCTTGGAAGGGAATTAGGGTAACAGACCCAAGGGACTATTAACTCATAGAAGGGATCTCGAGAGACTACTAAATCAGAGAAGGGATTCCCATTCCTTGGGTTGTGCAAGATGACGGGGAAGGAGTGCTACTGGATTGGGATAGATATAGCTACATAACTCGGTACCTTCTTGTGGTTTAATAGGAAAAGTCATATACAAAAAATGAAGAACATCCAGAAACAGATGATGAAGTTTCTGAAAGCAATGCTTCTGAAGATAAAGAAGATTCATAAATTGAAGGGGTTGTAGTTCTTGAAGCAGAACTAATAAGTGCCGTAGATGACTTGACGAAAGAAGGAAAGAAGAACGAGATGCTCATGGAACACTTGGAGAAGTATCAAGAAGAGAATATAGTGCTAGTTAAAGAGGCTAAGAAAACTGAAGAAATATTATCAACTCAACTAAAAGAGAAGGAGGAAGCATGTAAAAGAAAGGAAAATTCTTGTCAAGCACAAGATGTTGAAATTAGCTCCTTAAAGAAAGAATTGAAGAGGTTGAGTTTGGAAAACATGGAAATTGAAGAACTTATAAATGAGAAGTAGTTACTAAAAGGTCATCTGCAAAAATATCATGAGGATGATCAAAATTCAAAAGGAAAAATGGAAGAGTATTAAAGAATCTAAAAGGATTATTGATGGTCTAAAAAGTCAGATAGAAGAAGCCAAGAAAGTTGAAGAATACCTAACAAGTAAACTTTAAGAGAAGAATGAAAATTTTCAAAAGCAAGAACTTGAGATCCTTTCTCTAAAGGAATATTTGGACAAGATAGCTGCTCAGTTGAAGAAAAATTCAAGGTTCGAGAAGAGCATTGAAGAAAGAGAAATCTCTATGATACCAGAAAAGGAAAGTATAGAAAAGGCTAAGAGTTATGGAGATATTGTCATAATGCATTCATAGTCAAGTAAATTTATCCTCTGCAAAGTGGAAAATGATTACCAAAGAAAGTCACAGAAGAGCCAACATATTCCCATAGGGATAAAGTGAACAAATTTGCTTCACCCCTTTTGTCATTTTTGTTAAATGGAGAGAGAGAGTTGAAGTTGTTTCCATAAATGAAAAAGGGGGAGATTGTTGGAAGAAGTTTCCATTGATGTCAAAAGGGTGAAGAGATTCGTGGTGCTTCCATTGGTTTCAAGGTGATAATGATGATGTGGTTGTAGTAGATGTAGATTGTTTAGGAATGTATTATGAAGCCTTGAATCCTCTAGAGAAGATCCTAATCAACCTAAGGAATCCCTTGAAGAAGAAGCTTTGTTAGAAGTGTACATAGCTCCAAAGTGATCACATTATGGTGTAGCAGTTGTGCATGTCCCTCATGGGAAGATACTTTGAGTTGTACACAAGTGAGACAAAGCCATTAAAGAATCCCCTAATGATCATGATCATGTGGAGTGTAAAGGAGTCCCTAATGTGTCCCGAAGAAGTGTGAAGAATTTCCTAAAGAAATGATGATGGGTTACAGGACCATGATGATGGGTCACATGACCATTATGGTGGGTCACATTACCATGATGATAAGAAGTGTAAGGAAGTGCCTAAAGGTGTCCCTAAGCAATGTTGATAAGAAATGTGAATAAATTTCTAAAATAGTGGTGTTGGTTCCAGATGACCACGTGGTTGGGTTCACATAATCCATGTTGGAGAAGGCCCTAGAGAGCCTCTAAGGTTGGTGCAAATCATATTGGGATGAAGTGTGAAAGATATCCCAAAATCATGATGATGGGTCCACATAAACCTGAAAGTAGTGGTGATTGTGTCCACATGGCCAGAAGGATTGGTCCATATGACCATGAAAAGTATCCCTTGAAGTACTAAGGATTGGTACACAAGACAATATTGAAATAAAAAGTGAAGAAACCTTGAAACAACGGTGTTTGGTCCACTTTCCCATGAATTTGGGGTTACATGACCCATGGTGGAGAAGTCTCTAAAGAGTCCTCAAATTTGGTCTAAGACAAGTTGGTATAAAGCTTGAAGTATCCCCAAAATAATGATGCTTGGTCCACAACAAGTTATACAACTTGACGAGAACCCCACATTGTTCTCATTTTTTTGGAGGTCAACTTTAGTAGCTATTTTTAGCTCTGTTTCAAAAAGTGTGTATATTGGTAGAACCATTTTTCATTTTGAGCCATTGTTTTGCAATTTTGAATCTTCTTGGTTATAAAAAAAATACAATTTTTATTTACAAATGTGATTTTTCAAATTTAACAAAAAAATATACATTTAGAAGATAGTTATAATGAAAAAATATGTACATTTTGGAATATTTATTTTTTATATGGTTGAGTTGTTTAGTTTTTTAATATTTGTTTTCTTTTTAAATGTTTTGTTTTGTAGTTTTTTTAAATTTTGTTTTTTATTTGTTTTTAAATGTTTTATTTTGGTTTTTCAAATTTGGTGTATTTATTTTTTAAATTTAAGTATATTTTAATTTTTTAAATCTAATTATATCTTAATTTTTTCTTCTTTTTTTTGTTATATAATTGTTTTTAATGTGTTTATATAATTGTTTTTTGCGTTTTTGATTTATTTTAATTTATTTTTAGGAATTTTGTTGTAACGATCTTTGTTGCTAGGGTCACAGTTTGAAATAAGGCCTAATTTTAACCTCTCAGCAAATAAGGTTGATTCTGGGAGCACCATTTTTTGATTGAGGGGTTGATTTTGAGTTTTGATTGTAATCACAACGATCGAGATTTTAAAATAGTTGTAAATTTATCTTCGAAAACAAAGGTGCTATCAGTAGCACTACTTTTCAAATGTAGGTTATTTTTATGTTTTTAACGCAAAAATATGATTTTCTATGGCTAGAGTTCTCATTTTGAGTATAAAGTTCTTTGAATGTTGTATAACTTGTTCCACATGACTCCAGAAGTTGTGGTACGTTGGCCCATTGGACCACATGAAGTGGCAAGTATCCCCACAAAAAATAATAATGTATCCACCAAGTATGATGATGTGGACAATCCCTAAGGCCCCTTTGAGAAGATATTGAGTGACATTGAAGTTTTAGCATGAATTGTCATGATGGATCCTTGAAGTGGGGTACTAACCCTTGAGACCCCCTTAAAATATGGAGATCCACAAATTAAGGATGAGTTTAACGAGACCCTAAAAGACATTACAAGGCATGATGAAGAGTATAAATAGAAGATAAAACATTTCATTTGATTATCCATCAAATCTCTCTTTGGTATTTCGCATCTCTTGGAGAAAAGTTTGAAAGTTTGTAGAGGAGAAATTTTTGGGTATCTTTGAGGATTAAGGAGATTCACTAAAATTGGCATAACTTTCTCATACGATATCATAATTATGAAATTTGTGGCTCGTTGGAAAGATTATTGGAAGGGATATGTGATGAAATGATATAGAGTTTCTTTTGGTTTATCTATTGTTTCTTCATATTGTGATCTTGGAAAAGGTGTGGTTCATGCTTATTGGTTTCTCTTGTGATGGCACATGTCTCTCATGGATAGAGTTCATCTTTGATCATGGTATGTGAGCTTCTCTCTTGTTATATATATTTGAAGTCATTGAATATGCTATGGAGGCTATGATGATGGTTATCTTTGGATAGATATTGGTGATTATCTTGGCAATATTATTGGCATATATCTTAGTAATTTTTTGCATAGATCTTGGTGATTTGTTGGTATAGATATTGATGCTATATGGGGATAAATATTGATGTTATTTTGGCATATATATTGATGGTGTATTGGCATATATATTGATGATATTGGCATATATTGATGATTATTTGGGCATGTTGTATGATGATCTTGGCATAGATCTTGATGATTATTTGGAATATTGTATGATGGTCTTGGCATAGATCATAGTGGTTATCTTGGCATATTCCATGGTTATGTTTTGGAATATGGCTCATCTATTGGAAGGTTCAATGATTTGAATATGTATATGATGTAAAAGTTGAGGATGCAAATGAAATCAATGGATGATTGTTTCCGGGAATATATTTGAGGCATGTACAAGTTGATATAATGTGACAGATATAGAGTCAGCATAATGACTGGGTCAGTGTGACAGTGATTGTGGCATTATGACATTGAGAGTGACATTGTTATAGAGATAGTGATTGTGACAATTTGATATAGGTAGTGATGTAGTGATATAGGTTGATAGAGACAATGGTACAGGTACAGGTTCACCAAGGAAGTGATATAGGTATAGATTGACAAAGACAGTGAGACAGGTACAGGTTGTGACAGTGATATAGTGACAATGGAATATTGATATTCTCATTCATATCAAGGTCGTAGGACAAGGAAAGAATAGGATATTGAAGTCTCCTTCAGGTTGGAGCCTATAAATAAGGGTGTTGGATCCTCCTACTAGCCAATGTTGGTAAATCAGAGAGTTGGAGCTTCCTTCAGGTTGGTGCCTATAAATCAGGGGGTTGGTGACTCCTTCTTGTCAATGCTGGAGAATATGGGAAGTTGGTGCTTCCTATGAATGTAATCTTGTTGTTATATAAGAAAAACATTCCACGATTCTCCGTTTGGGTTTCCACGTTAAATCTCTTGTGCATTGTGTATGGTTTATGTGATTATGAATGCCATTATTAATGGTTAATGTTTGCATGATATAATTAATGTTTGAAATGGTAAAAAGTGCTCAATATTGATTCACCCCCCCTCAGTATTTCGAGCAATAATTCCACTATAAATATTTAATTTAAACAATGTGAAAACGAAATTGAATATCCAAGGTGTTTTTCGGTTAATGATTTAGGTGTGTCGTGACCCTAGTGGCATTGTGAGGACATTGGGTATGTGACACTGAAGGGGGGAATCCACTACTACATTTTTTACTTATAGGGTGGTTTGTCTTCCACCCCCAAAAGTGACTTTTGGGGGTAGTTTTGAAACCCCCCTGTAGATATCTGCACGGGCAATTTTGAACCCTCCCTAAAATTCTCTCTTAGAAACCTACAAGGGAAATTTTGAACCCCTCAAAAGGCATTGAAGTTAAAAAGTCTAGGATTTTAAGGGAAGTTCTAAAAGAGATCAAAACTTCCTTCAAAATACACTTTTGGGTTTTGGGGGAATTTTTGAACACCCCCCCCCATAGATACCTATGGGGGTGATTTTAACTCCCCCCATAGACACCAATGGGGTAGTTGTGAACCACCCCTAAAAGGATCTCTTACAACATTATGGGGGTGGTTCTAAACCCCCCCGTAAACTCACTCTTACAAACTTATGGGGGCGATTTTGAACCCCCCTCATAGACTCCTTTAGGGATGTTATATACTCCCTCATAGAATCCTTCGGGGGATGTTATAAACCCCCCTCATAGCGACCTATGAGGGAATTTAGAAACCCCCCTCATAGACTCCTGTGGGGGTAGTTATAAACCCCCCTCTTAGAATCCTACATGGGTACTTATAAAGCCCCCTCATAGTGACCTATGAGGGAAGTTTAAAACCCCTCTCATAGACTCATACGAGGGTAGTTATAAACCCCACTCATAGAAACTTTTAGAGGCGGTGTGGGACCCACCTCGTAGCAACATACAAATATGGTTTGGAATCCCCCTCGTAGCCATTAATATAAATCATCATAAAAATTATTTTATTAGAAATACCAATATTGAAATATCATTATGGCACAAAGGAATTGAACCACCAACCTCCTAATTAAGAGAAGACACTCTTCCATTGATCTAACACCCTTTATGAATTGGGAAGAAGAGAAATATTAACACCCATATTGCATCATTTGTAATTATAAGAAAAGACAATAAGATCCAAAGATAACCATGCTTAAAATCCAATTTATTTTTCCAAACACAATAATAAGCACAAAAATCTACCTCGTTAGAGATTTGGATGAAGTGCTTGAAGTAAAAATCCAACTTATGGCTCGAATGGTTCAATTTGGAAAAAATGGGTGAAGTTCCTGTAGACATTCCACTTAATAGTAGAATTCTTTTCCTCCTTTTTGGGGAGAAGGTGGGGCATGGAATCATGTGAGATTTAGTAGGGAGAGAGGAAATCAATCAAAATACCCATTGTCTTAAGAAGCAATCGTGGCTCATATATCCAACAAGGGATCTGAGTTGTTTGGATAAGGATGGAAGTCTCTCAAATGAAAAAAGTGCCAAAAAGGGGTATCTCTCACATCTTGAAGAGGTCGAGTCTACCATATGTCATACTCTATGAATATAGATTATAAATATGAAGGTTTTCTCTAGATGGAGTGGATATACAAGAAACTATACGTGTACAACAGGGAAATTTTTAAGGATCCATACTTATTTAAAAGTGTATAAACCTTGGCGAATCTTACCAATTGTTAAAATTCAACTATAAAAAAATTAGTGATATTTTTCTAAAAATATTTCAAATTATAAGGATTTTATATAGTTTATATAATAATTTGGCAAATTTTAGAGTGAAAAAAGTTTACCCCATCAAAATTGGGCAAAACGTGGCTTCAAAAAATGCAAATTGGCGAATAGTTTTTTTGAAAAAAACATGGAAAAATAACCCATGGACTAAATTTTGCCCCTAAAATTTTCCTTGGTGTACAATATACTAATGAATGGTCCTTTGCATTAAATACAAAATTTGGAGTAGTTCATAGAAATTCATAACATGGACAAATAATTTTGAGTAGGTGTGAGCTTTGTTGCACTTATTATTAGAAGATTTCCATTACCACCAACACTTAACTTGCATAGGGTTTGAATATAATTCCAAGTTCAAATCTATTCTTCAAACATCAATGGTGTAATTTTGTATCACATTTGTTACCTTAACTCAAGTTACAATTCTTCTCACCTAGCGAAAACAAAGTTTGGACCACAATTTAAATTATATAGAGACTAAATCAAACTATAGTTCATATTATCCATCTTTAGTAAGAGTTTGATAATGGAAATACCCAAAATCACATCCATACAAGTGCCACTATACCTTGACAATCACTAGAGAAAGCAAGTTTTGTGAGAAGTACAGATCATCTAATTGATTATATTGCATAAGCTTGTGCACCAATCCTACTACCTCAGATCAACTTGCCTAAGTTCAAGAGTGCATTCAACTATAAATCAATAAGGGATAGGATCCATTTGTTGCGTAGGGACATATTCATGGAAATATTACCCAAATAAGTGCTAGGCTTCTAGCATACCTTGAAAATCAGTAAAGCAAACAAGTTTTTCCATAATTACACATAAGATAAATTGAGTATGCTCTATAAGTTGGTATCTGCTACCAAACCAACTACCTTAGATCATCTTGCCATCAAAGTTCAAGTGTAAACTTAATGGTAAATAAAAAATGGATAAGATCCATCTTTTGCATAGGGATGGATTCATGGATGGTAATGGAATGTAAATTAACCACTCTTGAATAAATTTCATGTTTCAAAAATGTTGGTCATAATAAAACACATAGTACGCACAATATCTAGATCAACACACTAATTAATTAATCTAATTTTGATCCATAAGTTGAAATTGATCTTCTGAAGAGGAACCATTCCTACAGTTGGAAAACCATGATCATTATACAATGTTGGGTTTATCTTGTATCATGCATAGATGTTGCCTTATTAATAAGGAATTGTAGAAAATTAGGTTGAGTTTGATAGGAATAATTTGCATATTTATGAAGTGGACATGCCATAAAATACTGTGGAGTGATCTCAAATCATCAAGAAAGAAAATTTGGTTATGTATGAATGTTCTGGCATTTAAAATAGTAATGTTATTCTACAATCGCTATTGTACCACTCCATAAAGAATAGATACACAATGCTCATAATATCAACATATGCCCTTAATTTTCCAAGATATTTTGTTATTGTTTGATGTATTGAAAAGGATAATTCTTTAGGAAGATTTGAAGCAAATTTAAGGAAGAAACCGTTGGGCCATCTCTTTATAGATAAACCCAACAGTAAACCCCTCATTAGCAACTTAGTTTTAATGTGGGAACCAATGATTCGAATGGCACATTTCTAGCATATTTTGGGAATCCTCAATCAAATGCTAATATGTTTACCCAGGTGATGAAATCTTCTCAAGTATTGAATAATAGTGATATAAATTGAAGATGCCACAAGATAGTCCCCATTATCCATGGTATTGATTAATGTTGGAGATAGGCTGTAGAAGGCATCAATTCTACCCCCATTCATTGGATAAACTTAAAATTGTGATCTTTGCAAATATTGAAGATCTAATAATGTATGTAGCTAGAAACATTATCTTGAAGGGAAACTAACAGTATCTTTGCTTTCATCTAAATGAAGTATTTTTGGTCGTGGGTTTCCCTTAGGTGAGTGTATTAAAACCTGAGTATGAAGATTTATGGAATAAAATGTGTAATTTTTTGAAATGTGTTATAACCTTTCGTATTTGATATAAATCCAACAAAAATTGAACATGTTATCACACATTTTGCAGTCATCCTTTTGGTTGTGTTTTTTATCATAAAATAGGATGACAAAGGGGCATATTCAATGTATGCGGTAGATGTGTGTTTATTGATGGGTGCATTTCCTTCATGTTGATGATTGATGGTTTCTCATTGTTCTAGAATTGGATTTCACTTGGCATTGTATTCATTCCTTCCCAACTTATGCTCATTCAGTCTCTTGTATGGCTTGGAATGGGCTAGCACTTATGATTTTGATGAGTATTTGGAATTATATGGAAAGTTCCTAGCACAAATGAGATGGTCTCTAACAAATTGGTTTAGTATGGGGGGCCAACTCCTTTGATTTTCTTGAGAGATTAACAACCCACTTTAGAGGGACTTTCACAAAAACAAGCACCTAAGGTGCAAAGATAACTTGACACTAATCTTGTGAAACTTAAGGGAGGTGGCCAATGTCACCACACCACTTCCATTCTCTCTTTAGTCCCTTCTCCTATCCAAGGGATGATTCCTTATCTATATTATAAGGATGGTGTTATACCTCATATTGTATGCGTATATGAGGACATATTTTTTCTTCAATTATCCTACTATTCCAAAGACATATTATAGCTATGCAGAGTCTATTCATTCTTGTTAGACTATTCAGATCAGATATCAAATGTGATGGGCTAATTTACAGATTGCAATACTATTGAGATTATGTTATGTTCCATGTATTTTAGTTTCTACTATGTCATGTGATGAGATGACGATGACATGGCATTATATATATTATACTACTGTGATGATGTTATATGTATGATCATTATGATGAGTATAAAATTAATGTACTTTCATGTTTTGATTGTGACGAGTAGATTTTGGCCACCAGCATATGATGCAACTAGATCTACTAGAAATTGATACCCAATACATCATAATAGAGAACAAGAAGGTGATTTCAGTTCCAAGGGCATGCTTAGTAACAAAAGTTGAAAGTTTTAAACCATATAATATAACTCACTCGAGGACAATCATTGAGGAGCAAGCAAAAATGTTCTAATGCAATGTAAATTTTATTTTTCATATGTTTCGAAGATAATACGGGTAGATATACAAAAACCTAAGAAGACAATAAATGCTTTTATTGGTATATTATTACCTGGGACATAATAGCTCACAACATCATCAAGGTGCTTTGATAGCCAAAGATAGATAAGGTGTCTAGGGAAGCCACAATAAAGGTAGATGTGAAATTTTGAATTCTTCAAAGACAATTGTCCATGATCTAGAATGAAATTTATAACATAGTTCAAATATTATTTTGCATGAATTCCCTATAGAAAAAAGATAGAAATGAAGTACTTAATCATGTGCTTTTCCTGGTAGATGAACACACAAGGCATAATAACGAAAGGCATTTTGATTGGTAGAGTTATATAGCATACAATGGGAAATCCCAACAACTGAAATTAAATCGGGAAATCCCAACAACTGAAATTAAATCAGGAAATCCCAACAACTGAAATTAAATCAAGAGTTAGATAGGGTACATAAGGTAGGATTAACAACAGAACATAAAATAAAAAAATTTGCAGTTACTCAATGACGATCTCCCAAAATTTGCACTAAGTATGAAAATTTACATAGGGTGAATTTTATATATAATGTGTTTCCCAAGAAGGATAGAAAGCAAGTACTTGAAAAGATTGCAAATGATTTTTCTAGTCTTGACTTGAATTATGTATGGAACTACACTCCAATGAAATAAATCCTAGGGATTTTCCTCCTAACTTCCCTCCACAAGATGAATCACAATGCTCTCCAAATCAACTCTCCTTGTAGCCGATAGACTCAAAATAGACAAATGGAAAGTACCAACTACCCCTAAAAATACTGAAGCCGCCACTGTGTAGCTAACGAAATGACCAGGATACCGATAGCATAACAAATACTAAATCATGAGAGAAACCACCACATAGAAACTTAAACTAACAAAGTCAAAATTTATAAATAGTAAGGATTTTTTCATTTCATTCATGCATAACAATAATGTACTCCAAAGTGTTGATTTTTGTAGAAACTAAGGACAAGTGCTCTGCATGAATTCATTTTCTGAAGCATGCATGAGATGTCCAAACTTTTACCTTTACATGCAAGTTACTTTTATTTTATGGAGAAAAAGTTAATTAATTGACTTTTTTTAATGTTGATGTGAAATTAGGGTTTTGGAACCCTACAAGTCATTGGTAAATTATAAAAGAGAGGCACATGCTAAAATTTCATTACATTGTGTGAGATATACATGGGAGAGGGAGAAAACATTCTTGATCCAGGAGTAGAAAAGAGGGCATGAATCCCAAGGAAGAGGGGGTGCACTTTTTAGTTGATAGGATATATAAAGGGCATGATTCCTAAGGAATCCATAAGGGTTGACGTTAGCAATTTTTTTAGTAGTACAGAGGGAACAAATATCCCAAGATAGCCATACAACAATATGTTGTACAATAGCAGATCTAGGACACATGTGTGAGCAAAGGGCACACTTCCCAAGGCACTATTTTGCATACTGTTTGGAGCAAATTTTTGGCCAAGAGATTTGGCATGGAAACCTACGAAATAGGTTCCTTTAATCTGATAAATTTTTTCCCTAAAAATTCATTGTTTTCTACTGGCATGATTTTCAAAAAACATCCATTAATGTTGGTTTTACCAATTAGGTTTCCAAGGTAAAAATTATTGTGTATTGTGTGTGATTGGTTTCTTATTCCACTGCATGTTTTATCATTTAATGATATTAAGTATTGCTTCTCATAAAATCATATCTAATAATTTAATCATGTGCATACGTCTAGGTTATTTTATTGGAAGTAGTAATCAGATTATAATCTCTAAAGAAATTTAGCATGGTATCAAAGCCTTATCTCTGAAAGAAACGAAGACAATTTGCATAGTGATGTATAGTTTATTTTGATTTAGAGGGTTTGAATCACAACTTATCATATTTACATATACCTAGCGGCATGTCTAATATTTGAATATTGATTGGATGGGGCAACCAACTTTAGCGCATGGAAGGAGAGAATTACTCTATTGTTGAAGGAACATGAGATTTGAGACATTATCAAATAAGTTGTTATTTTTCCTACAAATCCATCACATTTGTCCGCTTACAATAAGAGAAAGATAAATTCCGAGATAATCCTTATAGATTCTGTGAAGGATCACATGATTCCACATGTGATCAGAAAGACACATGCCTATAAGATGTGGGAAGCATTGATTGAACTTTTCTAGAGTGGAAACAAAAACTGAAAGGTGGTGCTACACGAGAAGCTTCATAGTATAAATATGGCCAAAAATGAGTTTGTTACATCATACCTTACTAGATTTACACAAGTTCAAGATGAAATTGTTGTTGTGGGTGAGAATATTACAAATGTGGAGATGGTTCGCTCATCCTTGAAAGGATTTTACAAACCATGGGACATGTTTGTCCATTGCATTGTTGATAGAGAGAATATTCCCAATTGGGATAGATTGTGGGACGATTTCACTCAAGAGGAGATGAGAGGGATCTAGTCAATTAGACCACCATCATGTGGATGAGGATAATGTTTCTCTTGTGAGAAAAGCCAAGGGAAAAGGGAAGAAGGGCTTCGGTTTTGGAGCTATGAAGGACATGAGCAAGGTCAAGTTCTATTCATGTAATCAATTTGGCCATTATGCAGGTCAATGTACAAATAAAAATAATGGTAAGAAGGAGAAGGAGGGACAAGTAGGAGCTTCTACCGAGGTAGATGAATTCACTAAAAAAATTGAGAAAGAATTCTCACTTGTCTCTCTTGTTTCAAGTTGTGGCAATAATGGACTTGAGGTTGAGGGTGATAAGACGTCGATAATTGACAGTGGGTCTTCTTGTCACATTACAGGAATACATGATGTATTCCTTAGCATTTCAGAGACAAGTCCAACTTTCCATGTAGAGACTAAAGTGGACACAATACATGTTGTGAGAGGAGTTGTATGTGTTAGGTTCCATATTGAATTTTGGGAACTTCAAGAGGTGTCATAGGTGCTATTAATTCCAAGGTTGAAAGAAAACAAACTCTTAATTCTATCCCTAGAAAATTATGGGTAATATTATTGTTTAAGAGTGGACATATATTCATCTATGCATTGGGAGTAGATCCAATTGCAGTATTGCTAGGTGATCAAATGGATATGAAGTATGTGTTGCATGGGAATCCTATGTATGCAGGATCTAGGTGGATATTAGATAATATGTATCAATGCATGAGACAAAAGGATAGCGATATGCTCTAGAGATTGAGGTGGTATCAAGTATTTATTATTCAATTTAGGGGAGTAGGAGAGAAGCATCTTCTTCCAATACTAGAAAGAGGGTCAGTTGGTATGATTTGACATTGATGGAGGCTCAGAAGTGGGATGAGATATCTTAGATCAAGAGAGGCAAGCAAGAGAGTTAGGCACATGTATTCAATTGGGAGTCTAGGATCAATAGAAGGACGAGCTTCAAATATAGAGGGTGCTTCTACACTATATAGCATGAAGTGTCCGGAGAGAGATTCCAGTGGTGGACGTGTCAAAAGGACCTCCCTCAATAAGTGGGAGTGTTGAAATTTGTAGCTCGAGATGTCCTTCAAGTGATAATTCCTAGCATGAAGAGACATTAACAGTCTCTAGAAAGTTTTTTTAGAGAGGGTGGGAATTCATATATTGTGCGAGAGACACATGAGAGGAAGATGACTAGACTGCGGGATTTGTTGAAGTGGAAGTTTGTCTTCTTCATAGATAAGCTTGGAGTGATGCAGAACATTTTCCTCATTAAGAGGGAGGGTTGATTTTTGGAGTAACCGAGGAAACGTGCTCTACATGAATTTAGTTTCAGAACCATGAATGGGATGTACAAAATTTTACCTTTTCATGCAAGTGACTTTTATTAATTTACAGATAAAAAGTTAATTAATTGACTTTTTTAATGCAAAAGTGAAATTAGGGTTTTGGAACCCTAAAATTTGTTTGAAAAATAGGATCACAGAACAACAACAATAAACAAGATGAAAATATAAATCACATAAAAACAATACAAGAGAGACACCAATATAATGTGTATCACCCAAGATGCGATATGTTCAGACAGAAATTGGCAGTCCTTATTATTATAAAATCCAACAAAGGAAGGGATACAACCTATAGCACATCCGCTACAACTTCCTCTTCACTCTCTCACAGTCTCTCTCACACAATCAGAGATATTTACAATGCTACAATACAACCGTATTACAATGCCTTCCTTTTAAAGAGGGATTACCATGCGAAAATACTATGGGAAACCCAATACTATGGGCCCGTAAATCACCCATTATTGACCAAATCATGACTATGAAATTACAAGAAGGAATTTTTTTTGAAATTTTCTCTACAGGAGCGCTTCCCCCAAATCTTATCCAAGTGGGGGAGATGACTATTTTTTTGGATAAATCCCCCCAAAACCCCCCAAAACCCCCCATCATGGGTTGAGATCAGAAATGGCTGAAACATGACCTCTGAATAAGGAATATCAGACTCCACAACTAAAAATATCCCACTTGGAGACTGATCACAACAACTCCACCAATGCTGCACTTGCTAGACTATGCTTTGAACCTTGGATCTAGAAAATTTCTCATCTTCACCTTCATGCTTGAAGGCCAACTGAAACCGAACAGGAACTTGGCTTCTCTATGGTTACCACCTTTTTCAACATGTTTGTAGGATTATGGTTAGTGTGTATCTTTTCGAGCTTCAACAGTTCATCTTCCAAAATAGACCGTATGACATGGTACTTGAGTTGTATATGTTTAGTCTTAAAATGGAAGGCTAAGTTCTTTGCAATATGAATGGCACTCTGGCTATCACTATACAACCTGTTATTCTCCTGCTTCTTACCCAATTCTTCCATGAACCTATGTAACCAAACCATCTCTTTACTAGCCTCTATAGCAACAACATACTCTACTTCCATTGTCGAAAGTGGAAAAATATTTTTTAGTTTCGAAATCCAACTTACTGTTGTTCCACCTACAGTAAAGACATACCCTGTAGTGCTCCTCCTGTTATCTTTATCACCTGCCATATATGCATCAAAATGTATTCCTGCAGAACAATGTATGAACCTCCAAAACATAATGCATGAGTGGTAGTACCTCTCAAATACCTGAGAATCTATTGTACTTCCTTCCAATGTTCTTTACCTAGATTGTTCGTATACCTGTTCACAACTCCCAATGCATGTGCAATATCTGGTCTTGTGCACACCATGGCATACATCAAGTTTCCAATTGTTGATGAATAGAGAACCCTGGACATGTAATCTATCTCTTCCTGTGTCTTGGGACACATCTCCTTACTTAGTTTGAAATGGCTAGCCAAAGGTGTACTAACTAGTTTATCCTTTTTCATTCTAAACCTCTCCAACACCTTTTGTATGTACTCACCCTGAGACAACGTCAATTTGCGATTTTTCTTGCCTCTTGTTATTCTCATACCAAGGATTTTATTTGGAGCACTCAAATCCCTCATCACAAATGAATTAGCTAACTTCCTTTTGAGCACATTTATATCTGATAATAGTATTTAGTGCAAGGTTGTGTCTACACTAGTTTAACTATCTTCCTAAGAAATGGTGAGTTCCTACGTCAGTAACATAAAAATATTATCACAAGTTTCCAAAGATCTATATCTATTAATCAATCAAGATAAGCAAACTTAAGATCTAAATCCATCCAAGAATTAAATTCATACAAGATAAACCAAATTCAAACTCATAGATGGTAGAAACTTGAATCTATTCATAGTAGAACAATGGAGAAATACATCCTTACCATGGCATTAAATGTGAATCCTTCCTCCATTGCAAATGAGCTTCCCTTCTTTCACCCTTGCTTTTGAAGCATTTGAGCTCTTTCTCCTCCTTCAGAATCTTTCCAGCATTCCTTTGCTTTTCCTTTATGTGTCTTTACCATGCCCCAAAGCCTTTCTTATATAACATTGGGAAATGTGCCTTAGGTTTCTCTTTTGAGTGTGGGATAATCCATTTTAGATTATTTTAACTTGAAAACTCACTTTTCATAGTTTTTAGGCTTTTTGCACCATTTAGAATGATTTTAAGCACAATTAATGCATTTTAATGCATTTCTCAGAGAGGATTCATCTCTGCATGAACTTGTGTCATGTCTTCCTGCTACAGGTGCATGGTAAAAATGTGCTTCTTCCATCACCTGACTAAGGGTGTTAATTTTATTGTTAACAGATGCCCCCTAATGTGTGAGGTCCGAAGCAGAGCTAATGGTCGAAATACATTACTGAAATTTATACTCTGTATACTGATACTCTTTATTGTTCAAAGCAAGGATAAGGGAAGGAAATCTCACATGCAATGGATTGAGGATCACACCTGTAAAACATAGCAATTTCTCAAATATTTAATATCTTCCTGAGGCATGCATACCCATGCTCAACTGTAAACAAGCATGGCCACGAACAATACACAGTGGATCCATGTCAAAAGCAAATTTTTCTGAAAATGTAAATGTGCACTTTGATGAGTGTGAGAACAAAGTCTTTTTGGGCTTCTGACATGGAAGTCTAATCTTGCGCAGCTCGAGTAGTGCATCGATGAGTGATACAACTATTTTTCGCAAGGTATTCAATACAAACCGACGATAGTACGAGTTTATATCATGCGAATAAGTGATATGATGTCGAGCATAATAAAACACCATCTGATTACCGGTCATTGATGTATACCGTTAACAAATGTGAAGAGACCCACAGATAATGATGATGGACTCTAAGGTACTAAGTACGAAATAACAAGTGTGAATAGATGTTTTGAAGTCGAACACTTGTAGAATCAATCAATCAGGGGGGTGGAAACGCGAAGGTGGGTAACACTTTGGTGAGAATCGGCGGGGCAAAAACTCTAGCGTATGTTATTCGGCCGAATAACGTTAATTATTCGGCCGAATAATAATAATTATTCGGCCGAATAATTAACGTTATTCGGCCGAATAATAATAATTATTCGGCCGAATAATTAACGTTATTCGGCCGAATAATATAGTATTTATTCGGCCGAATAATCTTTAACGGGCCACCGTTAAACATAACGGAGGCCTCGGAATATGTGCCATGGGCTAGCCGGACGGGGCAAACTCACGGCGATGGAAATAATTGTTCGGCCCGAACACTTGTTCGGTCCGAATAATTATTCGGGCCGAACAATTATTCGGCCAAATAAACGTTCGGTCCGAACAATTATTCGGCCGAATAAACGTTCGGACCGAACAATTATTCGGCCGAACAAGTGTTCGGGCCGAACAATTATTCGGCATAAAAGCTCGGTCCCGGCCCCTCTCCCGTCACTTTCGCTGGATCTCATGGACCCCTGTTGTGTTGGTAGTGGCCCGTCTGCTCCGTCGTCCCTCTTCCCTGTCGCCCGTTAGCCATCCTATTGGTCGATGGCGTGTGTTGTCGACCTGTAAGCCTGCGTGTAAGTCACCCGTTCGTCGTTGTTTCGCCTCTCCTGTTCGTTTGTCCGAAAGCGGCTGGTATCGCCACCTGCACGTAAGTGATATCGTTTGCTGCTTGTTGCTGGTTGTAATATCGTTTCGGCTGTTCAACATGGTAACATTTGTAGCAGATTTGGGCTTGTAGGGCATCATAGCGCATGGTCGAACGTCGTTGAGAAGTTGCGGGTGGTGACAGATCGACACGGCGTTTGCAGAGGTAGAAGGTATCATTTTTCTGTTTTGTAAATGTGTATTTTATTGAAGGTGTTATCGCTATTTTTTGTTGTCTAAAATGTTAGTGATTTTACGCAGGTCTCTCAGTTCGTCTGCTACGGCTGCTCTGTTTCGGGTGAAAGAAATTTTTATTTGCGCTGTCCTCGGCAAGGTTTCAGGTCGCGCTCATTTGTTTTGGCTGTGTTTTAGAGGTAAGGTGGATAAAGCTTTCTAATTCCCGTTTATATAAATTGTTTTCGATCGTTTTGTAATTCCCATAGACTTTGTATATTGTACTCTGTCCAACTAGGCAGAGGCCATGGGCTGCAACAGGACAGAGTCCATGGGATCTGCCCAGTTGGACAGAGTCCATGGGCTCTACCCAGTTGGATAGAGTCCATGGGCTCTGTCCAACTGGGCAGAGTCCATGGACTCTGTCCAACTGGGCAGAGTCCATGGACTCTGTACAGTTGATTGAGTTCTTGGATGTTGGTCGAATTGAATGTCCAGAATGTCTTAAATTAAAATATGAAGAGGAGTATTTAAATTTAAATATAAAGAGAAATTTTTTGAGTATTTTTTTAAATTGTTGTATTTTTCTGTGTTTAGAAAAGAAATTAACAGTAATTTTAATTGGAAAGAACATTTTTAAGTTGTATGTAGGCTTGTTTTACTTAAGAACTCTGTCGACTTGTCTAAGTTGACAGAGTTCATGAACTCTGTCGACTCGTCTAAGTTGACAGAGTTCATGAACTCTGTCGACTCGTCTAAGTTGACGGAGTTCATGAACTTTGTCTGTTTACAAAGTGCAGAGATTAAGATATTAATTATATTACCAAATTTGGCAATAGATAGTTCAGATACAAACAAATTTCAGATAGTTAACTCTATTTCTGATAAAAAAACAATGTAAATGGACTTGAGGTACAAGGGAACTATAGACATGAATAGATTTTAATTTATAAGTATTATAGTAAGTCTTATGTAATTTAACAATGATGACATGAACTCTGTCAACATATCTTAGTTGACAGAGTTCATGAACTCTGTCAACATGTCTTAGTTGACAGAGTTCATGAACTCTGTTAACATATTTTAGTTGACAGAGATGAAGATATAAGTTATTTAACAAACTATGTGGATAGATAGCTTAGATACAAACTCTATTTTTGATAAAACAATAATTTAAATGGATTTTATGTAAAAGGGAACTATAGACATGAATAGGCTTTAATCTAAATGTACTGTAGTAAGTTTTATAAAATACTAGGTGATGTTATGTCAGAATGTTTGAGTTTTATTCTAGTAAAGGTGGTGATCTTGGTATTGTGTTTTCTTTTGTTTGCAACATGGCTGACATGGAGAACATAATACCAAGAATTGTTACCATTATTAGATTGAAATTAAAGATCATTGCCAAACGAGGCCAATTTGAGAAACATGACATTTAACTCAATCATAATACTTTGAACAGTAATTTTTTTTTTGTTCTATGGAACAATGAGATTATTTGTAGATATAATTTATGTCTAGAGTAATAAAATTTCTGGTTTAAATTTGAAGTTTAAGAAACTGAAAACGATTATCAGAAATGGCAAATTTTGAAAACATAATACATGAATTGTCAATTTTTATTTTATTGTCAATAATGAAAATATTTTCGAGACTTGATTTATGTTTCAGATATTAAGTTATGTATTAAGAAGGTGAAAGAGATTCATGATTTATGCTTAAGGTATTAAGTTATGTATTAAAAAGGTAAAAGAGATTCATGATTTATGTTTTGGGTATTAAGTTATCTATTAAAAAGGTAAAATAGATTATTGATTTATGTTTTAGGTATTAAGTTATGTATGAAAAAGTTAAAAGAGATTCATGAACTCATACACATAAAAAAAATAAACCCATTACTTAGTACTTAACTATATTGGTTCCATTCATTTTAAACATCAGAAACACCTAAAAGATTGGTACATTAATTCATCATCTAACAATATTAGCTATACTTTTTTTGAAAATTGTTAGATGATAAATTAGGTAAATCTAGGTACTTGTTAAATAACTTAGTCTCTTAAGTAGTTGGTTTTTAGAGTTCATAGAATTAACTTGTAGGATTTGAATATGTAATTAGTTGATTCGTCTTTAGGTGTAGGCATTATATATCAAATGGAAAGAGAGGATTCTTTAAGGCGAAAGCGTAGGAGGTCTTCACAATCTTCTGGGGTAGGTGGTACGAGTGATAATCGGAGGTTGTCAACCTCTCCTCGGGACTCTAATTTATTGTATAGTTCACATCAACAAGGTGGAAGGGGTACAAATGATTCCCCTGTATCTTCTATGGGAGAACGTCGATCTCGACCCTCTATTGGTACATATGAATATCAATCTTTGAACATTTATATATGCAAATTGTTTTTTTGTGAGTGCAAAATTTGTAGTTGTGTTTAAACTAGACTTTGTCATTTGAAGCAGAGCATGGTTCGGAAGATGCTCCTAATTCTATAGGGAGGGAGACAGGGCAAACAAGGGAGACGGATGACGGTGCAGAGCAAGGTTCTCAAGAGGCTCACCATTCGGCACGAGGTGATGATGGTGGAGCTAGGACACAATATGTTGAATTAACTGAGGGTTGTACACCCATTACGACATATCCATCTGATCTACCTCGGGAGCTTCCATGGGAAGGTGGTAATCATCAAATGACTCTTGAAAGATGTAGATCTCACTATGAAAAGTTGCAAAATGATTTGTCTACTATGGATCTTCCTCCGGAGAGTAAACAAAGTTTGGAGATTGTTTTGGGATCATTGCAAAACTTCATCCAAGCATATGAGAATCTCGGGCCGACTACAGATGGTTTTGTAGATTTGATGCGAAGACGAAGGGATCAAGTGATGGGTCCAGACAAATGGGATGTTGTGAAAGAAAGAGTGACAAGAGAGCAGGCCAAATCAATGTTTAATTTCAAAGAAGGTTTGAAAAAAGAAATGTTGAAAGTGCAATATTTCAAACATCCTCATCTGGCACACTTACTTTATGATCGATTTCTTGCTGCCTATGGTCGTTTTCCATGGAACGATGAGGTTTCTCAGTATTTTGCTAGATTTTTTTATGCTGAGTTTTTTTTAAATATGAAGCCAGATTATACTGATGTTCATTCAAAATTTTATGGAGTTGGGAAGGGTCGAATATATGATCGAGAGGGTGCACATAGAGATCCTGCAACTCTTAGACCTCCGCCCCAGATATCTCGTCCACCTAGGTTGGTGGCATTAAAATCAGAGATGGAGCCCACATCTCAACTTGGGACAACAGCAAGGAATTTTGTTGGTGATGGGCTATCATCAGTATTAGTGGGAGTAGATGTGGGGTTGGTTAGAGAAAGGGCTCGTTCTGCTATTCGTCAAAAGTTTGTTTATAAAACTGATGATGAAATAGATGGAATGAGCATTGAAGATCTTAGGGCATATGCAAAGATTTGTCGTGACTTAGCAGCAAATGTTATATCCAACGACACATCGAGTTTGGGAGAGGTTCGTTGACTACATGATATGATTTGATTTGAATTAAATATTCTATTTATTTTGATTTTATTTTTTTTGTTACATTATCATAGGTACATTATGTAAATGTTTAAATTGGTTGCAGTTTTCAAGAATGATGAACGAACATTCTTTTCACATTTCAACTAGCGAAAATGTAGGGAGAGAGGTACATATTTATTATCAACATATTTGTACTTATGTTTGAATTTGATATATATATATATATATAAATTATTATTTTTTGAATGATAATTTAACTATGTATTTTATTGTTAATTTGACTCATCCATGCAGGTTTCTTTAGATACCAACTTTATAAATGATTTACCATCTATTGTGAGCTAATGTTTTTTAAATTTTTTGTTTTAGTTTTAAGTTTTAATTGGTATAGTAATTTTTTTGGTTTGTATTATATGTTTTATTTATTAATACAATTTAAATTTTAGGGTGGAGATATAGGTTCTTTGCTTAATGACGCAGATATTGGTAGAGAGGTAATTTCATTGATTGCTTTAATTTTGCTTTAATTTTGTTTACTGTTTTAATATTTTAATTTTTGTGGATTTAGATTTATGAGATTCATAAATTGATTTTATATATGGATTGCAGCTTGGGTCTCTCAAATTTTTTGGAGGCAAAGGAAAAAGTCCTTTGGAGGATGGTGGTGGACAAGCATTTGGAGAATTTGATGTAATATTGTTAATATTTGAATTGTATTTTGATATATTAGTTTAATATTTTAATTCTTTGATTATAGTTTAAATAATTTAAATGATATGAACATAATTTTTTTTTACACATGTTGCAGGGAGGGTTGAGTCCAAGGGGAGGCTCGAGTGGAGGAGGGGGAGGCCCGAGTGGAGGATAGCACATACATTTTAATTTTCTAGTTCATGGTGGACTATTTTTTGTTGTCGATATGCATTTAGATTGGAAACATTTGTCTTGGACATGTTGAGGAGGTTTATTTTTGGACTAGATATATACATATATGGATGTACATTGAATTTGCATGTTCATGGGTATTTTTTTGGAGATTATATACATATAAATTTGAACTTACATGTTTCGTGAATCATGGTTTTTAAATGATTTTTAAGTTTATTTTTGTTTATTTGACATATTTGGTGTTAAATTTAGTTTAAAATATGTATTTGCATGTTTGAATGAATGTTTGAATGAATGAATATATGTAAAAATGAATGTTAAGAAACATGACATTCTTGAATATTATGAAGTTTAAGAAATGTTATTTAGGAAGTTTAAAAATGGAATCTAAACATAGGTTTAAAGTTCATAAATGATGAAGTTTTGATTGAAGTTTAAAAAATGTTATTTAGGAAATTTTTTAAAGTGGATGTTTACATATAGGTTTAGAGTTTATAAATGAGGAAGTTATAATTGTTCGACATGAATGAATGATAAGATTGAGTGTATTAAGAACAAGAATGTTAGGAAGTTTAATAATTTGTTAGAAAGTTTTGATAGTTATATGGATCAGGTAGTTTAAAAATGAATGTTGTCTTTGAATGTTAGAATGCTTAGAAATGTTAGTTTTTATACACATCGATGAATCAAGAAGTTTAAAAGTGATTACATTCAAACTTTAGAGATGTTAGGAAGTTCAAGAATGTTTGAAGTTTTGATGAAAATATGGATGAAATATGAAGTTTAAAAATGAAATTTAAGTAAAGTTGAATGTTATCTTCAAGGATGTTATGAAGTTTTAGGAATGTTAGAAGTCGATAGAAATATGGAAGAAATAGAAAGTTTAAGAATGTTATATAAAGTTTTAGAGAATGATAGAAGTTTTGATAAAAATATTGTCTTTGAATATTAGAATGCTTAGAAATGTTAGAAGTTTTTATACACATCGATGAATCAGGAAGTTTAAAAGTGATTACATTCAAACTTTAGAGATGTTAGGAAGTTCAAGAAATGCTTGAAGTTTTGATGAAAATACATGGATGAAATATAAAGTTTAAAAATGAAATTTAAGTAAGTTTGAATGTTATTTTCAAGGATGTTATGAAGTTTTAGGAATGTTAGAAAGTCGATAGAAATATGGAAGAAATAGAAAGTTTAGAAATGTTATATAAAGTTTTAGAGAATGATAGAAGTTTTGATAAAAATATTGGATGAAATGGGAAGTTTAAGTTTATGTTATGAAATTTAGAGATGTTAGGAAGATTATGAATGTTAAATATAAGTTTTGATAGAAAATATGGATGGATTAGGAAGTTTTAAAGCAAATATATGTTAAGTTCAAATTTTGATATAATGGATTTTTAATTAATTTAATTTTTATTTACAATGTTCAGGTACATTTGATGCGGCTGAAATCATGGCAAATGGGGGTAACGGTTTTTTGTTTTTTAATCATAAGCGAAGATTCCAGGATTGTGAAGTTTGTGTTAAATTAGAGCAATGATTTTAAACAAAAATTTGATGAATTTTCATTGATTTGTTGTAAATAATCATTTCTCTAATTTAGTATAAGCTTCACAATCCTGGAATCCTTGCTTGTGATTAAAAATCAAATGATCGTTGTCTCCATTTGCCATGATTTCAGTTATGTGAATTTGCACTTGAGCGATATTTTAAATTAAAGATTTGGGACGGAGAATTTGGTGACAATTTTAAGAGCATATTTATGGTGAAGTACACATATTAAAGAAACATGTTTGATGGATTAAAAGAATACAAAATTTAATAGGTTTTTTTTGTGATTTTTCGTTTACATCAATCAGTTCCAAAAGTAAAAATTCGGGGCGGAGTGGGGATAGCCACATCCGTTATCTCATCCCTTAGTGGTCTAATAGACATATGGGGACCCGAATAAAGTACTTTTGAATTTTCAAATTATATTTGAATTCATTTTTAAGCATGTTAAAGTACAACCATTTAAGCTCTTATGTTTGTTGTCATTCAAGAAAATATTCATAAAATCTCAATGAAAAAATATACTGTGCACAACAATTTTGATAATTGGACAAAAAATATATTGCATACAACAATTGACATGGACAAAAATATAGATCAATTTATTTTTGATATGTAGTTAAAAACATCGCAATGGAATGCCATCTTCAACTATTCGTTCATGGTCACATATGGATAGTTTCCATTTTTTGGTTTTTAACTGTTTTTTTTATGGAACTTGTATCAATTTTATTCGAGATGCACATACTAAATGACTATATTGACAACATATAACATCGGGCTCATAATCTTGAAAGTAGACATAATTTTTAGTCATATGCGTCTGCTGAAAAAAGTAGCCTTTTAAAATGATGGATCCTCTTTCGTATGTAAATCCGTTGTCGTTGTAGTCCTCCAATAACTTCATTTTTCCTTCAGTGCATCGCATCAAATAATATTTGACATTTTCGTCGTTGTCTACAGGTGCAATCACAGCGAAAACATCTCCTGCGCAAGTTATGATTGGTGTTAGCGTATTTAAATGAATTAAATTGACTATACTTATGGCGATGGATTAGAATGAACAATTGACTTAAAAGTCAAAAAGAAGTTTATTACCTTCTCTTACGAGATCTGAAATTCTATCGCCATCAGACGATATTGCTATTTCTTCTTATTCTAATTCTTCAACACTTGCTAGTGGCATTTTTCCTTTTGGATTAATCTCTGTGTGTCTCCAAGCTTTTACGTAGTTGTTTGTTATGTTTTCACAAACTTCTGTAGACTCAACATTTTCAATGCAAATATGACAAAAGCATGATTGCTTTCTACTGTCAAATGCAAACACGTTGTGAAATGATTTTGTTTGAATAGAGTGAAGATCTCTAATTCCATGTATGGTGCTAGCGTCATATGGTATTGATCTATTTATATCTTGGATCCCAACAAGCCAAAAAAACCTACACAATAAATAGTGTACATGTACTTAAATGTTAGTATATACATTTTTTTAAATTTTAAGAAATAATATAAATTAAAAAAATAGTGGACATACCTGCGCACGTCTTTTGATTGTTGATTATAATCATGGCTTAGATTTAATTGACACCATTGGACAACCTCTGCAGCTGAATGAAATCGTGCAGAAGAATAGTTCATTTGCCATCTTCGAAGTGCTCTTTTCACGCATGCTCCTGCACCATCATGCTCACCTTTTCCATGCCCAGTTTCAAAGAAATTCCAGCGATGTTTAATGTTCAGCGCTTTATGAAGTCGACATAACCAAAAAAATGATCGTGAAGATTTAAATTGACCCGCACATCCATCAGACCATATCCAATGCTCTTTGAATTTGACTTCGCGTTTTTTCAGTGAGTCATAGAAAATATTTTCTATACAATGTTGGACAAAATGTGTGTCGTGTGTACGATCATCGCTGATATAGAAGTGATATTCTTTAATCACATCTCGATTGTCACATGTGCTTTCAATGCCATCGACATCCTGTTGAGAATGTCTATATACAACATGGACAAATATCGAAACTTGGTCAGAGTGATAGTATTCACTCTGTATTTCTTTTTGTGCAGCAAATGTATAGTTTTCAGCAAAATCAACCACCAACAAAATTGTTCCGGGTGGAAAAATTTCACGAGACTGTTTGAATTGAAGATCTTGCCATCGTGCTCTATGTGAATGCTGGGTGTATTTATAAATTTCGCTTTCAAATTTTTTGAGAAAATCTGTGACGCATATCTTGTCTTCTAACAAATCAATTCTTTTGGAATGTGAATCACTAGAACTTGTATTATAGTTGATGTATTTGTATCTCTTCCAATCAACATTTACATTTGACAACGATTGATCATTATCGATAGGATATTTATTGTGGAATAACACCAAATTTCCACAATGATGACAATGTTTTCCATTGACACATTTCTTTGAATAAAATACTTCATCGTGATTTCTCTCACATAAAATTTGAGATATGAATTCACGTATGGTCGGCGGAGGTGGTGAATTTGTCCAAAACTTTTTACCAAATTCAAGAAACGTGTCATAATATAACTGAAATTGCACATGATAACGGCAACAACATGTATCACGTATAGTTATAGGTCGAACATACCATGGTTTTTGTTGCACAAATGTAGTGATTGATATATTTATTCCACGATGATCTTCCTTGAATTTATTGAACAATTGTACTTGTGTCATGTCCATTATATGTTTTGGTTGGCTTTCATATACATTTCGTGATATTCTTTTGCGTATCACATCTCTTGAATTTGGTGAAACTCGAGCATGTTGCAACCAATATTCTCGTACAATATCTTTAACACCTGCTCCTAATCTATCTTTGTAAGGTTGTCTACAAATAATTGCCCAACAAGCAAGTTCATTATTTTCATCTATTTGCATTCTGAATTTGCTATGTTTGTATAATGTCTTTCTTGATGTTCCAACTGCTTTTGCTAGTTCTGTTGTCAAACGCTTTTGTTTAGTACTAGCTGAAAGAATTGCTGTATGAATTGCTTTACGTGCAGCACTGATATCTTTCTTCCTGGATTTTCCAAAATTTTTTATTGCATCGCCTATATTTTCCATCACATTTTGTTTCAATTTCGACTCTTTTGTTGCTTTGTGAATACCCAATAATGATGTAGCACCTTCTAACTTCTTGGACACTAATAAACATCTCAAAATTTGTGCTTGTCCTGCTATTGAGTAATCCTTGAGAACTTCATCATAAAATTTTGTAGCACGATATCGTGCAACATGTATTGGTAGTTTTTCTCCATATTTGTCGCAATCAATGTCTTCTAACATTTCATCATCAATAGTAAAAGTACCTATACATCAAGTTAAATTTAATTTAACATATATCAAAAAATAAAATTCATTATAAAAAAATGAATTTGGAAAATATATGATATATACATACCAGGTCCAATTTCTGGATCTTGAACTTGATCTTCAATATTGATTTCATCGGCATTAGCATGTAAATCACTATTTACATCTTCTACAATGTTCTTTTCAACTTCAATTTGTTCTTCTTGTACTCTATTTTCAATTTCCATTTCTTCAACATTATCATGTAAATCTGTATTTATATCTTCAATAGTTCTCTCTTCCGTTTCGGCAACCCTTTGTTTTTTGGCAATATATCTAAGTTTTTGTTTCTTTCTATTATCATCATCATCACGTTTACGATCAGCTTTTCTTTGACGTTTTCTCTTATTGCCCATGGTTGTTTAATCTATAGACGATAAATTAAAGAATCATGTTACTTTATAGTAAAAATAAATAAATTAAGATTTAAAAACATTTACGGAATTTATAAAAACATGAACTGAAATTTACTTTACCTTATAAAAATTTTGTAAGAGTCTTTTGAATAAGATTTCTTTGGAATGAACTTTCCTTTGAAAAAACTCTCTGAACAAAAATCTTCTTTGGAAAATAATAAAAACACCTTGTGCCAAGGAAAAAAATAAAAACACCTTGTAAATAAATCTTTGTTGTAAAAATCATTGCAAAAATACTTCTTTGAAAAAATATCTACGAAAAAAACCACTAGAAAAAAGTACTTTGAATAAAAACTTATTTATAAATATATCTGGGAAAAAATCATTGTAAATAAATAACTCTTTGAAAAAAAACCCTTTTCAAAGAAATAAGAAGTAGAAAATTACCTTGCAAAAAATCCTTTGCAAAATACCTTAGCAACATAACTATTTGAAAAAACTCATTTGAAATAAATAAGAAGTGCAAAATTACTTTGGAAAAAAATCATTTGCAAAATACCTTAGCAAAACAACTATTTGAAAAAACCTCTTTCAATTAAATAAAAAGTGTAAAGCTACTTTGAAAAAAAACCATCCTTGCAAAGAACCTCCTTGCAAACATGTCTAAGAAAAGAAATATTTGGAAAAAACTTCTTGCAAATATGCCTTAGAAAAAAATCACCTTCAATGTGCCTTTGGAAAAAAGAAGAAACATACTTTGTAAAAATCTCCTTTTGCAAAAAATGTCTTCTTTGTAAAAATGCAATAAGAAAAGGGATATTTTGGAAAAACTCCTTGCAAATATGCCTTAGAAAAAAAAACTCCTTCAATGTGCCTTTTGTAAAGAAGAAGAAGAAACATACCTTGTAAAAACCTTCTTTTGCAAAAAATGTCTTCTTTGTAAAAATGCAATAAGAAAAGAGATATTTTGGAAAAACTCCTTGCAAATATGCCTTAGAAAAAAAAACTCCTTCAATGTGCCTTTTGTAAAGAAGAAGAAGAAACATACCTTGTAAAAACCTCCTTTTGCAAAAATTATCTCCTCCTTCCGAAATTAGTTTGACAAAAAAATGCGAAGTTCAAACATGCGAAAATAATGAAGTAACTTTAGGTTTATTTATATGAGTATAAAAAATAGATATTTTTTTTTTTCCGGCCGACGTGATTTTTTTCCGTTTAGTTATTCGGCCGAATAACTTTCTCCATATTTTACGGCGCCGTTACAGAAAACCGTTATTCGGCCGAATAATTATTTGGCCGAATAATTATTCGGCCGAATAACCTCTGAAACATGACAGATTCAGATCTCTGCAAAATTTTCAGGTTTCTCCATTTTCGGAAGGAGAAAACCACCTCTTACACAACAAAACGAATGTCGGACTTCATACCAGTAGATTCATCATTGAATCTACTTTACGAGGGTATAAATTTTGTTGTATATAGATGAGAACTGATATTTTTTATGTTTTATATTCGTAACATGTGTCGAGTTATTATTCAGCTCTTTAAAAAAACAGCGAAAAGAAAAATCCATAACTTTGAAAATACAACACCAAAAAAATCGAAAAAAGTGTGGGATTCTTTATTGACGTGTCTACTTCAAAAGGGTGTTCGTAGATTTTTTGCTTTTATAGCGGATTGAGATAAAAGTGGTGCATCAAAAGGTTGTTGAAAATCGACTGAGTTTCCCCATTGATCGACTTTAAAAAAATATAATAATTAGTATAGAGATCCATTGGATGCAAACTTATAGTCAGGCTCTAGTACATTGTGTGTAGATTGTCGTAGCATTTTCTGTTTTTGCAAAATACAAGTCTAACAATGATTTTAGTGGTGCAACAAATCATAACTCTTTTGTAGTCTTTTCATTTTATAAGAACACACTGTCAAACATTTGCGAAATCGACATATCAAATCTTAATAAAAAAAATTGAAAAAATTATGAGTAGAAAGCTAACATAATTCTACCAAAGTTTTCTTTTTACGGTAAAGTGAAATTTTAAACAGAAATATCACTTTTGTTCGCCCGAAGTTGAAAAACAAGAAAAAACCAGAATTATTTTCTCACGAGACCCCCCAAAATAGACACCCATCTTCATTTTTTCACCCAGGGGTCATTGATGTATACCCACTGTCATTTGCAAGGAAACCTGCCACTAATGACTGCAAGACCCAAGGTACTCTTGGGTTTCTAGATCCATGTCCTAGATAATGATTTGATGTCGATAGGAATAGATCCATCGGAAGGAGGGAATTGATGTATCCCACATCAACCAATACGAAACAAAGATCAATAGTATGATATAATTTGGTAGAAATACAAGATTCAACACTGTATACTGACACAAGGAAGGCCAACATGATTGGTCAGAAATATTTGAGGAATGGCAAACTCGGTTTGGACTTCCCTTGAACACATAACACGACGCAGAATGGACACTTGGAAACATAGGACTTTGAGTAACTTACCTTAATGAAATCCACTAATGCCAGATGCATTAATGAACAACTCCATTGGTGACGGAAAGGATAACCCATCGGTGGAGATCTAATCAAAATACTGGTACAGTTTCCTAAGGAAAATGCAGAGGGTGTACTAATAGCGGAGACCAAATTATGTGCCATGTTCAAGGGCGACAAGGACAGACTGTTGCCGTTTTCTCCAAGGTTTATAATATGAAGTGATTCAAGTCTCTCCCTTTTTGTATTTTTGTATTTTTGTATTTTTATGCTTTTTAATTTTTTGTAAAAATGAATAAAGAATGTTATGGTATATAGGAGGGAATGAGTGTTGCATGGGCGTACGCCTATTTTTCAAGGGCATTGGTTAGGCCAAGGCAAAGATCCATATTGCAAACAAGGACTAAGCTAGTTGTGCACACTCTTACAGCTGTTCCTTCCCAAGGTAGGCTATCTGAAGCAGGATTATGTGTCGACGGACGGTGAAGTAATACCATGTGACTGAGGTTATCCAATTTGGTGAAATGGCCAAGTAGGAATGGTTCAATGAGGTTTACTTTAGCTTGAATCTTGTGAAAATGCGAAAATCATAGATCATCATGAATCATGGTTTGTCTCAACTACCTGAGTCAAATAGTTCGAACTGTCAAAGTCTTCAAGTCCTGAAATCAAAAACCATTTCACTAGCCAGCAGTTTAGTTAGAAACAGGTTCAAATGTGCATTTAATATCTAAAAAGATAGCCAAAAATGAGGAATTATACATCTTTCTATCATTCAAAATTATACGGTTTGTACATGTATGAATAAAAGATAAGTAAAAATACTCATGATTTACCATATGTGTTCTTTGTGCAGCAGATGTATGAGAGGAGGCATCCCCTTTCAGCTTGAATTCTTAGAAGCTATGAACATTTAGTCTTTGATCTGCCAGTAGTGGTTTAGTTTCGATGTTGAACTAGAAAAGTTTGAAACAGTTTCCCATGTTTTTGAGTTTTTCCAAATTTTCCATTATTTTTGTTTGTATGAACATTTTTTGGGTCTTATCTGTAAGAAAAAGAATAAAAAATGGAAATAGTATTTACACTATTCTTTTTGGTGTGTGCAAAATTTATACACTTTTTGGGTTATGATGTAAGCTAGATTATTTCGGTTTCACTTATGTCCTTAAATGATGTGTTCAATTAAATTGGCCATGAAATAATGTACATGCTTGCTTTTTGGTATAATGTTAATGACTTAGATGCCAATCAAGTACATAGTTGGCTAAAGAATCAACCAAACTATTTAGACTTCTAGGAACGTGTATATACTCAATAAACTTGAACTGACGCTCTAAAAGACGTACTCATAGAAACTTTCTAAACAGTGTAGGATGTCGAACCTGATACTAACCATTTAACTGGGATACGACTAATTCTAAGTCCAGTTTGACGATTATTCGTCAGATGCCAAGGGTGATAGCCTCGACAAGAAGTTCAATGACTGCACTATATTCTGCAACATTGTTGGTTGCAGACCCGAGAAAAATGCCTCATGAACTAAGAACTTCGTTATTAGGTGTGAAAACAACCCATGCGGTGGAAGCAATGTTTCGAGAACTACGGCTAGCGCCATCCACATATCCCAAATATGTGAAAGATTCTTGTGTCACCTGCCAAAGTGATAATGCCAAGCAAGATAAGTGTGTGCCCGAAATAACTAATGTACAAAAGTTTATAAAAATAATACAACATAATACAACAGATGGTGCAAGCCATTAGTGCTTACGCGAAGTATTTCTTCAGATAGAGACCATTTCTGATCTTCGACATGGGTTCCCCATCAAAATTGACCAATTCATAAGCTCCCTTTTTTAACACAGTTTTGACAACAAGTAGGCCAAACCATTTAGGTACAAATTTTCCTTCTCCTATTTTATCTTGGTCTTGGTCATAAACTAAAACCAGATCACCTTCAGAAAATACTCAAGGATGAATGGACTTGTCGTATTGTGTTTTGACCCTCTTCTTGTGTGCTTCTATATTTAGCGAGGCTTATCTTCTAGTTTCATCAAGAGAATCGAAATGGAGAATCCTTTCCTCTTCCGTAGAAGTGTTAGGTAGGAGTTCGACAGCTATCTTTAATGATGGGATTTCACATTCAATCGGCAACACAGCTTCTTCTCAATAAACTAGTTGGAAATGAGTGAATCCGGTTGCAGTTTTAGAAGTTGTTCGGTAGGCCCAAAGAGCAGTAAACAACAAGTGCCAGTTGTTCTTGTTTTTATTAATCATCCTCTGTAACATGGTTTTCAAAACCTTATTGATGGATTCTACTTGTCTGTTAGCTTGAGAATAATATGGCGAGGAAAAGTCCTGCCGCAATCCTAACCGGTTTGTAAGTTCATCCATACAGGAATTCCTAAAATGACTTCCGTTGTCAGTAGTGATTTCTTTGGGTACACCAAACCTTGCTATCACATGATTGAATAGAAAGTATGCTGCAATTTTACCCGTGCAATTAAATGTAGGCATTGCTTCGACCCACTTGGTGAAGTAGTCCACTGCTACAATGATGTAGTGGTGGCCATCGGTTGAAGGTGGGTTGACTGTCATATAATCAATGGCCCATTTTGAAAATGGACCCACGGTTACAACAAGGTGTAAAGGAGCAGGATGTGCGCACATTTTTCTTGTGTAAATTTGGCAAGGGTGACACTTTTTGACAGCATTTATGCAATCTTTTAAAATTGTAGGCCAAAAGTATCCTGCACGCAAGATTTTCTGAGCAGTTGCGAACCCAGAAAGATGACCACCACATGCTCTAGCATGGAAATCATTCAATACTTGTTCAGCTTCCTAGTGTAATAAACAACGTCTTAATATCATGTCTATTCCTCGATGGTACAAAGTATCCCCGATGATGAGGTATCTTCGAGATCGATGTCGAATACGACGTTGTTCAATACTAGAAAGCTGAGGATCGATCCTTTGGTTTTGAAGATATATAATAAATGCTCCATACCAAGGATCACAAGGTGCAATGAGAAATACATGTTCATCTGCCCATGTTTCAACAGATATAGTACCCGCCTTCTCTATGGGTAACTCAGACATTAATTCAACAAATGCCAACAACTTCTTGGCTTTAGCATTTTTGAACTCGAGGTCAAATTCTTACAAAATTACTATCCATTTTGAGTATTTGTCACCAATGACATGGTGGGACAAAATGTGTCTCATGGGGTTCATTTCAGCTACTATGGTTGTTTTCTTTGGAAGTATGTAATGTCTAAGTCATTGGACAGCATGGACTGCTGCCAAGGCCAACTTCTCGACCTGGGAATATCTCAATTCGAGGCATGCAAGGCCCTTAATAAGATAGTAAATAACATGTTCTTGAGAGGATTCACCTTCTTGTGCTAGGACCATTCCAATTGTGGTAGGAGAGGCAGCCAAATATAGCATAAAGTCTCTATTATAGTTTGGTGGACTAAGCACCGGGGCCGAGACCAAAGCTTTCTTTAGTTCATCAAATGAACATTGATCTTGGTCATCCCATGTGAATGTTGCATCTTGTTTTAAGAGATGCATGAAACCTTTATCTTTTTTAGCAAAATTCTAGACAAATCGCCTCAAGTAGTTAGCTTTCCCTTGAAGGCTTTGAAGTTGAGTGATTGTTTTTGGGGAAAGCAACTGAAGTATTGCCTCAACCTTGATGGGATCAACTATGATCCCTTTTTGGGACACTACGAACCCAAGTAACCTCCCAGAGTCCACACAAAACATGCATTTGTGTGGATTTAACTAAATGTTGTACTTGCGGCAATGTTCAAAGATGGCTGGTAAATGTGCGCCATGTTTAGCTCTTTTTTTAGATTTAGCTGCTAAATCATCAAGGTAAACCTTGACGATATCCTTAATATTGTGGAATGCATATGACATAGCTCTTTGAAAAGTAGCTCTGGCGTTTTTAAGGCCGAATGGCATTTTCCAATACGAAAAAGTCCCCCAAGGGCATATAAAAGCTATTTTATGTTGGTCTTCCTTTTTTATCTAGATTTGGTTATAACTAGAGAATCTGTCCATGAATGAAAAGATTTCATTCCCTGTACATTCATCAATGATCTGATCAATGAAGGGTGTGGGATAGTTATCCTTAGGACAAGCTAAGTTTAGATCTCTAAAGTCAGTACAAACCCAGATAGTTCCTTGTATTTTGTTAACTGGAACATGATTGGATACCCAATCAGTCAAAGGAACAGGATAAATGAATCCAATGTTCAAGAGCTTTTCGACTTCTGCTTTAATGGCAGTTGATTTCTTAGGGTTCATTGGACGTAGTTTTTTTCGCATAGGATTAACATTGTGTTAACACCCAAAAAGTGCTTACTACCTCATCTACCCATTACATGACTCATTTTTCCATATTTCCTACCATATTTACCTTCAGAACCCTAAAAAAGCCTCCAAAAGGCCACAAAACCATCAAAAAACCCTCCAAAAGGCTAAAAAACCCCTTTTTCCCCCAAAATTATCCAAAATTCCTCCAAAATAGCAAAAACCCTCTAAAAAGGGAATAAAAAATATAAAAAAAAGGAGGAAAAAGAGGGAAAAGGAAGAAAAAACCCTATATAGCTGACCTAAACCATATGGTTCCCAAAACCTTGGGCTAGCACTCCACCACCAAAAACCTATAAATAGGTGATGGAGACCCCTCATTTCATATCCACAATCAAGTACACCCTTACTCTACCAAAATCACTCTTGAAACCCTAGCTCACCCTTGAGCTACTTTCACCATTGAGTGCCCCTTTTGGCCCATTTCCACCATTGGAGAAAGAGAAGGAGCAAAGTTGGAGTTTGGAGCAACCCTATTGGATCATTGCAAGAACTTCACCAACCTCTACACTTGAGGTAAAATTTTAATACAAAAGAAAAACCATTTATATTCCATGTTTTGTTATGTTTCTTAATGCTAATGATAGTTTAGAACCTGTGTTGTTTTAGTACTTTAATTTACTGTCTTATTGAACTGCTACTAAGGAGCCCATTCTCCTTAGTAGGTGCTCATTTGCACAAGCTAGGGTGAAAACCCTAACTACAGTTTTGGCGACTCCCCTTGGTTTGAATTTCTGGTTATAGTTTTTAAATATTTTCCTTTCAGCTGTCGTAAACCGCGTCTTTTACCCCCGCAGTTGCGTTCTGACCGCGTCTTTTAGGCATTTACCTGCGACCCAACCGCGACTATCAAACTGTTTTCGACAACCTACCAGCGGATTCAAGTCTGTTACCTGCGATCCGACCGCGGCTAATTAGCTTGTTTGTTGTGATCCGACTGCGGCTGTTAAAAATTTTTCAGCGTCCTGCCTGCGGCTTTTAACTAGTTTTCTACAACCCGCCTACGTTTGCCGGCCCTTTTTCCCGTGTCCTGACTGCGGCCTTCATCCCTTTTGCTACAACCCAACCGCGTCTGTTGCCCTTTTTCCTGCGTCTCACCTGCGGCTTTCAGCCATTTTTATGCAACCCGCCTGCGGCTTTCGACCTTTTTTCCTGTGGTTCGACTGCATCTTTCAGCCAAAATCCCACAACCTGTCCGCGACTGTTGAGCTATTTCCCACGGTCCGACCGCCTAGAACTACCGCAAACCCGCGGTCTGTTCTCTGTACTTTTTTACCTGTTTTGAACCCAGCACTTTGCTGCACCTGCACAACCATCTGTCCTACCTGCAGCCATACTTCCCTACAGCCTTTTCTGTAGTTTTATTTCTGTTACATTTACAGAATCATTTTTTAAAATTTGAAAAAGAGAAAATTTTGCATTTCAAAGTTTACATTCTGTCTTGTTATTTTTAGTTTGAAAGTTGCCCCCCTTGTGGCACTTTTATTTGGGTTCATCATCTCACACGCGCACACTCTGTCACCTAATTCAAGTGAGCCTTAAAAAATTACTTAACACAACCAACATTCTAACCCCACTTGGGGAACACATAAGAATTCTTGTAGTTAGGTAGGATCGGGGGGATAGGCATCCAAATAACACCCCTCGGTTGCTTACACTTGAGACATAGCTGTTGTCCATTAGGGAACCAAAATCCCCTAGTATTTTTTGGCATGGTCACAACCAGTTTATCGAAGGGCCTCTCCCCTAGGAGGGTTGAAGTCTCCAGACTGGTTCCGGAGGCCTGAGTGGAATACCGCAATCCATTTAGTAACCGAAGGCTACCTTTCGCAGTTCTCGGAGTATCCCTGTATAGGGGTACTGCGGTAAAAGGACCAAATGGCAGATTCACCTTTTCTGGACGTGTCATGAACGGGGTATCTTAGTTTCCTTTCTTCTAGGATTGACTACCCGGTGTCCCTCCCGATAGGGGGATATCTTTAGCCACTTGGCTCTCCTATCCATATTGTCTGACTTGGATTTCATCACCTTGCAGAGGATATGTCTAGTTGAGTCAAAATACTATTTAGTTAGGTGTTTGCAAGATCCCTTACCACCTTTTGGTCTAGTGAGTCCATTATTTTTATTTTCTAGGAAACCTGCTGCTTGTTGGTATTTTGACCATTTCTGTTGATACTCCACTTATTGTAGCACAGCTGTTGCAGTAAGTGTTTTTAGTTGGTTGTTGGCCTGAGTGCCGTATTTTTTGAGCTCTCCTTCTGCACACTCGATTGCATTAGGGTTATTGAGCTATTTTTCACTCACCACAACCCCCAGATATTTGACACCATTTGTCACCATTGAGTCCCCGAGACATTCTCGGTGCCTCCGGGGCGAGCCCCCACAGCACGGTTCACTTGACACCACCCGTCATAGACATAGATCTTCATCACTTGATACCACTCATCATAGATCTTGAGCTTTGTCACTTGACTCCACTTATCAACGGCATTGAACTCTGTCACCCGATCTAGACGCCCCCTATTTTGCCTCTGATTCCGAGGCAGAGTCCAAGAACCCCATTTACACTGCACCAACCAGCCCCATGGCTGGCGTGACTTCCACCCCTTTCTTTGTAGGGACCATTGGTGGAGCATCCACCACCACACCTGCTTTGGGTATGCCCTCGATGGGGCCCACATCTACCATTCCGATCACTGCACCCATTCTTGTAGCTGGAATACCTATTCCCACTCCATCAGTGACTCACACTACTCTTAGTAGTGCAGGACTGTCCCATACCACATTCGTCCCTACACATGGGGGAAACCTCCCAAACCCTGCCCCTCTACTTGGGGGCATTGGCCCCAATTTGGTCACACCCACTAGTATGTCACATCCTTCTACTAGTTTGCCATTCATGGCTAGCCTCAACCTTCATGACCTAGCCAAAATGACTAACGATCCCATCAGACACGACCCTGCATGGCCTCACATGCCCACCAAGCTCCCCTCTGACATCCCTAAGTTTGAGGGAAAGTTATGTGAGGACCCCCAGAACCATATTATGTCTTTCCATCTATGGTTTTCCTCCAACTCCATAGTGGACGACTCTATCCGCCTCCATCTGTTACAGCGCACCTTCACTGGCTCTGCAGCTAAGTGGTACATCGAGTAATCCCATGGGACCCACGCTACCTTTACTTCCCTTGCCTCGACCTTCCTGCAGTTCTTTCAGTTACCTGTCCGCTATGACGCGGGAGTTGAGATCCTACTGTCTTGCAGACAGAACACGGCTACCCACATCATTGACCACATTCATGAGTGGCGTCGACGCCGCAGCCTCTGCAAAATCAAGTTAGATGACCGTATCTTCTTAGATTGGTTCGTAAAATCCCTCCTTCCTGTCATTGCCAAGGATGTGGCATCCGAACGACCCCAGTCTGAAGAAGAGGCCATCCTCAAAGCCCAGCAATTTGACCTCATATACGCCCATTTGGGTTATCTTTATACCATCATACCTGACGCCCCTCGTGGCAATTCCTCCCAACACGATGTGTCGGGGGCATCCCATGCCGCAGACGGCACCATCGGCCGTGTTGCCTCGCATCCCCAACCCTTTTCCATAGCACGTTCTAGCCCTGGCCCCGACCTTTCACGGGCTACATCACAGTCTGGAGCAACCAATTCGTATGCTCCCATGACACATCACCACCATTCCCACGGGCCCTCATGTCCACCTCAATGCTTTGGGCATGCATCCCCCACTTATGCTCCCCCGGTCGCACCTCAGCCCTATTACCCTCCATAGGCTACCTCAGCTCCTGTGTCCTCGCAAGCCCAACCTGCTTATTACCCGCCACAGGCAGCCCCTACGGCAAACCCACAACCCGCTCCGCAGACATATCAACCACCCCCACAAGGTTCAGCACATGCGCAGCCTCCACCTACTTATTATCCACCACAGCCTGCTCCTGCACCTGCACAACCGTAGAACCCCCCTGCTACCCAATGGCAAGTCTATGCCCAACAAAATCCACAGTAGAACCAAAATAACCAGCGCCAACAGGGCCAGCAAAACCGTGGCAAAGGCCGTAACCATGGGAACAACCCTCCTCCAGACCAAGGTGGTCAACCTCCTAATCCCCCAGATAACAATAACGCAGCACCTGCCAACCAAAACCCTGATCGTCCACCCAAGCAGGCTAAAAATCCTAATTTGCAAACAAACCATCCTTGTTCTATTTGTGGGGTCTATGGCCACTACACACATGCTTGCCCACACTCGGAGTGAGCTCGGCAACTCTGGGTTGATGATGCCCATCGCCAAGGGCATGCAGCTCCTCAAGCGCCGCCCAACCCCCCACCCCCTTAGCAGCCACCTTTGGTACTGCAAAACCCCTTACCAACTCAAGGCATAGTGAACACTTAGCCGTTGGCTCCCCCTCAGGGAAACGTGCCACCACAACAATAGATCACTTATGTGTTATATCTCCATATTTCACAGTGTCGCATCTGCACCATGAAAAGAGTTTGACGACGCTTCCCCTAATGCTTAAAACACTCAGAAGAGAAAAATGATGAGTGAACCTTGAAGGCAAACTTACCCTGACAAGTTTTCACCTAGCTGAGACTGCTTTTACCCTAAGTATCGCATTTTGCTCTATCCTAGAAGCGCGGTAGTCCACACTACCGCGTTATGCTTTGTCCCTGACACGCGGTACTACCGCGTTATGCTCAGATTACTGGGCACGGTACTATTTTTATAGCCTTTTTGCCATGGCTTGTGGGATTTTTTTATTTTCGAGAGATATTGGAGGATTGGGGTCCCTGATTCGATCCTAACTCATTTTCTGTGATTAGAAACCCTGATCCACTAAGTTCTCCCAAGATCCACCCATCTCTCTTGTTGGTTAACCCTACCATACACTATAAAAGAGAGGTATTCCATGGGAAAGAGGGAGGACTCTTAGAAGTACCAAACTTATGATCTTGCATCCTTGTGGAGATAGCTAGAGGAGGAAGCACTTGGAGCTGGAGGATTGGCTTGGACATCAAGCAACCTTTGTAAGCATTCTTCAAGTTTTTAATAAAGATAACTTGTCTTGTTTTTCTCATTTCATGTGTATTGCATAAGTTCTTGACATGGAATGTATCTAATCTAGATTTGAATCTAATCTTTACTTCAAGGTATTTGGAAGCTTGTATGCTTGTTCTTTGTTTGATTTCAACAGGTTCTACATTGGAGCTTTTGGATCAAGACCTAGAAGCGGGACAAACGTCAGATTGAAAGGTGAGTCATATCTTTCATTGTTTCTGAATGCATGTAATCTTGTTATGAAAGTTAGTTCAGGAATTTCAAGGTAGCATTTGTTTTGTTTTTTTCTTACCTTAGAGTCAGTTAGGAATCTGCTTTAAGTTAAGAGAATTTTGACTTATTCGTAGGGAAAAATTCTACCAACAAGAATGGCGACTCCGCTGGTTTGAATTCTGTTTGATTGATTCAGTTCACTGTCATCCATCTTTTGATTGTGATTTGTTTTATTGCTCTTCAAACCAGTCTTGAATTTTGGTCTTTTTTGACCTTTATTCACCCCTCCTCTCTGTATTTTTTCTCCCTGTGTGATCACTGAGTCCCCTGGGTTTGCAGCAACCTTGAAAATTTCATCTTCCTTTTCAAAAGTTGAGCTTTTTCTCACTTTGCCACAGTACCGCGCCCTCTGCATTAACTACAGCGTGGTAGTACTCGCGTTTCCTGAGTTAGTACCAGAGCGGTAGTTTAGCAGTACCACGCTATAGCCCTCTTCTGCCACGCGATAGTGTCTGCATACTGTAAAAAAATTTCTCCCTGTTCATTTTATAGTCTGTGTGGTGTGTTTATTGCTTGTTTGTGAGCTTGATTGTTGTGTGAATTAGTGGCATTTTTGGCACATAGGGTCACCACTTTACTTTGAGTGCATTGGTTTGATCTTCCCATCACAACCAGACCATCACCACTGTTCTCTATTACTGTATTGTGTAGCTTTTACAGTCACATTGTTTCCATTACTTTTATTAAAATTCTTACTGAAAGATATCATTGGAAAACATTTGTGTTATTTTGATTAAAATGGTCTAGTAGCATCGCTGTGCATTAGGAAGTGAAAAATTGAAATTTGCCACAGAAATTCTCATATTTGAAGCGTTTTAGTTGTAGGATCAGTGAATTAAAAAAGAGTGTTTATTTCAGTTTGGCTCTATTTACAAAAAGAACAAAAAATCTCTTGTTTTGGTTTTTTAATTGCTTGTGAGAAATTTCATGCATTTATGATCGAAGAACTCTCTCTCTTCTATAGCTAGATTTCATCGAAGACAAGGTTTATTTCGATTCATTCTCATTTGCATGGTTTGGGTCGTCATAACACCATCAAGTTTCACGTCCATTTACCTGATTGAGTAAGACAACCACTAAAATTAATCTCCCTAATTAAACCAACTTTAACCTCACTTGAGGAAATCAAAAGAATTTGGTAGCTAGGTAGGACACCGGGGATAGGCATCAAAATAATTCCCCCTTGTCATTTTCATCTGAGACATAGTTGTTGTCCTCTAGGGAACTAAAATCCTCTAGTATTTAGTGACACGGTCACAGCCAGTTTGTGGAGGGGCCTCCTGACTTTTTTTAACTTTCAGGGGTTAAATGGTTGCGAGATTGAGAACCAGACGGACTCTGTGGAATGCCGCACTCCACTTAGCCCTAAGACAACATCGATCATTGTCTTCCTCGGAAGGCAGAAGTGCCCAAAACCTTTTCCAACGTGTCATGAACGAGGTAGCTTAGTGACTATTCTACTAGGGCTCTTTTACCCAGGATCCCTTTCGGTAGAGGGATATCCTTCTCATATCGGTCTCTCACGTTGTATTGTTCGACTTGGATTTCATTACCTTGCGAAGGATACAGCTTGTTGAGGTCTCCAGCTCTTAGTTAGGAGTTTGCTTGTTATCTCATCTTTGTAGAGGGTCATTTTTCTTTTTAGGGACTGCTTGTTGGCATTCTGGCCATTCTTTTTATCAGCTCGCTTATTGAGACACCAGTCTCAGTATAGATTTTAGAGCTTGCTTTTTTTGGCCTACGAGCCTTGCTTTTTCTAGCTCCTCTTCTGCACACTCGACTGCATTAGATTTTTTGAGTTCTTTGTCACGAAACTACCCCCGATTTTCATTCTCCTTTCATCATGTCAGAACCACCACGAAGATCACGACGAGTACAGGGAAAAATCCCTCCACCACCGCCACCGCCACCGCCACGGACCTCCGGTCCACCTCCATCACGCATTCTCGCTCCTCTTGGCCACAGTGCTAGTTGAGGGAACATTCCATCGCCGATACATACTACATCATCAGTTCCACCTGTAACTGTTACTCACAGCACAGTCTCAGAATCTCTTGTAGCTTCTGCAACCACTAGCATATCTGAAATTTCCACTATCACTTCACCCACTGTTATTCCAGATATATCTGCCACAGTGGACACCATTACAGCGGCTGAATCTAGTACATCCCAAAATACTAGACCATAGGTCATCCTCCTACCTGATGTCAACACCTCCTGTCCATCAAACACTTTTCACGATGACATAAACGGATCTATTGGCACCACCGAAGGGTCCACCAAGATATACCTGGCTTGATTTTAGTCCCAGGCGGGTACGTCGAAGTCATTGAAGACACTCGACTTCCTGACACACCTTTTGAACCTGATTATGGCTTCATCACTTCCCAAGCGGAGCTTCCGCCTGTTATCACTACGTCACCCAGCGTTCATCCACAGGAAACAAGTTCTTCTAGCAACGTACCTCGTACTATATCTCTCCCCAACCTTCCTCCCGTACATGAGATCATGGCCTCTATCCAGTCTAGTATGGTTAGTCTAGCAAATTCCTCGTTAATATCGGCACGGTTTAAACGCAGCACAGAGAAAATGCTCTCGACAGCTTCTAGATATCCCCCTGTTACTCGTCCTTCTGACTATCGAGATCCCAACATCCCGTCTAGCACAGAGTTCCATCACTCCTATGCAGACGGTTACGGACCTTCAAACGTTACTATACCTAGGTCCCCATCGGATCCCGAAAACCCTTTCCAGGACATGAACCTGGACCCAGTCTTCAATGGTCCTCCTATCATTGAACACGCTATGGACGACGCCGATACCCCTGGTTTAAACTCCCCACATTTGCTTCCATCACCCATTTTTGGCGCACATTCTATGAGTGATAACCCAGTTTTTTCTCCGTCCTCGCCTGTCAGATATGGAAGACCCCCTCTGCAAATCGGTACTTTTGGCGCCGTTGGCCAATCCACACTATCATATTTGGCTAGAGGCAGAAGAACACCAAGTCATACTACTGGATCTTCTGTTTTGACCGAAGGATCACCTTCGGCCACTATTTACACTATCTCAGGAGGTGGACAACCAACTGCAGTGGTCCCCAACTCCAACAACCAAACTCCTCCTGGTGGGCCATCAACCCAACCAGTTGGAGGACAACCCTTTGTTGGGAACCCCATTCCTAGTCAACAACCTCCTCCTATAGGGCCATCAACCCAACTAGTTGGAGGACAACCTTTTGTTGGGAACCCCATTCCTAGTATAGGGCCATCCGACCCATCTGTTGGAGGACAACCCATTGGCTCCATCCAACAACCCTCCCAATCAACAACATCTACTCAGTATGGTATGTACAACACACCTGGCGGCGGACAACCTTATACCAGCATTCCAACCGGGCCTCATCCTCAACATCCCCCTTCAGGTATGCTTCCTTCTTGGGAATCTCAAATCCCACAGAGTGGGGGGTACTCACTATTTGGAAACTGGAACGAAGCCGAGGGGCAATCTCAGATTCCCCCCAACTTGAATTATGGCTTCCCTTACCCTTCAGCTGCTACAACTCTAGGGAACCCATCTCTTCAATTTTCACATGCTCCTCAAGCAGGAACAAACCTTCCATGGACACCACCGTCGCAGCCACCCCCCAACCCTGCTATGGGAACCCTCCACTTACTCAATATAGTGGTAACATTCCTGGAACACAACAATTCCAAGGAACTTTTTCCCAACCAGGAGCAGCAACCATTCCTGGGTTTCAGCAACCTCAGGGTACCATACCTACCATCCCTCAGCAGAACATCCACCAATCGGTTACCAACACTCAACCGGTTAACCAGATGGCTTACTACCCACATAACTTCTAGCAGTACCCCTCGGGAAACACATATGGGTATAACATGCAACAGTATGCTATGCAGGGCCCCCCAGGTTTCTCTACACCACACGGTTATTACTCATACCCGCAAACTAATCGTCAACTTCCCTTTTTGGCCACACTTGACTTACCTGATTTGTCGAGGCTCATTAACGATCCTATATGGCATGAACCTCACTGGCCACCCATTCCAACCAAACTTCCATTGGACATTCCCAAGTTCGATGCTAAGCCTAGGGAAGACCCCAAGAATCACGTAATGACCTTCCATCTTTGGTGTTCATCCAACTCCTTGATGGACAATTCCATTCGACTTCGGCTCTTCCAACGTACGCTTACTAGCACGGCAACAAAATGGTACATCGAGCTGCCACAACACTCTTTCCGTGATTTCAAAACCTTGCCTATGCAGTTTCTGACCCATTTCCAGCTCCCCATCCGGTATGAGACTGGAACAGAATTGTTAACCTCACTGCGTCAAACCACTTCTACGCACATTTCGGATCACATCCATGAGTGGCGACGATGCCGTAGGCTAATTAAGGCACCCATTCCGGATCAGCTACTCACTGATTGGTTCACGAAATCCTTTTTGCCTCCCATAGCCAGAGATATCGCTATGCGCGGGCCGGTTACTGAAGAACAAGCCATCTCGACAGCTCAGTACATGGATTTGGTATACACCCAATCCGGCACTGTTATACCTCCATATTTCACAGTGTCGCATCTCTATCACAAAACGAGTTGACGACACTTTCCCTATTGTTTTAAACCATCCAGAAGAGGCAGATGATGAGTCAACCTTGAAGGTGAATCTACCCTGACAAGTTCTGACCCACCTAAGACTTTATCTACACACACTACTGTGCCTTGCTCATTTATCAAAACGCGGTACTAGGTACTACCGCGCTATGCTATTTTCCCAAAACACGGCGGTACCGCGTTCTGCAGAGACTGCAGAACGCGGTACTCTTTTAATAGCATTTTTCCCTTGGCTTGTGGGATTTTGGATTTTCGAAGATAATGGAAGATTGGGGTCCCTGATTCGATCTCAACTCATTTCCTTCGATTAGAAACCCTGATCCACTTATCTCTCCCTAGATCCACCCATCTCTCTTGTTGGTTAACCTCATCATTCACTATAAAAGAGAGGCGTTCCATTGGAAAAGGGGAGGACTCTTGAGAGTACCAAACTTATGGTCTTGCAGCATTGTGGAGATAGCTAGAGGAGAAGACACTTGGAGCTGGAGGATTGGCTTGGACATCAAGCATCTTTTGTAAGTATTCTTCAAGTTGTAATGGAATAACTTGTCTTGTTTTCCCAAATCATTTGTGTTAACTTTGTTTTAATGATATGATTTGTATCTTTCATAGATTTAGATTCTAACTCATGTTTCAGGTTGCTAGAGAATAGTGCATTCTTGTGTCTTGGTTCCATTTTGACAGGTTCATCTGCGAGGGCTTAGAGATTGGAGCAACTACAAGAACAAGCGTCCGGATAGAAGGTTAGTTAAACTTCTTCTACTCTTTCTAGCATTTTAATCCTGAGATGTTTGTTAGATATAGGGATTCAAGGTAGCATTTGTTTTGACTTGTTTCTTACTTTAAGGTTAGTTTAAAGTCTGCTTTAAAGTTAAGAGAGTTTTGGCTTATCCGTAGGACAAAATTCTACATAACAAGAATGGCAACTCCGCTGGTTTTGATTACTGCTTGATTGATTCAGTTCACAGTCATTTATCTTTGCATTGTGAGTTTTTGTTGCACTTCAAACCAGTTTGAATCTTGGTCCTTTTTGACCTTTATTCACCCCTCCTCGCAGTATTTATCTCCCTGTTTGATCACTGAGTCCCCAGGGTTAGCAACAACCCTGAAAACTTCATTTCATTTTCTCAAGTTGCACTTTATCCATACCTTGCCACAGTACCGCGCCCCCTGAACTGCCTCCAGCGCGGTAGTACCGCGTTCTCTTACTTAATACCAGAGCGGTACTGTCACAGTGCCGCGCTTTAGACAGACCATCACCCGTGGTAGTGTCTGCAAGCTTTTAAATTTTTTGTATCTTTGCTTGGTTTCCTGAGTCTCTCTCTGCCTTAAGTAGTGTTTACTGTTGCCTGGTAGCATCCTGGTCAATTTCCAGTCTGCATGGTGTGCTTATTACCCAGTTTGTGAGCTTGATTGTTGATTGAATTAGTGGCACTTTTGACATATGGGTCATTTTTCCAGTTTGATTGCATTGACTTGATTTTTTGACCACAACCAACTCAACACCAGTGTTCTCTGTTACTGAATACTGTATCTTTTACAGTCATATTATTATTATCATTTTCAGTAAATCAAAAAGATCATTAGTTGAGAGCAATTTTGTTGTTTAATTTGAAAAAGTCTTTTGCATAGGGAAATGAACCATTGATTTTGCCACAGAAATTCTCATTGTAGAAGCATTGTAGGTTGTAAAATCAGTGCATTGAAAAGAGTGTTTACTTCAGTTTGGCTTTGTTTATAAATTGAAAAGGAAAAATCTCTTGCTTTGATGTTTGCTCGTGAAAAATTTCATGCATATTTGATCGAAGAACCTCTATCTTTACCCTAGCTAGATTTCATCGAAGACAAAGGCTTATTTGTGATTCATTCTCATTTGCATGGTTTGAGTCGTCATAACACCATCAAGTTTCACGTCCACTACCCGATTGAGTAAGACAGCCACTAAAATTAATCACCCTAATTAAACCAACTTTAACCTCACTTGAGGAAATCAAAAGAATTTGGTAGTTAGGTAGGACATCGGGGATAGGCATCAAAATAATTCCCCCTTGTCACTTTCATCTGAGACATAGTCGTTGTTTTTAGGGAACTAAAATCCTCTAGTACTTATTGACACGGTCACAGCTAGTTTGTGGAGGGGCCTCCTGACTGTTTCCAACTTTCAGGGGTTAAACGGCCGCGAGATTGAGAACCGGACGGACTCTGTGGAATACCGCACTCCACTTAGCCCTAAGGCAACATCGATCGCTGTCTTCTTCGGAAGGCTGAAGTGCCCAAAACCTTTTCCAACGTGTCATGAACGAGGTGGCTTAGTATCTATTCTACTAGGGCTCTTTTACCCAGGATCCCTTTCGGTAGAGGGATATCCTTCTTATATCGGTCTCTCATGTTGTATTGTTCGACTTGGATTTCATCACCTTGCGAAGGATACAGCCTATTGAGGTCTCCAGCTCTTAGTTAGGAGTTTTCCTGCTATCTCATCTTTGTAGAGGGTCATTTTTTCTTTATAGGGACTGCTTGTTGGCATTCTGGCCATTTTTGTTGCTCAGCTCGCTTATTGAGACACCAATCTCAGTATAGATTTTAGAGCTTGCTTTTTTGGCCTGTGAGCCTTGCTTTTCTAGCTCCTCTTCTGCACACTCGGTTGCATTAGAGTTTTTGAGTTCTTTTGTTTACGATACTGCCCCCAATTTTCATTTTCCTGTCATCATGTCAGATCTACCACGAAGATCACGAAGACAACAGGGCCAAAGCCCTCCACCACCACCACCGCCACGGACTACTGGTCCGCCTGCATCACGCATTCCTACTCCTCCTAGCCACGGTGCTGGTCAAGGGAACATTCCACCGCCGATGCGTACAACGGCTTCAGTTCCACCCATAACTGCCACTCACAGCACAGTCTCAGAATCTGCAACCATTAGCATATCTGAGACCTCCACTGTCACTTCACCCACTGTCATTCTAGATTTATCTGTCACAGTGGACACAGTTACCACAACTGAACCTAGTACAATCCAAAGTACTAGACCCGAGGTCATCCTTCTACCGGATGTCAGCACTTCCCGTCCATCAGACACTCTTCACAATGATACAGACGGATCTGTTGGCACCATAGAAGGGTCCGACCAGGACATACCTGGCTTGATTTCAGTCCCAGGCGGGTACGTTGAAATCATTGAAGATACTTGACTTCCTGACACACCCTTTGAACCTGATTATGGTTTCATCACTTCCCAGGCGGATCTTCCGCCTGTTATCACTACGTCACCCAGTGTTCATCCTAAGGAGACAAGCTCTTCTAGCAACGTACCTCGTACTACAGCTCTACCCAACCTCCCTCCGGGACATGAAATCATGGCTTCCATCCAGTCTAGTATGGTTAGCCTAGCGAACTCTCCGTTAGCATCGGCACGGTTTAGACGCAGCACAGAGCAAATGCTCTCGTCAGCCTCTCGATATCCCCTTGACACTCGTCCTTCTGACTACAGGGATCCCAACATCCCGTCTAGCACGGAGTTTTGACACTCCTTTGCAGACGGCACAGGACCTTCGGATGTTACCATACCTAGGTTCCTACCGGATCCCCAAAACCTTTTCCAGGACATGAACTCGGACCCAGTTTTCGAGGGTCCTCCTACCATTGAACATGTCATGGACGACGCTAATACCCCTGGGCTAAATTCCCCACATTTACTGTCATCACCTATATTTGGTGCACATTCTATGAGGGATAACCCAGTTTTTTCCCCGTCCTCACCTATTCGATATGGACGACCCCCTCCGCAAATCGGTACTTTTGGTGCCGTTGGCCAATCCACATTATCATATTTGACCAGCGGTGGAAGAACGCTTAGTCACACTGCTGGATCTTCCGGTTGGACCAGAGGATCACCCTCAGCCACCATTTACACTATTTCAGGAGGTGGACAACCGACTACAGTGGTCCCCAACTCTAACTACCAAATTCCCCCTGGTGGGCCATCAACCCAACCAGTAGGTGGACAACCTTTTGTTGGGAACCCTGTTCCGAGTCAACAACCTCCAACTGGTGGGCCATCAACCCAACCAGTTGGAGGACAACCTTTTGCTGGGAACCCAGTTCCCAGTCAACAGCCTCCTCATATAGGGCCATCCAACCTAACTGCTGGCGGACAACCTATTGGCTCGTTCCAACAAACCTCCCAACGAGCAGCGTCTACTCAGTTCGGTATGTACAATCCACCTGGCAGTGGGAAACCTTATTCCGGTGTTCCAACCGGACCTTACTCTCAACAACCCCTGTCAGGCATACTTCCTTCTTGGGATACTCAAATCCCACAGAGTGGGGGGTACTCACTTTTTGGAAACTGGAATCAAGCTGGGGGGCAATCTCAGATTCCCCCCAACGTGAATTCTGGTTTCCCTTACCCTTCAGCTGCTACAACTCCATGGAACCCATCACTCCAATTCCCACTCGCTCCTCAAGCAGGAACAAGCCTTCCATGGACACCACTGTCGCAGCCACCCCCCAACCCTGCTATGGGAAACCCTCCACTTACACAGTATAGTGGTAACATCCCTAGAACACAACAATTCCAGGGAACTTTTCCCCAACAAGGAACATCAACTTTTCCTGGGTTCCAGCAACCCCAAGGTACTATACCCACTCAGCAGAACACTCACCAACCGGTTGCTTACAATCAACCGGTTAACCAGATGGCTTACCATCCACAGAATTTCCAGCAGCATCCCACGGGAAACTCATATGGGTATAACACACAGCAGTATGCTATGTAGGGCCCTCCAGGGTTCTCGGCACCACATGGGTATTACTCATTCCCGCAGACCAACCGTCAACTTCCCTTTTTGGCCACACTTGATCTACCTGATTTGTCGAGGCTTATCAACGATCCTATATGGCATGAACCTCACTGGCCACCTATTCCATCCAAACTACCATCGGACATTCCTAAGTTCGATGCCAAGCCCGGGGAAGACCCCAAGAACCACGTGATGACCTTCCATCTTTGGTGTTCATCCAACTCCTTGATGGATGATTCCATCCGACTTCGGCTCTTCCAACGCACGCTCACCGGAACGGCAGCAAAATGGTATATCGAGCTGCCACAACACTCTTTTCGTGATTTCAACACTTTGGCTATGCAGTTTCTGACACATTTCCAGCTCCCCATCCGGTATGAGACTGGAACAGAACTGCTAACTTCACTGCGTCAAACCACTTCTACACATATTTCGGATCACATCCACGAGTGGCGAAGACGCCGTAGGCTAATAAAGGCACCTATCCCGGATCAGCTACTTGCTGATTGGTTTACAAAATCCTTTTTTCCTCCCATAGCCAGAGATATTGCTATGCACGGACCGGTTACAGAAGAACAAGCCATCTCGGTAGCACAATACATGGATTTGGTATATACTCAATCCGGTACTTTACATGAACTTCTTCCACATGCCTCCCGCATTCACACTGATCCAACAAAGCCTACCACTGAACCACCCATTGATGGTATTGTTGGTTCAGTCAAGGCTCAGCCTGCTACCAACTCGACGGGACAACAAGCTTCTTCTTCCCCTGCTTTTACCCAGGCCACTTCAAAAGCTTCCACCTCTCCTGCTGTCTCCTCTGAAGTGAACGCAGTTCAATCTACGTCCCAACCATCTGGAGGAAAGAAGAAAAACAATCGTGGCAAACCCAAGAAGAACCAGCAGGAGAACCCCAAGCCACAACCTACCCAGAATGACCAGAAACCACGTCGGAAAGCTAAGTTTCCCTGCCTGATTTGTCAAGATGATCATTATACGCGTGACTGTCCCTACAAGGATGAGGTCAACAAGTTCGTTAAAGGATCCTCTCGCCCGGCAGTGTTAACTGACCCTTTCCCCCAACAGCAACAGCAAATGGTTGCCCAAGAATCCCCACAAGGGGGCAACCCGACCAATCCTTCCCGTGGAGAGACGTCCACAAACCGTGAAATCCTAATGACAAGTAATGAGGAGATTAATATCACCACTCGTTCAAAGACGTATGATCATCCTCCAAGTTCAAACAAACAATCGGAGATAGCCAAAGGCAAATCTCCTGTTGAAGATCCGATTCCCACCCCCCCCCCCTAACGGTCATCTCCACATCGAGAGACTGCTAACGGACATAGTGCTACGCCCACCCAAGGGCACTATTCGAAAGGCGACATTCAATCCTAATGCGCGAGCCGCCCAAAACTACAACATTGTTGAGGATCTGGCTCAAGCACCTTGCGCCATGTCGACTCTCGAGGTTCTCCAACACTGCCCCACGCAGCGTAGAACCCTACTTTCAGCACTGGGGGCACTGGACCCAGATACTTCTAACTCTATCATGTTTAACTTGGAACACGCCAAACCTAGGCTTTCTCATCAGTTAGCCTTCCAGGTGCATACAAAAATCTGTGGAAATGTCATCCACCGCACTGTGTTAGATGAAGGTGCTTCCACGTCGATTATGTCTTTGAACTGCTGGAGAGCCTTAGGCTCACCCGAGGTCACAACTTCTCCTACTACTCTCAGGGCGTTTGATGGACATGGTTTTCAACCATATGGACTCATTCGCTCAATCGGTGTTGAACTGGGGGGCAAAACAGTATCCGTACACATTGAAATCGTAGATGCACCTTTGGATTACAACCTCCTACTTGGTCGGAACTGGTTCTATGCTATGACCGCCATAGCATCTACAGTCTTCCGGATTGTACAATTCCCTCATGAAGGGAAAATTGTCACTATTGATCAACTGGATTACTGTATCCCAGACTCCCATCCGAACTCCACCAATACCGTCCCGTTATTGGATCAACCTCGGTACCGGTTCCAAGACATAGGTGTTGGTCCCATGAAGGATTCTTCCCTCATTGGAGTTTTTCTAGAGCTGGGAACCCATCTCCAACTAGTCAACATGATTTCATCGCATGTCACCCCTTCCAATGATTCATGGGTGATTCCGAGTCCCACTCAGATTCAAGGCTATGGCAATTCCATGCCTTTGAACAGAAACCTTGCAGCATATGACGCGATCCAATCAGCCACAGATTGGGTCGACTGTTCTACTGATCACACCGTGGCACAACTCTCGACTGAAACTCATCCACACCCACCATTTTTTGATCCTCTCAACTTGATTTTTCCCACTGACGAATCAATCATAGAGGTTATGTGCGGTGATGAGCCACCATGGGGAGATTTTCATCATCGATCTTCATTCCCCACCATTCAGTCACTTGAGCCTGATACCAAATCCAGTGCTTCACTTGGGATGGTTCAAACCAAGTTCCCCACTTCCCTCGATGAGGTATTTTCCGAAGGCAACTTGGCCAACCTTATGGCAACCACTCCCATCGATATTTCAGTGAAGCCTGGTATCGTGGAAAACGTACACATTGGCAAAACATGTACTCCCCTCGAAACGGAGTTCTATAGTGCCTACTTTAAAACTTTCCGCGATGTTTTTGCTTGGAGTTATGAAGAGATGCCAGGGATTGACCCGTCGATTGTGGTCCATGAAATTCCAACTTTCCCTGGCGCCCGACCTGTTCGGCAAAAGCTTCGACCTGTTCATCCTCGTAAGGTAGCCGCCATTAAAGCAGAAGTTGAAAAACTTTTGCGTGCTGGTTTTATCTATCCTGTCCCATTGACAGAATGGGTATCCAACATCGTTCCCGTAGCCAAGAAACAGGGAACGATTAGAGTCTGTGTTGATTACCGTGATTTGAACAAGGCTTGTCCCAAGGACAACTACCCAACTCCGTTTATCGACCAGATCATCGATAACTGTGCCGGAAGTGTTATCTTTTCAGTTATGGATGGCTTCTCTGGCTATAATCAGATCGATATCCTCCCAGCCGACCAGCACAAAACGGCCTTTATCTGCCCTTGGGGGATCTTTGCATATTGAAAGTTACCTTTTGGCCTGAAAAATGCCAGGGCAACTTTCCAACGGGCGATGTCCTACGCATTCCATGACATCAAACATATCGTAGAGCCATATCTTGATGATCTTCCCGCTCATTCTCGGACTCGGGAAGACCATCCAGACCACTTGAGTGCCATTTTCGAAAGGTGTCGGCGCTACAATATACGTTTGAACCCGCATAAGTACGTCTTCTGTGTAGAAGCCGGAAAACTGTTGGGCTCTATAGTCTCCAAAGATGGGATACGTCTAGATCCCGCAAAGGTAGCAGCTATCATAGCCCTGCCTTCACCTACCAATATTCCAGAACTTCAATGTTTGCAAGGGCATGCAAACTTTCTACGCCGTTTTATCTGCAATCTGTCCGAGATAACAAAAGGCTACATGCGGCTTCTCAAGAAGAATGTTCCCTTCATATGGGATGACGAAGCCCAACGCTCCTTTGACAATTTAAAGGCAGCCTTAACCAAAGATCCTGTGATTCAACCCCCCAATTACACAAAGGACTACATCCTTTATCTCGCAGCCTCGATTTCCACCATTGGTATGGTGTTAGTCCAGGAAGACCACAACGGCATAGAACATGTGGTGTACTATCTCAGCAAGAGTCTTCTTGACTCTGAAACTCGCTACTCACATGTTGAAAAGCTGGCTCTGGCAACAGTATTTGCTGTCCAGAGATTCCGTCACTACATCTTACTCCGTCGGACCACCGTCATCGCCGATTTCAATCCAATGTACTATATCCTCACACGACAAGTGCTTGGGGGCAAGTGCTCCCGTTGGATTGTCATCCTTCAAGAGTTTGACTTGGAATTTGTCAAAGCCAAGTCTAAGAAATCTCTGGTCTTCGCTGAGTTAATTTGTAACCTGCCCCGTGCTACTGAGCAATCCGAGCCCATTGATTCTCTTCCCGACGAATCATTGTTCCTCATTAGCACGTCTGATCCGTGGTATGGGGATATTCTCTTATATCTCCAAACCCAACGCTTCCGCCCCGATCTCACCCGCGATGAACAGCGACGTATCAGACATCACATAAAATACTACCTTATAGTGAACGATACTCTGTATCGCCGTGGTGTCGACACTGTCCTTCGACGTTGTTTGACCTTAGATGAGGCGGAACGCATTCTCAACGACTGCCATGCTGGAGCATGTGGTGGTCATCTCTCTGGGATGGCTACGGCCCAGAAAATATTGCGAGCAGGATACTTCTGGCCCTCAATTTTCAAAGACTGCATTGAAACAGTCAAGAAGTGTCCGCCATGCCAATTCTTTCATAGCAAAGCACGCTCGCATCCTGCTCCACTCCATCCTGTCATTGCCGTCGGCCCCTTTTCCAAATGGGGCATCGATTTTATGCACTGTAAGCCCACTTCAGCCGGGGGGCATAGCTATGTCATAGTAGCTGTCGACTATTTTACAAAATGGGCTGAAGCGATGCCTACGTATGCTGAAGACGGAAAAACAGCAGCGCAGTTCATATTCAATCATATTATAGCTAGATTTTGTGCCCCACAGTCTATTGTGACCGATCATGGTTCCCATTTCAGGAACCATATGATCGAAGAACTAAGTGCCAAACTGGGTTTTCGCCACGAAAACTCAACCCTGTATTACCCACAAGCTAATGGCCAAGTTGAAGCCATTAATAAAGTCCTGAAACGAATGATTCAGCGCATTGTGGGTACCCAGAAATCCAATTGGCACTCAGCTCTGTTCTCAGCACTGTGGGCATATCGGACCTCAGTGAAAAGTGCTACCGGGTTTACACCATTCCAATTGGTGTATGGCCTAGAAGCAATTATGCCGATTGAATGTGAAATTCCATCACTCAAGATAGCCATAGAGCTACTTCCACACACTACTTCCGAAGAGGAACGGTTTCTATACCTAGCTAAGCTAGATGAAACCCGCCGCGACGCTGCTTTGGCTAATGAAGCTCACAAAAAATGCATCAAAGCTCAATACGACAAATCCGTTCAACCTCGGATATTCAATGAGGGTGACCTCGTACTTACATATGATCAGATGCATGATAAGCTTGGAAAAGGTAAACTCGAATCTATGTGGTACGGCCCCTTCATTATAAAATGTGTCTTAGAAAAAGGAGCCTATGAACTAATCGATTGTGATGGTACGCCATTGGCACGGCCCTGCAACGTGCTATACCTCAAACGTTTCTACGCGTGAGGTTACCCTACGCGGGTTACTTGTTGTACATAATGTACTTAGCTTGCTTTTTGCTTTCTTTTTGGTGTGCACGTGGACCTCATGTATCCACTCTTACTTTGACTCGTGACTTTATGCGCAGATGTCTGCCTACTTTGGATTCGCCGATGGTGCAAGCCGACATACCTGGAATCTTGCTTCCGCAGCATGGGTAATCTATTCCCCCACTGGCGAGTTGATTTCTTCAGGAGCCAATTGTTTAGGTCCTGCAACCAACAATATCGCGGAGTACCATGCAGTCATTGGTCTCTTGACAGAGGTTGCTTCACTCGGGATTGAATCCTTATCAGTCTTTTTAGACTCCCAACTCGTGGTTTCTCATCTAAACCGTGTTTACACAGTTCGCGATCCTACACTACTTCGTTTATTTCGAAGAGTACCCTCTTGGAACGGTCATTTAATTTTATCACATATCAACACATACCGAGAGAATTCAATTGTATTGCTGATTCATTGGCTAATTACATTTTGGATTGGCATCTTGCCCATACATAAAAACATCATAAAAAATAAAATGCACAAGTCATTGTAAATATTTAGATCATAAATAGGTCCATATCACTGTATATAAGTGTGTTTTTTCAAAAATACATAAAGTTTGTGTCAAAGACAAAATTGGGGATCAAATCCCGTATACAAAAATTGGCCCTCAAAGCCTACATATCGTGTACATGCCGCAAATAGATCAAAAGACCATCTATGGAGATCTAGGAGACCTATCATGTCCCTCATCGGACTCCTCCCGCTGCTGGTGGTAACACACTACAGCTCGAACCACCCTGCGAAGAAGTCGACTGATACGACCAGGCACACCTACAGTATGCCGCTAGAGGTGGTAAGGGACGTCATCCATCCGCATAGCAGGGATGCCATGAGTCAATCCCTGCAGGTTCCTCTCAATATCCCGAACGCCTCCTGCCTCGTCTTCATCTTCCTCTTCGTCAGGAATAGCTTGACGATCGACATCACCACGACGGAGTGGAGAGTACCCAACTGGTCTCTGTGGTCCACGGTCTGCAACACGCATGCGATTATACATTAGACGTCTTTTACACATTCTAAAAAAGTAATAAAAATTAAATATTCAAAAAGGAAAAAATACATATCCATGAAGGTCATACCAGAGTCGTCCTAGTCATCATCCTCTGGCAATGCCAAGTCGATGTCCTCACAGAAATATACCCCTGAGTAGGGATAGTCATCAATCATAACTATCTGCTCCTCTAGCCAGGAGAAGAAGTCCTCACCAAAGGCTAGCCGCTGAGGTCCCCCGAGGCGTCCAGCATAGTCACTCCATCGAGCCATCCATGGCTCGGTAGGTGGACGAGGGCGTATAGATATCTGTGGGCGCAGTAGTGGCACCCTCGCCAAAAAGAAAGTGACCAAGATGCTCCCATAGCCAAACTGGGTATTTTTCCCAGTCCTACACTTGTGCACTTGTTCTTTCAGATTGGACAACACTGCCTCACACCAGTTGAAAACTGTTCCTCCCATGCACTCTGCTGCGAGATTCACTTGTGTGCGGGATGCCTGATGTGGACTCACGCTTCCTGCTGCACGCGTGATAGTGAATAGTACGGTTTTCACAGGAAGATTTATGACCTCCTTTATGGCCACCTTTCCACTTTTCTTACTCGAACCCGCCTGGCAATATCGAGCAATCAAGTCATCTGTGCTTGATTATGAAGCTGAGTATCCAGTAAAGTTCACCCGGGCCCCTCTTTTCGAGAGACCCGTGAGGAAATAAATATCCTCGAGTTGGATTTCAAGCACATGCTCTCCCACTCGGAAAGCTCGAATGTCAGGATCCCACAATTGGATGAGGTGAGTGAGAAGCTTAGGTTGCTGACGAATCCCTTTGGTTTTGAAGAACTTTAGCAAACCACATTCTCGCAATGCGGTCACGGTGGGTAAGTCATTTTCGGCTGCAAAATCATCCGCTTCGTGCTCTCTTTCCTTTCAGCTTACCATTTTGCTCCGAATAAATTGCAAATCCCTGCAAAAGGTCAAACAAAACAATTAGTAACTATTTAGCAACTTAGTTCCAGCAGGAAATTGGAGAAAATTTGATTTTTTAAACTAAAAATTCGCCTGTGCCGCGTCTGAGGGATATTATACCGCGCGGCAGTCCACACTACTGCGCCTCGGTTTGAGGATCCAGCGCGGTACTGTTACTCAGTACCGCGCTTTTCGATAGAGCCCCCACGCGGTAGTGTGAAGGGCGATTCTTGCCCAAAAGGGATCACTAAAAAATCAAATTTTTCCTGGTGAAAGCAAAAATTTCTTACATAAAATGAAAGAGGGGCTCAAGCACTCTTACCTGGCGCAGACGGCTATCGAAATGGTGTCCCAGAACTCCCGGTATGGATCCTTGAAATCTTGCTCCTAAATGGGTGAAAATGTCTCCTTTGGGTAAAAAACACAAATGAATAGTAATTTCTATTTTTACCATTCCTTATATAGCATTTTTTTTTCACATTTTTTTTAATTAATTAATTACTATTTTAAATAGTTGAAATAAACCCTTGTTCACATTATTAATGTCCAGTTTTTGAGCATTTATTGACAGGATCCTCAGTAAAAATGCGATACATTTACACTGGTGTTTATTCATGATTTGACCTTCATTTTGAGCATACTTTATCTTTTTCGTGCTCTGGATTTAAAACTTGAAAAAGATTCCAAGTGCTTTTACACCCGTGTCGTGCTTGTCAAACTCGAGTAAACGGTGTCGAGTACGGTCAGCTTTACTCATGCTCGTTAAACAATGAGGAAAGTATTATCCTGGTTGTATTTTATTCTTTTTTCGGACCAGAATAATTTAAAATTACGAAAAAGACCATAGGAGTCCATAGTTAAGCTCTTTTCAGACTCCTTAAAATTGAAAAGATTGCCAAGTGATCTTGACTCTTTCACACTTGTAAAAGTATTTGAAAAGTCGTCTATTCGGTGATAGGTTACCCCTTTTTCGGCCCGTCTAGACTATTTACGAGAAAGGTATACCTCAGTCAGTCTCGGTTGGGAGAGTTCTCTCGAGAATTGTTTTACACTTTTTCGGGATCAAGAGACTAAATTTTACGAAAAAGTACATTATGGAGCTTCCTTTAAGTTTTTTCAAGCTCTCTAAATATGAAAAAACTACCGAGTTTTCCTTCCTTGGACTCGTTAAAATGTTAACATCGAAGGACCCACTTTGGGACGAACCCCTCCTTTCTCAGGTTCGTAAAACATGTGAGATTGGACTCATCCATGAGATGAGCTACACCGAGCATCTGTTATCCTCCTCAAGCTCGTTAAAAAACAAAGAGGTACTCATCAAACATGATGGGGGTTGGGGGGGGAATAAGTTAAGTTTCTTTTAGAAAGCTTCATGGCATCTTGTGTCGCCCTTGAACATGGCACCTTTTTGCGTCTCGTCATACAGTTGGGTAATCTACTTATCTCTGAGTCATGCCAATTCTATGAGTTGTCCCACTCCTTCAAATCATCTGAAGAATGCCTCAGTCATCGTTGCATTATGTCTTGGTCTCTGCCTCGTTGAGTCAATGCTGCCGAGTCATTATTGTCGTGCCGTTCATGTTCAAGGGAAGTTTACCTTAGTCATACTATGCAATATTGTCAACCTTTACATCCCTGTGTCAGTCCATACTCATCTGATTCGTTACTTCATATCACTTTCCTATGTCGGTTTCGTGTCGATGATGTGGGATCCATTATGGCCCTCCTTCGACGAGTCTATTCCTGTCGACTTCAACTCATTATCCAGGAATTAGTCTTAGAAACCAACCTTAGTACCTTGGTACCTGCATGCCTCAATGGCAGGTTTCCTCGCATTCGACAGTAGGTTTTCATCATTGACCTCTGATCAAATGATCTCGCGGATGTTTGACATCAACTCATCTATTCACATTTCGTCGAGATGTACTATGATACCTTGGGAGTCATTTTCATCATTGGTGATTTCCCTCGCACTTGTTAACGGTTTCAATCATTGACCGGTAATCAAGTGGTTTCTACCATGTTCGACTTCAACATCTTGTAATCACATGGTTAGATTCGTATCAATTTGGGATCGAGTAGAAGACCCTGGATAGTTCTGAAGTCTTTTTAGCACATCCAGGTTGCGATGGAGATTTTTTGAGTAGGTTCCCACATATATATTATGTTGGTGACCTCATTGATGTACTGTCACACAGATCCACTCTTGTATTGGTCGTGGCTGTGTCATTGTCTTTTCATGGATCTACGCTTGTAGTCTAGTAGCCATGATTTGTCTCCAGTCATTGTTAAGTCAGTATTATCATGGATCTGCAATGTATTGGTCGGCAGCCATGCTTTCAGTCAGTTGTTCCGAGCATGGGTATGCCCACCTCGAGGTCGTTAGACATATTGTCGATATTTGCTTGCAGCTCTTCTCCAACTCTCCTTCAGATATCCTTGCAGACTTATTATTTGTAAATTGTTTCGGCCATCAGATTCCTTCTGACCTCACACTTTAGGGGGCATCTGTTATACCTCCATATTTCACAGTGTCGCATCTCTATCACAAAACGAGTTGACGACACTTTCCCTATTGTTTTAAACCATCCAGAAGAGGCAGATGATGAGTCAACCTTGAAGGTGAATCTACCCTGACAAGTTCTGACCCACCTAAGACTTTATCTACACACACTACCGCGCCTTGCTCATTTATCAAAACACAGTACTAGGTACTACCGCGCTATGCTATTTTCCCAAAACGCGGTACTCTTTTAATAGCCTTTTTCCCTTGGCTTGTGGGATTTTGGATTTTCGAAGATAATGGAAGATTGGGGTCCCTGATTCGATCTCAACTCATTTCCTTCGATTAGAAACCCTGATCCACTTATCTCTCCCTAGATCCACCCATCTCTCTTGTTGGTTAACCTCACCATTCACTATAAAAGAGAGGCATTCCATTGGAAAAGGGGAGGACTCTTGAGAGTACCAAACTTATGGTCTTGCAGCATTGTGGAGATAGCTAGAGGAGAAGACACCTGGAGCTGGAGGATTGGCTTGGACATCAAGCATCTTTTGTAAGTATTCTTCAAGTTGTAATGGAATAACTTGTCTTGTTTTCCCAAATCATTTGTGTTAACTTTGTTTTAATGATATGATTTGTATCTTTCATAGATTTAGATTCTAACTCATGTTTCAGGTTGCTAGAGAATAGTGCATTCTTGTGTCTTGGTTCCATTTTGACAGGTTCATCTGCGAGGGCTTAGAGATTGGAGCAACTACAAGAACAAGCGTCCGGATAGAAGGTTAGTTAAACTTCTTCTACTCTTTCTAGCATTTTAATCCTGAGATGTTTGTTAGATCTAGGGATTCAAGGTAGCATTTGTTTTGACTTGTTTCTTACTTTAAGGTTAGTTTAAAGTCTGCTTTAAAGTTAAGAGAGTTTTGGCTTATCCGTAGCACAAAATTCTACATAACAGGCACTTTACATGAACTTCTTCCCCATGCCGCCCGCATTACCACTGATCCAACAAAACCTACCACTGAACCCCCCATTGATGGTATTGTCAGTTCAGTCAAGGCTCAGCCTGCTACCAACTCAACGGGACAACAAGCTTCTGCTTCCCCCGCTTTATCTCAGGCTGCTTCAAAAGTTACTACTTCTCCTACTATTTCCTCTGAAGTGAACGCAGTTCAATCTACGTCACAACCATCCGGGGGAAAGAAGAAAAACAATCATGGTAAACCCAAGAAGAACCAGCAGGAGAACCCCAAGCCACAACCCACCCACAATGACCAGAAACCATGTCGAAAGGCTAAGTTTCCCTACCTAATTTGTCAAGACGATCACTACACACGTGACTGTCCCTACAAGGACGAAGTCAACAAATTTTTTAAAGGATCCTCTCGCCCGGCAGTGTTAACTGACCCTTTCCCTCAATAGCAACAGCAGATGGTTGCCCAAGAAACCCCACAAGGGGGCAACCCGACCAATCCAACCCATGGAGAGACGTCCACAAACCGCGAAATCCTGATGACGAGTAATGAAGAGATTCATATAACCACTCGTTCAAAGACGTACGACAACCCTCCAAGTTCAAACAAACAACCCGAGATAGCTAAAGGAAAATCTCCTGTTGAAGATCTGACTCCTATTCCCCCCCTACCAGCCATCTCCATATCGAGAGACCGCTTATGGACACAGTGCTGCGCCCACCCAAGGGAACCATACGAAAGGCGACATTTAATCCCAATACGCTAGCTGCCCAAAATTACAACATTGTTGAGGATTTGGCTCAAGCACCTTGCTCCATGTCGACTCTCGAGGTTCTTCAACACTGCCCCATGCAGCGTAGCACCTTACTTTCAGCACTGGGGGCAATGGACCCAGATACTTCAAACTCTATCATGTTTAACTTGGAACACACCAAACCTCAGCTTTCTCACAAGTTAGCCTTCTAGGTTCACACAAAAATCTGTGGAAATAGCATCCATCGCACTGTTTTAGATGAAGGTGCTTCCACGTCGATCATGTCTTTGAATTGCTGGATAGCCTTAGTCTCACCCGAAGTCACAACTTCTCCCACTACTCTCAGGGCATTTGATGGACACAGTTTTCAACCTTATGGACTCATTCCCTCAATTGGTGTTGAACTGGGGGGCAAAACAATATCCGTACACATTGAAGTCGTAGATGCACCGCTAGATTACAATCTTCTACTTGGATGGAACTAGTTTTATGCCATGACCGCCATAGCATCTACAGTCTTCCGGATCGTGCAATTTCCTCATGAAGGGAAAATTGTCACCATTGATCAACTTGATTACTGTATCCCAGACTCCCATCTGAACTCCGCCAACACCGTCCCGTTATTGGATCAATTCCAAGACATTGGTGTTGGTCTAATGAAGGATTCTTCCCTTATTGGAGTTTTTCCAGAGCTGGGGACCCATGTTCAACCAGTCATCATGATTTCATCAAATGATTCATGGGTGATTCTGAGTCCCGCTCAGATTGAAGACTACGGCAACTCTATGCCTTTGAACAGAAACCTCGCAGCATATGAAGTGATCCAATCAGCCACCGATTGGGTTGACTGTACTACCCATCATTCCGTGGCACAACTCTCGTCTGAGACTCATTCATACCCACCACTTATCGATCCTCTCAATTTGAGTTTTCCCACTGACGAATCAATTGTGGAGGTTATGTGTAGTGATGAGCCACCATGGGGAGATTTTCATCATCGATCTTCATTCCCCACCATTTAGACGCTTGAGCCCGACACAAAACCCAGTACTTCACTTGGGATGGTTCAAACCAAGTTCCCCACTTCCCTCGACGAGGTATTTTCCGAAGGAAATTTGGCTAACCTTATGGCAACCACTCCCACTGATATTTCAGTGAAGCCTGGTATCATGGAAAACATACATATCGGCAAAACATGTACTCCCCTCGAAATGGAGTTCTATAGTGCCTACTTCAAAACCTTCCGCGATGTTTTTGCTTGGAGTTATGAAGAAATGCCAGGAATAGACCCCTCGATTGTGTTCCATGAAATTCCAACATTCCCTGGCACCCGACCTGTTCGGCAGAAACTTCGGCCCGTCCATCCTCATAAGGCAGCTGCTATTAAAGCAGAAGTTGAAAAACTTTTGCGTGCTGGTTTTATCTATCCTATCCCATTGACAGAATGGGTATCCAACATCGTTCCTGTAGCCAAGAAACAAGAAACGATTAGAGTCTGTGTCGATTACCGCGACTTGAACAAGGCTTTTCCAAAGGACAACTACCCAACTCCGTTTATCGACCAGATCATCGATAACTGTGTCGGGAGTGTCATCTTTTCATTTATGGATGGCTTTTCTGGCTATAATCAGATCGATATCCTCCCAGCCGACCAGCACAAAACAGCCTTTATCTTCCCTTGGGTGATTTTCGCATATCTAAAGTTACCTTTTGGCCTTAAAAATGTCGGGGCAACTTTCCAACGGGCGATGTCCTACGCATTTCATGACATCAAACATATTGTAGAACCATATCTTGATGATCTTCCCTCTCACTCTCGGACCCGGGAAGACCATCCTGACCACTTAAGTGCCATTTTGGAAAGGTGCCATCGCTACAATATACGATTGAATCCGCATAAGTGCGTCTTTTGTGTAGAATCCAGAAAACTGTTGGGCTTCATAATCTCCAAAAGCGGGATACGTTTAGATCCTGCGAAGGTAGAAGCTATCTTAGCCCTGCCTTCCCCCACCAATATTCCAGAACTTCAAAGTTTGCAAGGGCATGCAAACTTTCTACGCTGTTTCATCTGTAATCTTTCCGAGATAACAAAAGGCTATATGAGGCTTCTCAAGAAAAACATTCCCTTTATCTGGGATGATGAAGCCCAACGCTCCTTTGACAATCTAAAGGCAGCCTTAACCAAAGATCTTGTGATCGAACCCCCCGATTACACACGGGATTACATTCTTTATCTCGCAGCTTTGACTTCCACCATCGGTATGGTGCTAGTCCAGGAAGACCACAACAGCATAGAACATGTGGTATACTATCTTAGTAAGAGTCTTCTCGACTCCGAAACTCGTTATTCACATGTTGAAAAACTAGCTCTGGCAACAGTATTTGCTGTCCAGAGATTCCGTCATTACATTCTACTCTGCTGGACCACTATTATAGCTGATTTCAATCCAATGTATTATATCCTCACACGTCAAGTGCTTAGGGGCAAATATTCTCGTTGGATCGTCATCCTTCAGGAGTTTGACTTGGAATTTGTCAAAACCAAGTCCAAGAAGTCTTTGGTCTTTGCAGAGTTGATTTGTAACTTGCCCCGTGCTACCGAGCAATCCGAGCTCATCGATTCTCTTCCTGATGAATCGTTGTTCCTCATTAGCACGTCTGATCCATGGTACGGGGATATTCTATTATATCTCCAAACCCAACGCTTCTGCCCCGACCTCACTCGTGATGAACGTTGATGCATCTGACATCACGCAAAATACTACCTCATAGTCAACGATACTCTTTATCGACGTGGTGTCAACACCGTTCTTCGACGTTGTTTGACCTTAGATGAGGCGGAATGCGTTCTTAATGACTGCCACACTGGAGCATGTAGTGGTCATATCTCTGGGATGGCTACGGCCCAGAAAATACTGGGAGCAGGATACTTCTAGCCCTCAATTTTCAAAGACTGCATTGAAACAGTCAAGAAGTGTCCGCCATGTCAATTCTTTCATAGTAAAGCACGCTCGCACCCTACTCCACTCCATCCTGTTATTGTTGTCGACCCTTTTTCCAAATGGGGCATAGATTTCATGCACTGTAAGCCCACTTCAGCCGGGGGGCATAGCTATGTCATAGTAGCTATCGACTATTTCACAAAATGGGCTGAAGCGATGCCTACATATGCTGAGGACGGCAAAACAGCAGCGCAATTCTTATTCAATCATATTATAGCTAGATTTGGTGTCCCACAATCCACTGTGACCGATCATGGCTCCCATTTCAGGAACCATATGATCGAAGAACTAAGTGCCAAGTTGGGTTTTCGCCATGAAAACTCAACCCTGTATTACCCACAAGCTTATGGCCAAGTTGAAGCCATTAACAAAGTCCTGAAACAAATGATTCAACGTATTGTGGGTACCCAGAAATCCAACTGGCACTCAGCTCTATTCTTAGCACTATGGGCATACCGAACCTCAGTGAAAAGTGCTACTGGGTTTACACCATTCCAACTGGTGTATGGCCTAGAAGCCATTTTGCCGATTGAATGTGAAATTCCATCACTTAAGATATCCATAGAGCTACTTCCCCACACCACTTCCGAAGAGGAACGGTTTCTATACCTAGCTAAGCTAGATGAAACCCGCCGCGACGCTGCTTTAGCTAATGAAGCTCATAAAAAACGCGTCAAAGCTCAATATGACAAATCCGTTCAACCTCGGATCTTCAATGAAGGTGACCTCGTACTTACATATGATCAAATGCACGATAAACTCAGAAAAGGAAAACTAGAATCTATGTGGTATGGCCCCTTTGTTGTAAAACGTGTCTTGGAAAAAGGAGCCTATGAACTAATCGATTGTGATGGTACGCCATTGGCACGGCCCCGCATTGGGCTATACCTCAAACGCTTCTATGCGTAAGGTTTCCCTACGCGGGTTACTTGTTGTACGTAATGTACTTAGTTTGCTTTTACTCATTTTTTGGTGTGCGCGTGGACCTCATGTATCCACTCTTACTTTGACTTGTGATTTTATGCGCAAATGTCTGCCTACTTCGGATTCGCCGACGGTGCAAGCCGACATACCCGGAATCTTGCTTCCGCAGCATGGGTAATCTATTCTCCCACTAGTGAGTTGATTTCTTTAGGAGCCAATTGTTTAGGTCCTGTAACCAACAATATCGCGGAGTACCATGCAGTTATTGGTCTCTTGACGGAGGTTGCTTCACTCAGAATTGACTCCCTATCAGTCTTTTTAGACTCCCAGCTTGTGGTTTCTCATCTGAACCGTGTTTACACAGTTCACGATCCTATCCTACTTCGTTTATTTCGGAGGGTACACCTCTTGGAACGATATTTTAATTTCATTTCATATCAACACATACCGAGAGAATTCAATTGTATAGCTGATTCATTGGCTAATTACATTTTGGATTGGCATCTTGCCCATACATAAACACATCATAAAAAATAAAATGCACAAGTCATTGTAAATAAATAGATCATTAAAATAGATCCATGTCACTGTATATAAGAGTGTTTTTCCAAATAAATAGAGTTTGTGTCAAAGACAAAATTTGGGATCAAATCCCGTACAAAAATTTGGCTCTGAAAGCCTACATATCGTATACATGCCGCAAAAGACAAAAAAGACCATCTAAGGAGATCTGGGAGATCTATCATGTCCCTCGTCAGATTCCTCATGCTGCTGGTGATAACACACTACAGCTCGAGCCACCCTATGAAGAAGTCGACCAATATGACTAGGCACACCTACAGTATGTCGCTGGAGATGCAAAGGGACGTCATCCATCCTCATAGCAGGGATACCATGAGTTAAGCCCTGTAAGTTCCTCTCTATATCCCGGATGCCTCCTGCTTCGTCTTCGTCCTCCTCCTCGTCAGGAGCAGCTTGGCGATCAACACCACCGCGACGTAATGGCGAGTACCCAGCTGGTCTCTGTGGTCCGTGATCTGCGACATGCACACGTACATACATTAGAAGTCTTTTACACATTCTAAAAAGCAATAAAAATTATATATTCAAAAAAAAAAAAGAAGAGAAAATATATCCATGAAGGTCATACCTGAGTTGTCCCAATCCTCATCTTCTGGCAGTGCCAAGTCGATGTCCTCGCGGAAGTCCACCCCTGCATAGGGGTAGTCATCAATCATCACTATCTGTTCCTCGAGCCAGGAGAAGAAGTTCTCACCAAAAGCCAAGCGCTCAGGTCCCCCAAGACGTCCTGCATAATCACTCCATCGAGCCATCCATGGCTCGGTAGGTGGATGGGGGGGCATAGCTATCTGTGGGTGCAATAATGGCACCCTCGCCAAAAAGAAGGTGACTAGGATGCTCCCATAACCAAATTGGGAATTCTCTCCAACCCTACACTTGTGCACTTGTTCTTTGAGATTGGTCAACACCACCTCACACCAGTTAAATATTGTTCCCGCCATACAATCCACTGCAAGGTTCATCTGTGTACGGGACGCCTGATGGGGACCCGTACTCCCTGCTACACGTGTGATGGTGAACAAAACAGTTTTTACAGGAAGTTCTATAACATCTTTGATGAACACCTTTCTGCTTTTCTTACTCGAACCCTGACGACAATACCGAGAAATCAAAGCAACTGTGCTTGCTTCCGAGGCTGTATATCCAGTAAAATTCACCCTAGCTCCTCTTTTTGAGAGGCCTATGAGAAAGTAAATGTCCTCAAGTTGAATTTCGAGGATGTGCTCTCCCACTCGGAAAGCTTGAATGTCAGGGTCCCACAATTGAATAAGATGGGTAAGAAGTTTGGCTTGCTGACGAATGACTTTGGTCTTGAAGAATTTCAACAAACCACACTCCCGTAATGCAGTCACAGTCGGTAGGTCATTTTCGGCCACCAAATCATCTACTTCATGGTCTCTTTCTTTCCAACTGACCATTTTGATCCAAACAAATTGCAAACTCCTACAAAAGGTTAGGGGAAACATTCAGTAATCATTTAACAACTTGGTTTCAACAAAAAATTTGAGAAAAATCGATTTTTTCATCTTAGATTTTGTCTTCATTGCGCCTGGGGCAAATCTTACCGCGCGGTACTACACAGTACCACGTTTCTGTTTAAAGCCACAGCGCAGTACTGTCAAACAGTACCGCGTTTCCCGATATAGCCCCCGCGCGGTACTATGGAGGGCGATTTTTGCCTAATAGGGCTTGCCCAAAAAATTAATTTTTCTTACTAAAAGCAAATTGTTCATACATGAAGTGAAAGAGCGGTTTGAGAGCCCTTACCTGGCGCAGACGGTTGTTGAAAAGGTGCCCTGAAACTCTCGATATGGATCCTTGAAGTTTTTGCTCCTCAAATGGGTAAAATCTCCTCTTTGGGTAAAAACACAAATGAAATGGTAACTTTCTATTTTTACCCATCCTTTTATAGCTTTTTCACCTATTTTTTACTTATTATTTTATATGGTTAAAATAAAACCCATTTCACATTACTAATATCTGGTTTTCTGAGCACTTTATTGACAGTATCTCCTTTAAAAAGCGATATATTCACACTGGCGTTTATTCATTGTTTGACCTTCATTTTGAGCCTACTTTATCTTTTTCGTGCTCTGGATTAAAACTTGAAAAAGATTCCAAGTGCTTTCACACCTATGTCGTGCTTGTCAAACTCAAGTAAATGGTGTCGAGTTCGGTCAGCTTTACTCATGCTCGTTAAACAATGAGGAAAGTATTATCCTGGTTGTATTTTATTCTTTTTTCGGACCAGAATAATTAAAAAATTACGAAAAAGACCATTGGAGTCCATAGTTAAGCTCTTTTTAGACTCCCTAAAATTGAAAAGATTGCCAAGTGATCTTGACTCTTTCACACTTGTAAAAGTATTTGAAAGGTCGTCTATTCGGTGATAGGTTACCCCTTTTTCGGCCCGTCTAGACTATTTACGAGAAAGGTATCCCTCAGTCAATTCTGGCTGGGAGAGTTCTCTCGGGAATTGTTTTACACTTTTTCGGGATCGAGGGACTAAATTTACAAAAAAGTACATTGCGGAGCTTCCTTTAAGTTTTTCAGGCTCTCTAAATGTGAAAAACTACCGAGTTTTCCTTCCTTGGACTCGTTAAAATTTAACATCGAAGGACCCACTTTGGGACGAGCCCCTCCTTTCTCAGGTTCGTAAAACATGTGAGATTGGACTCATCCATGAGATGAGCTACACCGAGCATCTGTTATCCTCTTCAAGCTCGAAAAACAACAAAGAGGTACTCGTCTATCATGTCGGGGGAATATGGGGAACAAGTCAAGTTTGTTATGGCATCTTGTCAGTCATTACCTTTGAACATGGCATGTGTCTGTCTCTTGTCTATATTGGGTATCTATTTTTTACTGAGTTATGGTCATCATCCTGAGTCGTCTCCCTGGCCACGAGCCTACTCATTCGGTGTCTATCCTCTGCTTTCAATAATCCCTGCTGCCAAGTCCTGTTACATGCCATTATATGTTCAAAGGGTTGCATTGTTCAGAGTCATTCATTGTGTCAGGCCTCCATTGTGTCAGTACATACTCCATTGTTTCATCATCTTATCATTCGTTCCGATTTCGTGTCAATGATGTGGGAATCATTATGGCCCACCTTCGACAAGTCTATTCCCGTTGACGCCAAATCACTATCCAGGAATTGGACTTAGAGATCAACCATTAGTACCTTGGTACCTGCATGCCTCAATGGCAGGTTTCCTCGTGTTCGACAGTAGGTTTACATCACTGATCTCTGATCGAACAATCTCTTGAATGCTCGACATCAACTCATCTATTCGCATTACGTTGATATGTACTTCAGATACCTTGGGGATCATCGTCATCATTGGTGATTTCCCTCGCATTTGTTAACGGTTCACATCATTGACCGGTAATCAAATGGTTTCTACCATGTTCGACTTCAACACTTTGTAATCACATGGCTAGATTCATATCAGTTACGATCGGGTACAAGACCCTGGGCGCACCTTTGTATCTTGATTGCGTCCAAGTTGCGATGGAGATGTCCTTTGTATTGTCACACAGATCCACTTTTTGTATTGGTCGTGGTTGTATTATTACTGTCTCATGGATCTACGCTTGTTCTTAGTAGCCATGATCTGTCCACAGTCTATATCATCTCAGTACTCATGGATCTGCAATGTATTGGTCGACAGCCATGCTTTGAGTCATTTGTTTTCGAGCATGGGGATGCCCGCCTCAGTAGTATGTCTAACACCTTGTTTCTGTTTCAGCTCCTTGTCACTCTCCTCGATGCTATCTCTGCACACTATATTCGTAAATTCTTTTGGCCATCAGTTCCTTCTGACCTCACACTTTAGGGGGCATCTGTTATACCTCCATATTTCACAGTGTCGCATCTGCACCATGAAAAGAGCTTGACGACGCTTCCCCTACTGCTTAAAACACTCAGAAGAGAAAAATGATGAGTGAACCTTGAAGGCAAACTTACCCTAACAAGTTTTCACCTAGCTGAGACTGCTTTTACCCTAAGTACCTCATTTTGCTCTGTCCTAGAAGCGCGGTAGTCCACACTACCGCGCTATGCTTTGTCCCTGACACGCAGTACTACCGCGTTATGCTCAGATTACTGGGTGTGGTACTCTTTTTATAGCCTTTTTGCCATGGCTTGTGGGATTTTGGATTTTCGAGAGATATTGGAGGATTGGGGTCCCTGATTCAATCCTAACTCATTTTCTGTGATTAGAAACCCTGATCCACTAAGTTCTCCCAAGATCCACCCATCTCTCTTGTTGGTTAATCCTACCATACACTATAAAAGAGAGGTATTCCATGGGAAAGAGGGAGGACTCTTAGAAGTACCAAACTTATGATCTTGTAGCCTTGTGGAGATAGCTAGAGGAGGAAGCACTTGGAGCTGGAGGATTGGCTTGGACATCAAGCAACCTTTGTAAGAATTATTCAAGTTTTTAATAAAGATAACTTGTCTTGTTTTTCCCATTTCATGTGTATTGCATAAGTTCTTGACATGGAATGTATCTAATCTAGATTTGAATCTAATCTTTACTTCAAGATATTTGGAAGCTTGTATGCTTGTTCTTTGTTTGATTTCAACAGTTTCTACATTGGAGCTTTTGGATCAAGAGCTAGAAGCAGGACAAACGTCAGATTGAAAGGTGAGTCATATCTTTCATTGTTTCTGAATGCATGTAATATTGTTGTGAAAGTTAGTTCAGGAATTTCAAGGTAGCATTTGTTTTTTTTTGTTCTTAACTTAGAGTCAGTTAGGAATCTGCTTTAAGTTAAGAGAATTTTGACTTATCCGTAGGGAAAAATTCTACCAACAAGAAAAATTCTACCAAAAATTTTGACTTTGGTACTGCAAAACCCCTTACCAACTCAAGGCATAGTGAACACTCAATTGTTGGCTCCCCCTCAGGGCAACGTGCCACCACAACAACAGATCACTTATGCTGCTCCTAATCAACCCATGTTCGACTCAGGTACTCACCACTTGTTGATGATGTCGTCTGCTGATGTCAACCTCCAAACCCGTCGAAACCAATATGGCTCCACCCCTGAAGCCCCTCCCGCTGACAAAAACACTAACGCTCATCCCACTGATCAGACGTTACGTATACCTCCAGCTCCACTGGATGGCGCCACCAAAGCACCTTGTTTCCCACTTCGCCATATCAACAATAACCCCAATGCTCGCGCTGCGTCAAATTACATTATTGTAGATGACTTAGCCCAATCTCCCGCGGCCATGTCCACATTAGAAGTCTTAAAAGACTGTCCTTCACAGTGCAAGACTTTGCTCTCCACTATTGGTGCTATTGACCCAAATGATTCACAACTGATGGCATTCGATTTGGACCAATCTGAACCACGCCTGCCTTCCACTTTAGCATTCCAAGTTTCTGTTTCCATTTGGAATCTTGTCATCCATTGGTGCATTATCGATGAAGGTGCCTCTACATGCGTTATGTCCACATTCGTTTAGCAGAAGTTGGGATCCCCTACTCTCCAGCAGTCCACCACTGCATTGCGAGCCTACGACGGTCGTTCGGCTCAACCCTAAGGCCTATTAGCTAACGTCCCTGTCCAGCTGGCTGGTAAAACCGTTCTCATTGACATAGAGGTCATCAATGCCTAGCTTGATTATAACCTCTTACTTGGCCGCAGCTACATGTATGCCATGTGGGCGGTTGCCTCATCCATTTTTCGCACCATGATGTTCCCCCATGACGGACGCGTGGTCAAGGTCGACCAACTCACCTACTACGATCCAAATGCCCCCGCTGCACCCGAAAATGTTCTCCCCATGGTTGAACAACCTGTTAGTGGTGCCGCTACCTCGTTTGTTTCCTCCGTGGGACCTGTTATTTACTCAGATCCGCTGATGACTTCCACATTCCAATCCATTCCTCCCCCGTCACCCGCGACTGAAGTATCTGACCTATGCACCCTTTCCCACAATACACAAACACCTAACAATCAATCGCCCTTGTTACCCAAACCACCATTGGTACCTAGTCACATTGGTGTTACACCCATCCACACAATCCCCTTCCTAATCCCTCCCTCGGGAGTAGTAAGCGCCCCAATTATGGCTACCCTCAGCCTCCCTGGGTTAACCTTAGGATTACCCGTGTGGTATCTTTCGCCTCTTGTTCCCCCGTCGACACCAAATGTCGTCCTCCAACCGGTGCAACCCATTGTCACTACTAGTCAACCACCTCTCGGGGTCGCTACCCCTTCGTCCTCTTCGAATCCCCCTCCTCTTATCAAGCCCACTGGGGGCAGAGGCCCACAACCATACATTGCTATAGCCCCTCCCAAGGCAGTTAAACCCCCTCCCGTGTTTCGTGCTCCCCCCAAATGCTCGTTGTGTGACGAGTTAGGCCATCTGACTCATCAATGTCCACAATTACCTGCATTACAGGAGCACATGCAAATGCTTGATGATGACCCCAACATCCCGGTTGTCGAACTCGATCCAACCCCTAAGCCTCGTGATAAATCACTGCGTACTAACCACCCTTGTGCCATATGCGGTATTTACGGCCACTACTCACATCACTGTCCTGATCTCCCAGATTACCAAGCAGCTCTCTACAAGATGAATAATTTGGACCTTGAGACAACACCCCCCACAATTGAGGAGATCCACCCCCCGGTATCATCCCCATCCGGTGAGATTAATACCATTTATATGATCTCTTCGACTACCACTTCCTCGTCAACCGATTTGACAACTCAAACTTTCCGTAATGATGAGGAGATTCTAGAGGTTCTCACTCCCCCGGATTATCCCTGGGACGACATGCACCATCGTTCCTATTCCAGAAGAATCCACCTCTACCACCACTACCGAATTCGCGATTGAGTCCAAAGATTTCCTTTCTACTAAAGTCAACTGGTTTAAGGATCCTATTCCTACTCCTAATTCCTTTGAGGAAGGTAACATGGCCAATATCTCACCCGTCATTCACATCGATGTCTCTGACCCACCTAGTGCTCTTGAAATCATTACCTTAGGAGCCTCCTGCAGTGAGCATGAAGTCGGAGAATACAAAAAACGTTTCCAAGAATTCTGTGATGTCTTTGCCTGGTCCTATACCGAAATGCCCAGTCTTGACCCCGCCATTATAGAGCACCACATTGACACATGGCTTGATGTACCCCCCGTTCGTCAGAAACAACGCCCCATTCATCCTTCCAAGCTCCCCGTTGTTAAAGTCGAGGTTGAGAAACTTCTCAAAGCAGGATTCATTTATCCTATTGCTTATACCACCTGGGTTTCAAACCCCGTTCCCGTTAACAAAAAGCAATGCACCATTAGAGTATGCACCGACTTCCACGATTTAAACTGAGCTTGTCCCAAGGACAACTTCCCCACGCCATTTATTGACCAACTCATCCATGTGTGTGCGGGGCATGAAGTCCTCTCTTTCATGGACGATTTTTCCAGATACAATCAAATTCAGATCCGTAAAAAGGATCAATACAAGACTACCTTTACCACCCCATGGGGAACCTTCGCCTACCGCGTAATGCCTTTTGGCCTTAAAAATGCTAGTGCCACCTTCCAGTAAGCCATGACCTATTGTTTTCATGACTTGGTCCATATCCTGTTAGTCTATCTTGATGGCCTTACAGCTCATTCCCAGAAATGATCCGACCACCTTAACGACCTCCAGCAAGTTTTTCTGCATTGTCACAAATGTCAAATCCGCTTGAACCCACACAAGTGTTTCTTTTGCGTTCCAGTAGGCCGGTTGTCGGGTTTCAATGTTTCCCAGAAAGGAATTACTGTTGATCCCATAAAATTCCAAGCCATCTTAGACCTTCCCTCTCCTCGCACGCTTCGGCAACTCCAAAGTCTGCAGGGGCGGTCCAATTTCCTTCATCGCTTCATTCCTGATTACGCCACCACAGTTCATGGTTTCTTATGCCTGCTTCATACCCACATACCCTTTGTTTGGGATGAGCAAGCAGAAGCTGCGTTCAATGCCCTCAAGAGAGCTCTCACACAAGCCCCCTTGATCTCCCCTCCGGATTTCTCTCAGGACTTCATCCTTTATGTCTCAGCATCCGAACATGTCGTGTCTGGAGTCTTGGTTCAAGAAGACGCCTCTCACCAAGAGCATGTCATTTATTACGTCAGCCAGACCTTGTCTGGACCACCCCTACGTTACCCATACGAGGAAAGATTAGCCCTAGCTGTAGTCTTTTCCGTCCAAAAATTGTGACACTACATTCTGCTCAGTCATACCACAGTTGTCGCTGACTCCAACCCCATGGTCTATCTCCTAAACCGGCGGCTCCTACAAGGTCGTATCGCTAAATGGGTCATTATCCTCCAGGAATATGACCTCACTTTCAGAACTCCTAAGAGCACCAAAGCCCTCGCACTTGCCCAGCTCATCACCGATCTCCCATCCTTTCTGTTATCCCCCCAGATCTCCGACGAGTTACCCGACAATCACTTGTTCACCATCTCATCTGATGACCCTTGGTACGGTGATATTTTGTTATACCTTCGCACACAAAAGTTTAGACCCAACGTTCGTTGTGATGGACGTCGTCATATCCTTCACCAGGCCTCTCGATATCTCCTCCTAGGCGATGTCCTTTACCAGCGAGAGGTTGACACGATCCTCCGTCATTGCCTTACACACGAGGAAGCCGAAAACATCCTCAATGACTATCATAGTGGTGCCTCCAGTGGACATTTCTCTGGGATGGCCACCGCCCAAAAGGTCATCCGCACTGGATATTTCTGGCCCACACTCTTTACCGACTGCATCACAGCGGTCAAACATTGCCATAATTGCCAACTTTTTTCCCCCAAGGCCCGAACACCACCTGCTCCGTTACACCCAGTAGTCACCGTTGGTCCCTTTCGTAAGTGGGCCATCGACTTCATGGAGTGTAAACCTCCATCTGCCAACGGCCATAAATACATCATTGTCGCCGTCGATTAGTTCACCAAATGGGTCGAAGCCATGCCCACTTTCAATTGTACCGCTGATACCGCTGCCCGTTTCTTTTTTAACCACGTTATCACTCGATTCGGAGTTCCCAAACAGTTGGTCTCAGACCATGGTTCACACTTCGAAGATTCTTTTTGGTGCGAGTTATCCACCCTCCTCAAGTTCAAACATCAATATTCCTCTGCTTACTACCCCCAAGGGAACGGCCAAGTAGAGGCCATTAACAAAATTATCAAAACCATCCTTCAACGCACTGTTGACCGACATAAGTCCAATTGGAACCACATGTTGTTCCCTGCCTTATGGGCTTACCGTACCTCTACCAAGACCGCCACTGATTTTACCCCATTTCACTTAGTTCACGGTGTAGAGTCTATCCTCCCTATCGAGTGTCAGATACTTGCCTTACACATCACCGTCGAGCTTCTCCCAGACACCTCCCCACTTGAGCAACGTCTGCTATCCCTCGAACAAGCAGATGAAGACCGTCGTGCCACTCTCCAGACCATTGAAGCCGCCAAGAACCACTCCAAAGCTGGTTACGACAAACATGTACACCCTCAAACTTTCCATGAAGGGGACCTCGTCCTCGCCTATGACCAAGCCCATGACAAAACCAGTAAAGGAAAGTTCGAATCCATGTGGCAAGGCCCTTACATTGTGCAGACCTGCCTCGGCAATGGGGCATACATTTTAACTAACTCAGAAGGTCGCCCTTTGCGCAACCCTCGTAATGGGTTGTATCTTAAATGCTTTTATCCCTAAATAACTTGTGGCCCCATTGGTCTGTATTGTACAGTTTTTTCTCTTTTTGTTTTTCACCTTTTTTACCACACTCTCACATTTTTGCATGACCACAGATGGACCATCTTCCACCTCATTACATTGGCTTTGCCAATGGAGCAAGTCGCTGGTCTCCTAACCTAGCTTCTGCAGCATGGGTCTTATATTCTCCTTCACATGAAATTATTCACCTTGACGGAATCTGTATAGGTGCTGCTACCAATAACCAGGTGGAGTATGATGCCGTGACCGGTCTCCTGACTGCTGCCCTCCAGATGGGCATATGTCACCTTCATGTGTTCCTTGACTCCTAGCTACTTGTCTCCCAGCTCAACAATTGTTCCCAGGTGCGTGATCCCTGCCTCTTTAGAAAATTCCTGCGCACAAAACAACTCAGCCGACAGTTTGAATCCATAACATTCACCCATGTCCCAAGAGCTCAAAATAGTGTCACAGATCAAATGGCTAACAACATCCTAGATTGGCACATCAATCACACCATGTAAAACCTCCATCATGCATCATCATCCCATAACATCTCATACAAATATTTAAAAACCCAAAAATATTGCAAGGGGCATCCACGTGCCTATCATCACATAAACATTTGCATCCATGTGCAATAAAAATAAAAACACATTCATATATAGGGGCATCCACGTGCCTAATCCTACATACATAATGTTGCATCCACGTGCAGTACAAACATATAACAAACCATAAGCGCATCCACGTGCGTACATTAAAACATCATCGCAAAAAGGTGCATCCATGTGCATATATATATATCAAAAAATACATGTTCATCTGCTATACATGTCCTGAGTACCTCTATACTCAGCTATACAAAACATATCTATACATCCCTAAGCCTCATAAAATACATGTCATAACTACAAAATCGGGGGGAGTCCCCTGCACTCCCTAATGAGAGTCATACCCTGCATCATTGCTTGCATCGGCTGCCTCCGAGTCCTCTCCTCGCTCCTCCTTCGGTAAGTCCTCATCCCCTGCGGGCTCATGTGCCCGTCCCCTGTCCGCTAAGATGGCCACCTAGATCGCGATTGACCGGAACTCCCGTGGCGCCCTCAGACAGTCCTGGATCACCTCCGGATCCACGTCTCGCCAACCGTCATCGGTCACTCCCACCAGCAACCGATCCAGCAAAATCCGTACGGACTCCAAAGTCCCCTCTGTGTCCCACCGACGCACCTCCCCTCAGCCTGGTAAGGCTGGTACCACTACATGCCCTCTGCATGCTACATGCCCTGGCGGTGGTCTCGGGCCAACATCTGTCGATCACCCATCAATCAGCAACAGTATATCAAAAAACTATGATACATAAAACTTGACATCCATAACATGCAAGCAAACCCATACGTACCATCTGGTCCCCATGCCTGTCCGGGCGCCCGTGGTGCCTCTAGATCCCCAGTGTAGTCCATATCCCTGTATGGAAAGTCATCCAGTGTCAATGGTATATGTAGCCACTGCAGGTACATCTCCTGCATGAAATATTTACCATCCTCGCCGCCACCCCGGCGACACATCATCTCCCCCCACCGCACCATGCGTGGCTCCCTCAGTCCCCCTACCCTAACCGGCACTCGTGGCCGCAGTGTCGGTACCCGCTCCATGAAGAATGCACATAAAAAGGATCCGTAACAGAATCCTTTCCCAGATTCCTTCACCGATGTCAGCTGCCGCTGCACACAGGTGAGGAACATCTAGCCCCATGCATAATAGACCCCATCCAGTATGCGCTCTACTAGATGCATCTGGCCCCCGGACACCTTTTCAGGTGACTGGGACCCCAACACATGAACTACGCATGCCGCAATGGCCTATACTAATGGATCCTGTAGGTCCACCACCCGGAGTGCATTCCTCTGCACCCTCGCCTCTGGAACACAGTACTGCTCTAGCATATCCTCCATATCTACATCAGCGGATACTCGCGGCTGCGTATCCGCCACCCTACCTAGACAGGGCAACCCTGTCAGGAAGTATACATCTGTCAGGGTGAGGTCCACCCTCTCACCCTGCACCCTAAACGCCTGAATATCCGGCTCCCAGAAGCTCACTAACCGGTTCAGCAGCAACCCTGCTGACCGCATCATAGGTACCTAAGCGAACTTCAGCAGTCCGCATAATCCCAACACAGACCGCACATGTCGATCCTCCCGGATGACATCTACTATCTCATCGGGGACCTCCCGCTCTCGCCACAACACCAACGACATCCTGTCAATCACACAAAGCAAACTCATCAAACTCATGACAAAGAAATAAACTTAGCCCCCCCCACCCGGGAAGCCCTAACAGCTCGCTCCCAATCACAGTTTTAGGGCCCCTTGCCGTGGTTTCCGACCGCGGCTGTCGGGCCTACAATCGCGATCTAGAACCGCGCCTGTAGGGGCCAAACTCGCGGTTTTGAACCGTGTGTTTAGCCTCGGAAAGCGCGGTACTAGACCCCGCATTCCGACCCGAACATCGTGATCCCCAGCCGCATGATCTACCCTGGAACCCACGGTCTCCGACCGTGGTTCCATCCCCCAAACCCGCGGTCCGCCCCACGTGGACCTTACAAATACCCCCCTGGGACCCACTATCCCCCCCCCCCGTTCCCAAACAAAATGCAAGTATGAGTTTGACGGAATACCTGTAACTCCCGAATCTGAAAACGGCCGGTCGGATCGTCCAGAAACGCCACCTCAGCTCTGGTCCACTCTGATCACTAGTCAAAGTCACATAGTACAAATGACACTTATCATGTTGGACCCATTCATTATTTATAGTCCGTTGACTTTTTCTTGTTTTGGCCATTCTAAACCCATACGGAGTCCATTTTTTGAACCGTTTCCACCACCAAAATCAGCACGACGAGACCGTCATGATGGTCCTCTTGTTTTCTTATTTTTTTCACATCAGTTTTTGAGCATTTTTTAGACACCACTCGTCGCCTCGGTTTGCATTCCACTTCGGCTGCTCTCCGTTTTTGGTGTATTTTATATCATCGGATTCAGTTTTTCGAGCCCGTGATGATGCTTGAGATCATTTCTCGCTCTCACCCCCATATTTTTTGGGTATTTTTTCAAAATGCCCCCCGTCACCTCGGTTTGTGTGCCACATCGGCCTTCATCTGTTTTTGACACTTTTTATATCGCCGGATTCATTTTTTCAAGCTCATGATGATGCTTGAGATCATTTCTCGCTCTCACTTGGTACAGTTTCAACATTGTGTCCTGACACCTTGCTGCCTCGGTTTGCATGCCACATCAGTCGCCCTCGGATTGTTCCACATTTTTACATGAGCCATTCGCTCCTGTCATACTGCTATTATTTCGTTATTTTGCCACCATTCATTATCCCGCAAGGAGGCCCATCATTGTTCCCCCCCCACCCTCGTTCTTCGTCATCATCAATGTTCCTTGATTGAGCACTTCCTCCTTGCCTGGCCATTCCTTTTGTTCGGTATACTTTTAACCCTTTTTCGGGTCGGACAAGTCCTTTACGAAAAAGGCACTTAGGGAGTTTCTGTTAAGCTCTTTTCTGACTCCTAAAACAATGAAAAGATCACTGAGCAATCTTGCTTCCTTTCATGCTCGTTAAAGTACCTGAAAGGGCGTCTATCTGGTATAAGTTTAACCCTTTTCCGAACCTGGTAGACTAATTACGAAAAAGGAATACTCTAGTTACACCGACTAGAAGAGTTCTTCATCGCATCCTTTTATGCTTCTTTGGGCCTTGGAGACTAACGCACGAAAAAGCAACCCCCCTGGAGTCTTCTTATCACTTTCAGACTGTCTAAAATTGAAATCAACCACGAGCATGAACTGTCCTGGGCTCGTACAAATCCACACGACAGTACCATTCCATTATTTCAGAGTCTTCTTATAGCTTTCAGACTCCTTAAAATTGAAAGCCCTCACGAGCATGAATTGTCCTGGGCTCGTATAAATCCACACGACAGTACCATTTTAAACACACTTCTTCTAGTTCCTTAACCCATGAATAAGTCCCCCCATGCCTCTTAGCACTATGATCGATCATCTCAGTAGCACCCCCAATCAGGTCGCCTTTGTTCAGAGTAGTCTGCAGTCTCCTGCCATTTTACACTAGCTTGAGTATCCCTCATCCCAGTCACTCTCCTTGATCCATTACAGCTATGATCCCTTTCCCCTCAGTCAGTTTCATATGTTGCCCGATCATCCCCACCATTATACTTTGAACAAAGGAAGTTTGAGTCCACCCACTCTACTTGCCCAGTTATCCCCCACAGTATGTCAGTCCTACCATCAGTACTCTCACACTTCGGTTCTCCACCTTGCGCTCCTGTCAAGGACACATCATTGCCTTGACAGTTGCAGGTCTCCCTCTATCGACGACAACCCCTCTATTCCAAAGGATAGACCCAGAGGTCCCTGCACCTTGGACCCATCACCATCTGTGGTGAGTGCCTATGGACCATTTTGAGAGGAGTCATCATTGCCTCTCCAAGTGGTTGTTTCTCACATGCTCGACTTCAACACCTTGATCGCATCGTTGAGAATCGCACAGGGTTTATATCCCTTCAGTTATTGGTCGAAGACCCCGGATTTCCCCCGACTCTAGCACATTGGTGAGTCACTTCGGAACGCCCAGTTATATGTTCCCATGGATTTCCGGGTTGCGTTGGCAATTATATTCGGAATCCATCCAGTTATATGCTTCCTTGAGTACCCAGTTCAGTTCCAGTTCAGTGTACCATTGAGAGTATGACCCCTTGTCACTATGATCCAGCAGCTCATCCATTCCTCTGGTACCCCACTCAGTAGCACTGTTGTTATTCCAGTGTATCAGTTCTTCAGCTCAGACATGGTCAGCCCAGCAGTATGTCCCAGATTTGTGTCCCCTCTGGACCTTTATGATATACACAGTGGTTCTCTATGTATCCTACAGGTCCCCCTTTTTGGGCCTCACAGTTATTTTTTATGTATCTTGGTACGAGCATGGGTATACCCGCCTCGTCCATATATTGAGATTCTTCCTCATTCATTATTTGAGGTCATGTATATGTTAGGTCCCCATATTTTGGACCCCATTGTTATTATTGTTCTATATCTTGATACGAGCATGGGAATGCTTACCTCGTCCATATGATCAGATGATTTGTCATCCCTTATTGAGGTTATGTACTTTTAGTTTTTGCAGTTTGCTCGGGACCATTGTTCCGGGCTCTAGTTTGTTTCTTCTATTCTCCACACCCCAGGAAAACCATACAGGACTTATGATGTCTATCGACCATACGATGAGCTCCTGCCCTCACACATCAGGGGGCAATCTGTTAACACCCAAAAAGTGCTCACTACCTCATCTACCTATTACATGACTCATTTGTCCATATTTCCTACCATATTTACCTTCAGAACCCTAAACAAGCCTCCAATAGGCCACAAAACCATCAAAAAAGCCTCCAAAAGGCTAAAAAACCCCCTTTTCCCCCAAAATTATCCAAAATTCCTCCAAAATAACAAAAACCCTCTAAAAAGGAAATATAAAATATTAAAAAAAAGGAGGAAAAAGAGGAAAAAGGAGGAAAAAACCTTATACAACTAACCTAAACCATATGGTTCCCAAAACCATGGGCCATCACTCCACCACCAAAAACCTATAAATAGGTGATGGAGACCCCTCATTTCATATCCACAATCAAGTACACCCTTACTCTACCAAAATCACTCTTGAAACCCTAGCTCACCCTTGAGCTACTTTCACCATTGAGTGCCCCTTTTGGCCCATTTCTACCATTGGAAAAAGAGAAGGAGCAAAGTTGGAGTTTGGAGCAACCCTCTTGGATCATTGCAAGAACTTCACCAACCTCTACACTTGAGGTAAAATTTTAATACAAAAGAAAAACCATTTATATTCCATGTTTTGTTATGTTTCTTAATGCTCATGCTAGTTTAGAACCTGTGTTGTTTTAGTACTTTAATTTATTGTCTTATTGAACTGCTACTAAGGAGCCCATTCTCCTTAGTAGGTGCTCATTTGCACAAGCTAGGGTGAAAACCCTAGCTACACATTGAGATAGGTTTTGATCTCATGTTCTACGATGCTGGAATCGATGCTTGGCATTTTGGCATAAGGCTAGGAAAACACATCACAATACTTTGTAAATGAAGCAGTGTAAAATTTTATTTCCTGAGGAGAACAATTCTCACCTATGTTGATGTGCTCAACAATGCCAGGTTTGATGGATATATCAATTCGGATGGTTTTCGAAATGTTCACCAAATTTCCCTCTGAACTCACATTGTGTATTTGGATGGGGCATTGGTACTTGTTGATGTCATCATCAAAGTAAAAGTGTTTCACTGAATTTCCTTCTGAACTCACATTGTGTATATGGTCAGGGCATGGGTGCTTGCTGATGTCATCATCGAAGTAAATATTTTTAGGTTTAAATTCTAATGAATCGAACTTAGGAAGAAACAAATATTTGTGATGCATATCGTCCCGGGGTCATTCTGAGATGTTCATAGCCTCTAAGATGGCTTCATCCGAAGAGAAAGTCTGATCTAGGAGATCATGGTTATTTTGAGAGTTTAAGGTCCAAACAGGTGAAGTATAGGGATCATACTCCTCCATCTTGGGAGGGTTTTGATCTAGTTCTACCGAATCCATTTGAATAGCTTGATAAGTGAGCTCCACGGCAGAAAAGGGAACACTACTCTCCATTTCCTCATGGTGTGTAGAAGTATGTATCTTGCCATCATTATTTTCATCTAAGGTGTTTTCTTTGGAGGTTCCAACCGATGAGGTGGAACCGACCTCTGAAATGGAATTAGAGAAAACTCTTAATGGAAAGTATACCTCCGATGTTATGGTGAAAATTGGAGCAATGTTAGGGGTCAATATTGGCGGTGGAAGCGGAAAAGTTCCCAAAAGAGACGAGTCTTTAAACATTCCTACCCCAACATATTGAATAACTATCGTTGCATCCCCTACATAAGGTACATTCGAATGGATACCAATTTCAGGTGAGCAGTAATCTAGTTGATCGATTGTAACAATCTTCCCTTGGTGGGGGAACCAAATGACTCGGAATATGGAAGATACTATAGCCGTCATCTTATGTATCAAACTGCTTCCTAATAGAAATTTATAGTCTATGGGTGCATCCACTACCTCAACATCTACTTGAACTGTTTCCCCCCCACAGTTCAACTGGGAAAACCAAGATAAGTCCATGAGGTGGGAACGAATGTCCATCAAATGCCTTGAGTATTGTGTGGGATGGTACTAAGGTGGGTGATCCCAAATCTTTCCAACAATCTAGGGACATGACACAAGTGGAGGCTCCTTCATCCACAATGGTTCGAAAAATATTGTTCCCGTGTGAAGTTACCTTAATTTGGAAAGCAATTTGTGAGGGAAGCCTACATGTGGGCTGTTCTAAGTCAAATGTGATTAAATTGGTATCTAATGGATCAATAGCACCGATGGCAGACAATAGTGCTTTCCGCTGAGTGGGACAACTTTGCAACACCTCCAAGGCAAACATTCCACAAGGGGCTTGAGATAAATATTCAACCACATTGTAGTTTTGAGCAGCTCGCGCATTGGGATTGTGTGTTGTTTTGCGGAGGACCCCTTTTGGAGGTCGAGGCACCATGTCTATGGTTGGTTTTTCAATATTTAGAAAACCACTAGACTAAGATCTAGTTGCTTCAACATCTTTAAAATGTATGTCGTAAGAACAGGCCCTAGTTTGGATATGAATGTTATTCTCACCAATTGTGAAGATATTCGCGTTGGGTGGGTTGCCCCCCTGTGGGGGGCTTTCCTGGTTCCCTCCTGGTGGAGGTACTGGTGCTGTAGCAACCATTTACTATTGCTGGAGGAAGGGTTGCGTTAGGACAGCAGGTTGTGGTTGTTTCCCTCCTTGTTGTGCTAACATGCGATGAATATCATCCATATGAGGACAAAGATGAGTAGGATGATCCTCTTTGCAAATTTTGCAAGGATACTTGTTTTTCCTATTTTCTTGATTGCCTCCCATAAGGTTATTCACCCTAGGTGCCTCTCTTGTCCCATGGTTTGCATTAGGTTTCTTCATTTTCTTTTTCTTTTTCTTTTTTCCTTTTGGGTCCACAGTTTGAACTATAAGGACTTCAGAAGTTTGGGCAGGAGTTGCAGCTTGCTGATTTGCCTAGCCAACTGTGGGTTGCAGGGTAATCTGTTCAACTGACATTTGTCCTAATTGCTGGGTAATCTGTTCAAGTTGGTTCATAGATCCAATCACACCATCGGTATGAGGTCCTTTTGGCAGCCTAGCTGGATCAGACACAGGTCTTATAGCATGGGGTATTAAGTCATAAAGTTTTCCCGATTGAGAATATACTAAATCCATATGGTGAGCACTCTGAATGAGTTGTTCTTCAGTCATGGCTCCTGACATGGATACATCTTTGGAAAGAGTAGGTAAAAGTGATTTAATGAACCAATCTGCTAAGAATTGATTAGGGATTTCAGCTTTTATAAGCCTTCGACGTCTCCTCCACTCGTGGATATGATCCAAGATGTGATTAGCGGTGGATTGCCTAAGTTAAGTTAAAAGTTTGGTTCATGTCTCATAGCGAATAGGTAATTGAAAATGTGTCAAAAATGCCATAGATAAAGATGAAAATTCTTTGAATGTATTGCGGGGAAACTCAATGTACCATTTCGTAGCATTTCCGGTTAGGGTCCGCTGAAACAACCTCAACCTAGTACTATCGTCAACTAGGGAATTGGATGAACACCACAAATGGAATGTCATCACATGATTTGATGGATCTTCCCCTGGTTTTCCATCAAACTTGGGTATGTCTGAAGGTAGTTTGGTTGGTATGGTTGGCCACCCATTCAAATGTAGAACAAGATCATTGGTCAGTCGAGATAAATCTGGTAGATTCAATGTAGCTAGAAATGGTGACTTGGATGATGTCGAAGCAAATGCTTGATATCTTGGTGAAGCTTGATGGCTCCACTATTGTGGTCCTTGGGCTTGAAAAGCATTCCAAGCAGGGTTACCTCCTTGCGGAGAGTGCATCCAAAAATGTGTGTTATTTCCTGAATATTGTCCATTTCATTGTGGGATGGGATGCATGTATGGATTGTCCCCTTGCAGAGGTATGTTCCATTGAGGATGGATACTTGGTGGAACATTGCCACCCCACTGTGGCATAGGATTAATGGGTAGATTAACCCTTGCGGGGGTATGTTCCATTGAGATTGGTTACTTGTTGGAACATTACCACTCCATTGCTGGTTGGGATTCATGGGTGGATTTCCCCCTTGCGGGGGTATGTTCCATTGAGATTGGTTACTTGGTGGAACATTACCACTTCCTTGAGTGTTTCCTTGGTTTGGATAAGAGTTCCAAGGTTGATTTCCCCCTTGCAGGGGTGGTGCCCAAGAAGATTGGGTACTTCCTGGAACTTGCCCACTCCATGGTGGAATGAAGTTGATGGATGGGTTGCCTCCGGGTGTGCTACCTATTGGGGGAATGGGATTGCCCCCAGGATTTGTGCTAGGAAATTTTGGATAAAGGTTTCCCGAGGCACTTCCACTAACTTGTGGAGTATTACCCCAATTAGCATTAGTGTTCCATGGTCCATTAAGTCCACTAGGGATGTTGAGATTCCAAGGTGAAGGATTCCCCCCAGGGTTAGGATTTGGAAAAATATTTGGTATGCCAATAGGATTTTGGTTGAGTCCTGAATTGTTTTCACCTTGAGTAGCCAAACCATATGGGAAACCCAAGTTTGGTAAGGAATACCCTCCAGTGGGGATTCCTGCAGGTAAAGTGGATATACTTCCAGGATTGGGACCCGAAACTGTACCAACTGGAACTAAAGTGCTAGTTGAACTTATGGTAGAAGCAGGTAAACTAACTGGTGGAGTTGTGGTAGAGGTCAAGTTGGAAATATTACTACCTCCAGCAACCGTTTGAGGTTGTGATGACGTGGTCCCTTGTGATCCTGATGAATCCATAGGGATGTTGGGAGTATTGTTACCTCCAACACTTGTTTGAGATGGTGTTGATGTGGTCCCTTGTGCTCCTGATGAAGCCATGGGATTATATGTTGAATTTAGCATGTGTACCAAGTGTGCCACAAGAGGATTGATGGTGTTCAAAGGATCACTAATGTGGAGTACCACTGGGTCTGAAAGATTTGTCAGAGGTGGATTTACGGGATTTGCAGTATTGTCTTCTAATGTTTCAATTGAAATTGAAGCAAGAGGATCAACAATTTCTATGTTTTCCTCGGTAGGTGATGTTGTAGTATTTGTTTGATGTGTCTCTGCTCTATTGTTGATTATTGAAGTTAGAAGTGTGTTGGTTTCAAAGTCAAAGTGTCTTGTATTTTGTAGTCGTCACCGCAATGTAGCAGGGCCTTCAATTTCTGGTGACTCGCCTCTATGCCACTGTGACTAGTGGGTCAGAAGATTAGCCACTTTGAAGAATATTGATAAAAGGATGTGTTTAAAATTTTTTTGAAAACATAATCAAACAATCCTAGGGCTTTCTAGACTCAACAAAATAAAAAGTGTCCACACAGTAAAAATTCCCTAGAGATTTCAAGCAAGCAAACTTACTTTTCCAAAGAACCAAAGCTCAGTGAAAAGCTAGATTGTAGGGCCTTCCGAAACTAGTAGCTGTTGAGGGATTTCATGTCCTCATACAATTTCTAGGAGCGAAGGTGTGAGAAACAGTTACAATAAACTTTAATCACCAAGGGTACAAGTGTTGGTTCTTGACCACTCACCCTCCCAAGGAGTAAAAGTTCCAAAGTCTGTCTCCGGTATTGCAAGTGTGTCCCACTTACAACAGCCTATGTGATATCCTAAGAATAGCCACTAAATTTACCACTTCACAATCGACGGTTGGGCAGACAGTTGTAAGTCGAGGACAACTCTTATTACTAGAAACTCTAGAAACAGTGATGTCACCCCGAGGACTTGTCACTGAACATAGAATCCCTTCAATAAGCTCATGTCCCACTAAATAAGAAAAAAGGGGCAACCACCCTTACTTATCCAGATTGACCTCATGCTTGACGCATGTTTCAGAAGCGCTTTCCCGACAAGCGTTTTTTTGTTACTAATGGATTTACTCTCTTTAATCAATGCTAGTTTCAAATTTTTGCAACCCAAGAGTGTTAAATCTCCAAACCTAATCGAGGGCACTAACCTAATCTTGTTGGTGATATGAAAATCAAAAGTTTGTCAATTTTTCGATTAAGTGCCAATTTTAAATGTAGTTTACTTAGTTTCAGGAGTGGAAATGAAACTGATGGTTATTTGACTCAAAAACAAAATGAACCACACAATGCAAAATGCTCACTGCTCTACCTTTCAATTCGAGGAATATTCTAAATTAAAGAAGAGTGAGAGGTTCATGAGTTTCTTTCAGTCATGCAAAATTTCTAGTAGATTCCTTATGTTCATGCACATTTTTTTTGAAATATGGATAATAATCGATGTTTGATGATCAATGTAACCCAAACAGATATCTCAGGTAAAAGTGAATATAATTCTATTACACGGGGGATCCCTGTTTCTCATTCACAAGATCGCCATAAGGCCCAAGTGAAGAGGATACGCAGAGCCCTTTGAATGCTTTTGAATTAAATCCTAAAGTGTTACACGTGAGATCCACTTTCTCATTCACAAGATCGCCATAAGGACAAAGTGAAGAGGATGCGGTGGCTCGATATAAGATGCTTTGAAAGTCAACCCCTTAACTATTACACGCGAGATACACTTTCTCATTCACAAGATCATCATAAGATGCGAGTGAAGAGGATACAATGCCTCATACACAATATATGTCAAGAAAACTGAACTCTAAAGGTGCAATCCTCTCTAATTATGTATGAAAATCATGAAAGCATTCAAACTCTTAAAACAAAATGTAACTAATTAAAGTTTGTCTCTATTTTGTGGAAAGAAATTGCTCTCAGATTATCTTAACATGTAATGTTTAAAGTGTTTTTATCAATGCAAATGTGTGTGAATGGCACTTTCAGTCATACAAATCCAAGCATAACGCAATCTTAATCCGAACTTCCCAAGCCTTGTAAAAATTTTGCAAATTTTTTTCCTTTTTAATCCAAAATGAAAGATTTGAAAAAAAAAAGGTTCAATATTTTTGCAAATTTTTTTGTAACCTAAAATGAAAGATTTCAAAAATTTCAAAAAGAAATTTTTACCATTTGTCTTTTTAACTCTAAAAGTAAAGATTTAAAAAATTCAATTTTTTTTTTTTTTGCAATTTTTCTTTTTGAATCTAAAATTAATGAATTCAAAAATTCAAACAATTTTGCAATTTTTCTTTTTGTTAATCTAAAATTTAAAGAATTTAAAAAATTCAAACAATTTTGCAATCTTTCTTTTTGTTAATATAAAATTTAAAGAATTAGCAACTTAAAAAAAAACATGCCAAAAGTTTTGTTTTCTTTCTAAATTCAAAATTAAAGGTTAACAACCACATAAAATTTTTTGCAAAAATTTCAAACTGAGTTTTTTTTTTTGAAATAATTACAAATGCAAAAGTTTTAAACTAAATTTTTGGGCGTTCAAGTTTTGAAACATTCAAGTTTTAATGTGGTTTCAACATTAACAAAAAGCATTTACAATCCACCCGAAATTCAATGTTGGGAACCAGAATGTAATCAAACAATCTAGTGCTCAAGTTTTGAAAAATTCGTCAATAAAAATTCATTCCACATTCAGTTGTCAATGAACACGCCATCAATCATATGGTATTCTACCAATCTCTAGCATTTGACAACGCCTTCAATCTTGCAGTAGACAATATCAAATGAAAAGTTCATTTAGCAAACAACACCTGGAAATGAAAATGCTAATACTCAACTTTCAAACGCAAAGATTCAATATTTGGTAACATTCTTCAATGCAGTTAGCATTATAAGCAGATTTTAAACACTTTAACGCTGAGATTTAACACAAATTAGGCATAGTTTTTAAATATTTTGCAGGCTGAGATTTGACGTTCAAGATCCACGCCGAGGCAGGGTTTGAAAACGCCTTCAACGCAGATGCGGAAGGGATGATTTCAATAGCCAACACACAGATGGGGAAGGGTTTGTTTTAGCAGTTGATTACGCCAACACGCAAATGTGGAAGGGTTTCATGCAAAGTTTAATCGCTAGAACTCCGAAGGCTTTAAGATCTTGGAGATCTTTCACCATACAGCTTGGTTTAAAGCTGAGATCTGATGTACGCATAGATTTTGATTCACTCAGGGGTTAATATCTTTGCGATGGTCTTATGATTCAATGAACGCCACATATAAGAGACTTAACAATGCCTTTAGAAAAGATCTGTCAGGAAGCAAGTACCAATACCTTTAAAAAGCGCAGAGCATACAACCCTGAAAGCTGTACAATACGCAAAGCTTTTTAATGTTGAAACAAAAACGCATGCAGCCTATGGCAGATAGCATCAAATGAAACAAACACGCCTTCACCAATTCGTGGCAGGATGTGAAGAAAATATGCGGATTTAAAATGCATTCACCAGACAGAAGATGACAGGCCGGTTGAGTTGTAGTAGTTTAATGCTTATAAGATCTAACATGCACGCAGACTCAAGGATCTTTCACAATTCATGCAGCAAAATGACAGCAATCTTCTAGGTTGAAATTGGGATCGGGATTGATGCCGAGCTTTTTAAAATTCAGGCAGGAATTAAAGAATGCTTCAAAGTTTACAGACAGAGTTTAAACAAATGGCGCAGAGTTTTAACGCTAGCAGAGGTTAGAAATTGAAAACACAGATTTTAATAAAAATTCAACGCTTTACCATTTAGAACCCATGGCAGAGTGCTACAATCCTTCAATGCTAAGACTACGCAGAGATCCCTAAGATCAACGCATGGTTTAAAGAAGTTTGGAAAACTTTAAAATTGAAACAGATTTTAAAGGAATTTAAAATGTAGAGTTAGGAAGATCGAGCTACCATCTCTCAAGAACAAAAACTCAAAAACTCCAGACACTAAAAATTCAAGAAACACATATATGAAGTTAATTAGAAATGGTTTGATGAATTAGAGGTGTATCTAGGCTGGTTCTAAGCTTCTTAAGCTGGATCTAAGGTTCTTTTAATGATCTTTAAGCTACAAAAGAGCAGATCTAAAGGAAGAACACCCAAAAAATGGAGAAAATTCAAGAAAATTCAACAAGCTAGTATGGTCGTCATTCTGATAATAGTATTTAGTGTAGGGTTGTGTCTACACTAGTTTAACTATCTTCCTAGGAAATGGTGAGTTCCTACGTCAGTAACATGAAAATATTATCACAAGTTTCCAAAGAGATATATTTATTCATCAATCAAGATAAGCAAACTTAAGATCTAAAGCCATCCAAGAATTAAATTCATACAAGATAAACCAAATTCAAACTCATAGATGGTAGAAACTTGAATCTATTCATAGTAGAACAATGGATAAATACATCCGTACCATGGAATTAGATGTGAATCCTTCCTCCATTGCAAATGAGCTTCCCTTCTTTCACCCTTGCTTTTGAATAATTTGAGCTCTTTCTCCTCCTTCATAATCTTTTCGGCATTCCTTTGCTCTTCCTTTGTGTGTCTTTACCATGTCCCAAAGCCTTTCTTATATAGCATTGGGAAATGTGCCTTGGGTTTCTCTTTTGAGTGTGGGATAATCCATTTTAGATTATTTTAACTTGAAAACTCACTTTCATAGTTTTTAGGCTTTTTGCACCATTTAGAATGATTTTAAGCACAATTAATGCATTTTAATCCATTTCTCAGAGAGGATTCATCTCTGCATGAATTTGTGTTATGTCTTCGTGTTGCAAGTGCATGGTAAAAATGCGCTTCTTCCGTCACCTGACTAAGGGTGTTAATTTTATTGTTAACAATATCCTACATTTTAGACCCTGCAACAAGCATGTCATCCACATACAATAATAAGATAATATATCTTCCATTATCTAGTCTCTTGAAATAAACACAGTTGTCAGAATGACATCTACTATAACCTTGTTCTATCATAAACGTGTCAAATTTAAAACACCACTTCCTTGGAGCTTGCTTCAGGCCATACAAGCTCTTCTTCAACCTACATACCAAATTCGCCTTCCCTTTGACCTCATACCCCTATGGCTATTGCATATAAATATCTTCCTCCAAATCCCCATGGACAAAGTTTGTTTTTACATCTAACTGTTCAAGATGAAAATCTTCTACTCCCAGTAGACTTAAAATAGTTCTAATTGAAGTCATTTTAATAACAGGAGAAAATATTTCATCAAACTCTATACCTTTCTTCTGTGCAAACCCGTTTACAACAAGTATGGCCTTGTACTGCTTCTTTCCTCCATCTTCTTCCTTCAACCTGTAAACCCATTTATTCTGCAATGCTCTTTTACCAGTAGTCAACTGAACCAAATCCCAAGTCTGGTTTCTTACCAATGAATCCATCTCCAAATTCATGCCTTGCTCCCACTTCTTTCTAGTTTCCACTTGCATTGCATCTACATAACATTTTGGTTCACCAGAACCAATCATCAATAAATAATATAGCGAATGAGAGAATCGTTCAGGGGGTCTACTTAACCAGGTAGATATTCTAACACTTGCAGGAGTTTAAGGTACCTGCTATTGTTCTTGATTTTCTGTCACCTTTGGAGCTTCATTTTATTTGATTTCATCAAGCACTGTGTACTCCGTGTTTTCCTTTTTCTGTTTATTTACCTACAACTGATATTTATACATGAACTTTTCATTAAATACAGAATATCTACTCCTAATGATTTTTTAATTTTCATAATCCCATAAGCGATAACCAAAATCATCAACCATGTATCCAATAAGGTACATTTCTTGGATTTAGCCTCAAGCTTTGTTCTATTTTCTTTATCAATATGGACAAATTCTTCACAACCAAAAGTTATCAGAAAAGAGTAGTTTGCCTTTTTACCTGTCCATGACTCCTCTAGAATACCACCATCCAAATGACTTGAAGGCCCTATGTTTATTAAGTAAACAACAGTATCTACAACATCTTCCCAAAAATGTAAGGGCAACCTTGCATGCAATATCATACACCTTGCATGATCCATGATTTTTTTGTTCATCTTTTTTTATACACCATTTTCTTGTGGTGTTCCTGGGACTGTCTTCTCTCTACGAATCCCATGGTATGAATAGTAACTATCAAACTCCTTACCGCAGTATTCACCTCTATTATCATATCTGAGACACTTCAACCTTTTTCCTGTCTCATTCTAAACCAAATATTTCCATTTCTTAAAAGTAGAAAACACATAATATTTCTGTCTAATAAAATAAACCCAAGCTTTTCTAGTTGCATCATCAATAAAAGTAACATAATAATCAGAGCTACCAAGAGATTGTACTTGATACAATCCCCATACATCTGTATGTACAATATCTAACTTTTCACTCTTATTTTATTTCCTAACCCTGAGAAATCTGACTCTCTTCTACTTTTCATAAGCACAGTTCTCACAGAATTCCAAACTTACCTGCTTCAGATCTGGAAACAACTTCCTTGAGTGGAGAATCAACATCCCCTTTTCACTCATGTGGCCAAGCCTATGATTCCAAAATGTTGTATATGTTCCTATGGAAGCTAAAGAGATAGAACAGTCAGTATTATGAGGAAATAAATACAACGTACCTATCATGTCTCCTTTTTCTATCACCATTGATCCTTTAGTGATATTCCACCATAGTTCTCCAAATGTAGATAAACAACCACCATCTCCCAACTGCCCTATTGAGATCATATTTCTTTTCATAGCAGGAATATGCCTTACATCTTTCAGCAACCATTCACCATTCTTTAACTCTATCCATACCTTACCCATTCCAACAATTTTTCATGGTTAATAATCACCCAATACAACATAGCCAAAATCGCTTGGAACATAATCATGAAAGAATTTCCTATGGGGTGTAGCATGACATGAATCCCAAGAAACTACTGCCCAGTAATCACTAGTATTATATAATGCAAGAATCAAAGCATATTGTAACACATCACCTACTACATTTGCTTCCCGAGTAGTCTCCTATTGTCCATCTCCTTTCTTCTTTAGAGATCTGCAATATTTCTTCAGATGTCCTTTCTTTCCATAGTTCCATCACTCTATCTTTCCAAAATAGACTTGGATCTACCCTTCTTGGACTTGCTGTGATTACCTGGGATCTATCCTCTCTCCCTTTTCTTCCCCTGCTCTCCATGGTCAATGCATTACCTGATGCCTCACCTGTGCTTTTCCTTCGCATTTCCTCGCTAAAAATAACACCAACAGCATCATCAAATTTCAAAGTGTTTGAACCAGAGACAGAGTTATGTATAGCCATGACCAAGCCATTCCATCTTCTGGAAATGAACACAAGATTAGAAGAGCCCTAACCTCATCATCCAAGTTCACTTTTACATAACTTATTTGATTTGTAATCGTATTAAATTCATTTAAATGATCAACAATGGATCCACCTTCTGAAATCTTCATATTAAATAAATGGTTCATTAGAAAACCTTGTTGGAGGTCAATGGTTTTTCATATAGCTTACCCAATGCACTCATCAGACTCTCCATTGTCTTTTCTTTTGAAATATTGAAAGCCACTAATGAAGCCAAGCACAATGATATTGTTCCCAGTGCCTTTTTATCAAGAACCTCCCATTCTTCGTCCTTCATAGTCGTCGACTATTTTTCTTTTCCTCCCAATGGTAGGAATAGATCCTTCTGGTACAGATAGTCCTCAATTTGCATCTTCCATAACTGGTAGTTTTGGCCATTAAATTTATTGACATTAAACTTTCCTTCTTCTGCCATTGCTCCCACTCGAACCAGGAACCCTTCTTTCCTGTGATTTTATCTACCAAATAGAACTTTGACTTTGATACCAATTGTTAGAAAAACAGGATCGCAGAGTAATAACAATAAACAAGATGCAAATATAAATCACATAAACATAATACAAGAGAGACACCAATATAACGTGGTTCACCCAAGATGGGCTACTTCCACCATAAATTGCTATTCTTTATTATTATATCATCCAACAAATGAAGGGATACAACCTCCAACACGTTCGCTACAACTTCCTCTTCATTCTTTCACAGTCTCTCTCACACAATCATTCGATGTTTACAATGCTACAATACACAACCATATTACAATGCCTTCATTTTAAAGAGGGATTACCATGGCAAAATACTATGGGACACCTAAAACCATGGGCCCGTAAATCACCCATTATTGACCAAGTAATGATTATGAAATTACAACATTTTACCAGGCATTTTTTTAGAAATTTTCTCTACGGGGGCACTGCCCCCGAACCCCCGCTAGAGTGGGGATCCTAAAAGTAGTCATTTCCCATCTTGGACCCCCCATGGCGACTATTTGGGGGGGGGGGGATCCCCACCAAACCCCCCCCCGTCATGGGCTAATATCTAAACACGGCTGAGACACAACCTATGAATAAGGAAGATTAGGCTCCACAACCAACAAAACTTACTAGTAAATTATAAGAGAGAGGTAGAGGGTAAAATCTCTTTACATCGTGTGAGATACACGTGAGATAGGGAGAAAACACTCTTGAACAACCAGGAATAGAAAAGAGAGGGCATGAATCCCAAGGAAGTGGGGGTGCACTTTTCAGTTGAGAGGATATAAAAGGCGCATGATTCACAAGGCATTTGTAAGGGCTGACATCAACAAGGTTTTCAATAGTACATAGGGCACATAGATCCCAAGGCATCCATATAGCAACATGCCATACAACTAGCAGATCTGGGCCACATGTGTGAGAAGAGGATGCACTTCCAAGGATGTTCCTTTAATCTAATAAAATTTCTTGTCTAAAAATTCCTTGTTTTCTATTAGAACGCTTTTCAAGAAAGATCCATTAATGTTGGTTTTCCCAATTGGGTTTCTAGGGTAAAAATTATTTTGTACTATGTGTGATTGGTTTCTTGTTCCACTACATGTTTTATTAGTTAATGAGCTTATGTATTATTTCTCATAAAATCATATATAAGAATTTAATTATGTTCATACATCTAAATTCTTTTATTGGAAGTAGTAATCAGATTATAAGCTATAAATAAATTTAACACAAAACATATTAAGAAAAATATGTATATTCCAAACACAAACAAAGCAAAAATTCAACTTTTTAGAAGCTCAAAGACAAATAAACATGCTCCCACATTTGAATCTGGAGAAACAAAGCATGTCAAACAAAATGTTTTGACAACTCTTTTATAATATATTATTTGTACAATTCACAAGTTACTCAACTTGCATGGGTCTCTTATCTTACCACAGAGTGGAAAATGAGACCACTGAAAAATCAGTCTTCCAGTATCCATTGCTACAAAAGATGGCCTTGTAATAAGAAAAAGAAAACACTTCCAAATATACAATTGTCAAGAAGCCTATAATTAAAAAGGTTCTTTTTGTTTATACATAGACCAATTTTGTTGTTAAGAATGATCAAGCAACTTACTTAATTCACTTGTCAATTCTTCATAAAAGTCGGCGTCATTGGGAATGTTGTCACTCTTTGGTACATAATCTTCCTTATTTGCAATTGTTGGACTTTTAGGTGGATTTCATTAGCAAAGTTATCTGAAGGATGGGCTTAACATCTATTCCCCTCGTGAATGTTTTATGGATACCCAAGTTACCAAGAATTTTAAAATGTGATTATTATTGATGTCTACCTTGGCATGCCATTAAGTATTAGAGAAAAGTGTTAGAACTTGTACTATTATAATTCAAAAATCATTTTCATAGTGCACTTCAGACTAAACCAGGTTCTATCATGGAGTAATTCAAGGACATACTAATGAACAAGTTTACAACATTATAAAGGAAAACTCTAAAAAGGAACATAAAGTAAACCTAAAAAGTCACATGATTAACATTATGTATCATCAAAACCCATGAAGGCACTCAACACTCTACCAAATTCCACATGCGCAAGACGTAAGCCTCCAAAATGTGAGATGATGATGTCAACAAAAATAATAATCCATGCACAATATGTAGCCAATGCCACAAATATATGGTTCCTAATCCATCATCCTCAAAATGAAGCCTAATTGGGCAGGGTCTTCATCCTAGGATAATCCTCATACAATATGAGGGGCAACACTCACAATTCATTGCCATGTCAATGATATTTTTTCAATATTTGCAACACTGTTGCACATTGCAAGTTTCTAACAATTGCACATTTAAAACGAGATGAAAAATATAAGAAAGAAACAATCAAAAGTTTCTCTTTACCATTCTTTTGATAATTGTTGTTTTTTTGTTGTTAAATTAATAATCCCACATTCAAATAGTCAAATGTTGCTTGATTTGAACTTCCCAAACCTAAATGCATCAAAAATGGAAAATTACTTTGTGGCGATTGGGTCATTGACTCATTAAATATAGTATATAGTTCATTATCTCTAGCTAAAGCTACTAACATGGCAATATAAAGTGGCTTATAAAAAAAGTAGATATAGTGAACCCAGTCATTGTATAAATATAAATGTTTCTCCTAGGACACAAAACAATGAACAAAAAATATTTGAGAACATTCCTTCCATGTTTGTAAATATGATCAATAGCCCCATAAACATCCTTTATTATTTCTACAGTACATGCCATTGAATTGTATTCATGATTAAAGCTATTGGACTTCAGTAATTTCAGTATATCAATGGCCTTTAAACCACCATACAATGTAACACTTGCATCATAAATGCAATATAATATGTTACGAGAAAAATATGGTTGGTTAGAATTAACAATGTAATCATTTGTGCTTTATGTTTCCCCCCTCCAAATAGGAACCTAATTGCAACTTTACCACTATTTTTGCATAATGCAATAGTCCTTATTGACAAGTATAGATAGAAAATATTGTTTAATCCACGCCACAAAAGCATATTGCTTAAGGTGACATCTATTGGCAATATTTTTCACGACATTGTGATTTTAATACAAGGTGAAGAGCATTGGACTCAGAAACAAATATTTTCATTGTAGGATATGCCACCATATTGGACACCTTCATGAATCTTGTTCTCATGCAAGAGATCCTTCAACTAGGAAAATAGGTCATCCTCCCAAATCCAAAATCTAACATCCCAATGAGTCCTAGGATGAGGATGATCAAGATTGATCTGGAGAACATGATTTGTCTACAAAGAAGGTGAAGAAGTATACAAATGGAGGATCTAAAAAACTGAGTTCATATTTACATATTTCCATGAAATTTCTAGAAGAAGATTCCAATAAAAATCCAACTGGAGCAATGAAAATAAATCATGCATATGAATCTAAGATTATGATAAGCAGTAAGACTTGATTCAAAATGAAGATCTATAATTAACTCTAGAAGGGCCGCCTTTAAAGGTATGCAAAAACATTTTTTTTAAAGAAAGGAAACACAAGCCTGGACTGAAGAAATTGTTCCTTGTCAGTCAGTGACCCCACTTTTTGGGTGTTTTTTTCATTTAGCACATTCATAATGACTTGTGTCATAATTGAGGTTTTGAATTGCATAAGTGCATCTGAAGAACGCAATTTCATCTTTAATGAATAAAATTATGATTTATTTTCCAATGAAAAAATAAATGAGCAAGCTTTGCATATTTTGTCTAATGGTTTGGATTTGCATTGTTGTACATGAATATAAATTTTGAAATGGGAATCCATGTTTTTGATGTACGATAAACCTAGAAATATGTGTCCCACCCTCCTACACTAGATTTAAAAATGAATCATTGTTTAATCTCAATAATTGCTTGAAGGTTTCATCAATATCAATAGCCACCTCTAGCAAATCACATGCAAGGAGGGAGCATGCCCTCCATGATTTCAAGTTGAACCTGGTTCATTGTCACAACAACTACTCTGGATTTCCATGAGACCACAATGTGAGGGACAAGATAAACATTAATATATATACGTATGTGGATAGATATATTAAAATTTAAATATTTATGTTATTTTTACTTGACTGATTTTTATGCCAGTTTTTCGTCTGGTTCTGGTCTAGTTCATTTTTTGGGGTCACACTAATTCCAATCCCACTAACTTTCATTTTCGCAACTTGGAAATACATAATCAATAAATATACAAATTGAGAAAGCAGATCCATTCAAGCAAAAGCTTGAAGGATTCATGCAAAAGAGAAAACAATATTAAAAATCAAAATAAAATTGTCAAAATGTCCTTTGAGGTACAAAATCCACAAATTTAATCAAAGACAAAATATAGACAAAACTTAAACAAAAAAGAGGTTTACATACAAGTAATCGACAACTTGGAAATTCTTGACATGATTAATTGTTTAATTGTAATTTAATGGAACTTAGGTGAAATTATAATTGTATCACCATAAATAAGTTATATTTCACCTTTAATTCATATCTGAGCTTTGCTCCAAAAATATATGTTCTAGAATTTTAATTGAGAAAATATAGGATAAATCCTAAAAAATTAATAAAAAAAGGACTTGATCTTTAGCTTATCTCGGACAAAATATTTAAATTCTTAATAGAGAAATTGCAATCTCTATTGGTCACCTTACCGAAATCTTAAACACTCCTAATCAACACAACATTTCTTAATAGTTCTTTACTTAAGTAAATAATAACATATCCTCGATGGAATTTATAAGTTTTCCTTAGTTAGACAACTGTATGTCTTGATGGACGTAATAACATTTAATTTTACTTAATCAGGAGACAATAGATAGTCCCGAATACAATCCTAATACAACTAATTGTTTCCATTTAAAAAAAATAAAGCACTCATTCATTCAATATATGATGACAAAAATCTTGACCCAGAGAGACTGCAAAATACCATCAATGACCGATTTGCATCAACATAGGAAGCATGGTACTCAAAGAAAAAGGAAGGAGAGTCAGAAAAAAATAAAAATTATTCTTCACCAAAAATGCCCTTATTGTTTACTAAGCAAACCCTTGCGCTATGGTTTTTCTTCCATTGTCCCTATGTATGACCTTCTTCAACTAAATCGTTCATCTAAATCCTTGGTTCAAAACTCAGAGATTCCAAGCCTTCTTCAAAGAAATTGTTCATCTAAATATCAGGTTCAAAATTCAGAGATCCCAAGTCTTCTTCAACTAAATCCTTCAACTGCGCCTCTAGTTCAATAATTGGAGAATCCACATGCTTTTCATCTCAGGGAAATGATGTGGCCATTTATGTCCCATGATCTCTTCCTCTATAGAGAAACCTAGTTTCAATTGACATTCACTTTCCCACATCTTTCCTCGTGATTGATTTTTTTGTTGTCGTTGGATTCATGGGGTTGGACAAAAATAGTAGTAATGTATTGAAGTGGGTTATCCTAATTTGTATTTCCCTTACCTTCTATGACTTTATGCTTTCCTTTCCTCTTGGTATGTTCATGGGTATTCAAGGATTTCTAAGGATTTGAACTAGGTTTTTTGTGTGTCTTCTCACTCTTGGTTATTTTGGACATTCTGTATGATTTTAGAATGACATATTTATTGAATAAAAATGTGGGTTAGGTAAATGAAAATAATCATTGTCAGGTGCCATGGATAGAGACACAACAATGGATAAATTGGATCCATGTTGTTTTTAATTTTTTGAAGAACCCATCTACTGCTACTATGTGCTTGGAAAGATCCTCCTCCTCATTGACAAGGGCTTGAACAAGGATGACTTTGATTTGATTCAAAATTAGTTTGGCAGATCTCTTTCATATATTTGAATTTGAAATTGTTGAAATTTGGTTGTCATTGGTGTCAATAAGGACTTAGTACCCATGATGTCGAAAAGGACTTAGTATCCATGTGCCAGTTTGAAGATATCATGCATATTTTTTTAATAATCCATCATATAATTGACATTAATCCATACGTTGCAGGTCTTCAAACAAAGGGTAAATTTGTATGTCCAATTTGTGGTCCTAAGATGAAGTATCATTATTCAAAATATTTAGGGAAGATGGTGTTTGATGAGTATAGGCACTTCCTGTCAAAGTCCCATAGGTTTCGTACTACTGGAAAACATATTCAGTTCAATGGGAAAGAAGAGACCATATTAAAACCACGAAGAATGACACCTCGCCTATGGAGGTTGGAGTATAATAGAAATCGTCAAAGTACGTAATTTGTTCTTTTTTTACAGTAACGGTTACGGAGATTTGGAATTAAGAACCGACAAAGAAGCTGTCAGGTGCTTTGACAATAAAGGAGTTCATCTCAACGAGACAGCTTGGCATTCTTCATTGAACTAGACATAAAAACAAAATTCTAGATTGCACCTGGATAGGTAACTGAAAGATTAGGAAGAATCCTAAAGTGACAAAGATAGAACAGAGAGTAGGTGATAAGGATGGAATGGAGCGACTCCTTAGTCTTCGTCATGCTTGTTCGGAACCTGGGAACGAGCCATCTTCTTTACTTTAATTTCTAGAGAGCATATCCTACTGCCAAAATTCCCATTGGTGTTTGCTTGATCTTTGAGCTGTGCCTCAAATTCTCCTTCGTCCCATTCCTCTTTGGCAACAGTGAGCTCCTCGCGCATAGCAGAGAGATCCTTGTTAAGCTGCGTCCATTTGGCTTCTCCAGATCGGATATGCTCTTTGAACAGCTTCTCAAGCTTGGCGAGATCAGATTGCAAGTCGTTCAGGCACTCCTCCAAGGTAGGGTTTGGATTGGAGCTTGAAGCCATGAGGGGCCTTCTTGTGGAGAATGGGTTGCCGCTTAACCTAAAACATCGATTCAACTGTTTGCAATGAGAGGGGTTCTGGATATGAGTCTTTCTGCCCGGGTCTAAGCCTTTAAAGAGAAGGCAGTCACGAGCTTTCTGCTTAATGAGAAGGGAGGACTGAAATACTGATGGAGAGGTGACCAGCATGTGAAACGAAATGATGGAGCCTCTGCCCGAGAGTTGTAAGATATGGGATCGGATTTGATTCCTTTGATAGGCCTGAAAACAAAGTCACGCGAATTTTGCTGGAGAGGCCAGTAGGAGCCTCCACTTGTCTTATGGAATATTTCATGTAGAGACAATCCCATCTATAGTGAGGATACTTTTGCCCAAAAGCGAACCGTTGTTGGCTTCCAATTCAACCAATACATTTAGCATTCTTAATACATGGAAGATTCAAATTTTTTGGAACTTGGAGACCAGAATTTTAATTTTCTTGAGCAGGACGGCAAGATGGACCTGTGTCGGCTTCTTGTTTGAGATCATAGCTTGAAGAATGATCCTGGAGTCTCCAAAAACCACCAAAGACCCGATATTTCTGTTTCTAGCCAGCGAGAGGCCCTGCCAAAGAGCGAGAGCCTCTGCTCTATTATTGGAATCCTGGCCAAGACCCCAGGCATATATCATGAACAGAGAACCGTTTGGACTTAGTAGCACCCCCCTTCCCCCAGCTTCCTCGGGGTTCCCTTTGGAAGCTCTGTCGAAGAATAGGTAGTATTCTTCCAGTGATGACCTCCACTTGAAGAACTCATGCTCATCAAGATGGATTTCCCATGCTGCAGTTTGAGTAGGGGTGTTGGACAAGCTTTGCTGAAAATTTGGGACGAAAGCTTGCAACCACTGTCTTTCATCAGTTTCGAGTGCTCTAGTGTTTTGAAGGTTGCTTTTAGTTTCCAATGCTTCGCTCAACATGGCCCTAGGTTTTATAGCTACCCTTATGGGGCTGTAACTTTCATTTCTGAAGATTCTTCTGTTCCTTTCAAGCCAGATTTTCCAGTAGGAAAATCTTGGGATCCACATCCAAGCAGTCTTCAAGAGCTCTTTTTTATTGAGATTGAAAGGAGAAAAAGTGATCCAGTTTTTAAGCATTACCTGAATGTTGGGAGGCATATTGAATCTATTCTGCCTCAACTTCAGAACTTTGCTCCAAGTATTTTTAGCAAAGGGGCAGTGAAGGAATAGATGGTCCGTGGTTTCCTCTTCAACCAAGAACAGAGAGCATCTAGAGGGGCCTTCCCACCCTCTCCACCGGAGATCATCACAAGTTACGACGCTTCTGTGAGCTAATGTCCAGGTGAAGAAATCCACCTTTGGAATGGAGCTGAAGTTCCACAAGTATTTCCATAGGGAAGGGTCTAGCTAGGAAGTGGGGATCGCTTGAAGAGATTTATATCCTTCTGTCGTTGACTACTTGCCTTTGTCACCCCATCCTGTTTTATCTTTGGCAGATGCTTTTAGAGGAGTCTTGCCTTGAAGCTGGACAACAAGCTTGTTGGCTTCATCTTCTAAATTTGCAAGATAACCACCTAGATCCCAAGACTCCCAGCTTCTATCTTCATCATTTCCCCATCTGGAAATGTCCCACAGAGTGTTAAGATTCCTGCTTTGCATCCAGTTCTTAATATTCTCGAGCTCTCCATTTTGATTCAGGGGTGGGTCTCCAAGGATCTGATCTGTCCAGATTCTTATCGATTTTCCATTACCCAAGATCCAATACAGCTTTTCTTTGAAGGATTCTAGAGCTCTAATACATAGCATAAAGATAGGTGATCCTTTCTTTACTCTCGGGGGAAGATCTAAGCATCTAGAGCGCTTCCCTTGAAAATACTTCTTCCACAGCACTCTTTTGCTCCAGGAGGGATTCCCTGAAATTATATTCCATAGGATCTTGGATCCAAGTGCCAAGTTTTGTGTGGCAATGTCCCTGAATTGAAGACTTCCTTCCAGAGTAGGTTTTTTTACTTTGTCCCAGCTCACCAAATCCAACTTTCTTTCATTTTGCTTTCCCCCTTCCCAAAGGAATCTTCTTAGCAACCCGTCCATCTTGTAGATGAAGGATTTCGGGGCCAACAAAATAGAATTTTGATAAATGGGAAGGCTAATTAGAACCGACTTCATCAACACTGTCTTTCCTGTAGTATTTAACCACTTGGCTCCCCAGGCTTTTCATTTTGTCAAGAATCGGGGTCCAATGAGCAGCTTTTGGTTTTTTATTGAAGATAGGAATTCCCAAATATTTGAAGGAGTCCAAGTCGATTGACCCTTCCATGTCAAGAATTCTGGAAAGTGCAGCAATCTCTCTGTTTGAGCAGTTCCAGCCATAGATCCTGCAATTTTGGTAGTTTATCTTGTTGCCTGAGATTTCTTTATAAATTTATAACTCTCGCTTGAAATTTCTTGCAGTATTCACACTTGCTCCTCCCAGTAGCAGGGTGTCATCTGCAAATTGGGTGTGATTAATGTCTTCAACATTGAGGTCCATTCTGAGGCCAGACAGGGATTGATTTTGAAGACAGTTGTCTAGCTAGAAGCTAAGTACCAAGGCTTGGATGGAAAAGAGGAGGGGTGACAAGGGGCACCCTTGCCTCAGCCCTCTCAAGGCTTGGAAGAACTCCATAGATCTTCCATTCACCAGCGGGGTGATCCATGGGGATTCTATGCATGCTTTCACCCACAATGTAAATTTAGGTGAGAATCCCATCTACTTCATGACCGTGGCTAGATACTCGTGTCTAACTCTATCAAAGGCATTGGCCAAATCTAACTTAATCACCATTCCTTTTTCTTTCCTCTGAGTGCTAGAGTGAATGGCCTCTTGGACCAACACCAAATTGTCCATAATATGACGGCCTTTGATAAACCCCCCTTGATTCTTAGGAATGATGTTTGGGAGCACTTTTTTAAGCCTCAATGTTATCACCTTGGAAATTATTTTGTAGCCAGTATTGCAAAGTTATATTGGCCTGAATATGCTAAACTGAGTAGCTCCTTTTTCTTTCGAAATTAGAGCTAAAAACACTAAATTGGTACTGCCGCCCAACTTGGTACAATTCTACGATTTCCTTACCATTTTTAGCAGGTCACCTTTGATGGTGTCCCAACAGGTTTTGTAGAATCTAGCAGTGAATCCAACAGGCCCACGAGCCTTGTCTGCCTCCATTAGATCAAGGGCTCTTTTGACTTCATTCATGCTGATTGGAGCAGTCAGCATTATGTTGTCCTCTTCGTTGACAAGATCAGGGATCAAATTAAGGGGGTAAGAGGATGCATATAGCGGGTTTTCTTCTGGGGCAGTGTACAGATCTTGGAGGAAGGAATGGGCTGCTGTCTTGATTCCTTTAAAATCAGTGATCATTTGGCCTTGATGCTGAATTTCTTTAACCGACTTGAAATTTTTCCTAGCTTCAGCTTGCTTGTGGAAGAAGCTCGTGTTTTTGTCACCTGCATGCAGCCACAGGCTTCGGGACTTAAGCCTCCACTACTCCTCTTCCAATCTACAAGCTCTATGGAACTCTTTTTGGAGATCAGCTTCTATGGAAAGAAGAGTATTGGTGACTTTGGAGGATTCCAGGGTAAGTTGATGGGCCTCAAGGGCTTCTTGCACTTCTGTCCTATGGGAGATAGGGGTTTTGAGAGACTTGGACCAGAATCTTAGAGCCTTTTTAAGAGTTCTAAGCTTTTCTTCCCACACAAAGAATGGAGAGCCACTGACTCGAGTGTTCTAGGAAGAGGAGACTAGAGTCTGGAAATCTTCATGCTGAATCCACAAAGGATTGAATCTGAATGGGATCGGACCAAGATTATTGTCAGAGGTTAATTCAAGGAGGATGGGTTTATGATCAGAAGCATAGAAAGGAAAGATTTTGGAAGATGAAGAGAGGCCGAAGGTTAGGAAAGAGGACTGAAGCAGGAATCTATCAAGTCGGGCTGCAATATGTCCCAGGCCCAATCGCTTATTAGACCAAGTGAAATTCCCCCGAGAGGGCTTGATGTCTTCTAGATCCCAGTCTAGAATGATATCCTCCAACCACTCTCTTGCGGGGTCTCTCACAATGGAGCCACCTTTCTTTTCTCTAGCAGCGAGCGTTAGATTTAGGTCACCTGCACTGATTACATTCTCTAAATTCTGTGAACTAAGGAAGGACTTTATGGAGTCCCAATAGGACTTTTTTTCCGAAAGAAGTGCCGGAACATAAATATTAAACAGACTTATGTGGTTTCCTGAGTATCTGTGGAGCAGGTTTGTGAAGAGCCAATGCATGTTGAATTCTTCAGAGATTATCTCGAACTTGGAGTCGTCCCAGAAGGTGGCAATCCCTCCTGAGGCTCCTCTTGAACTTACTGCTTTGGCTGGGCCTTTTTTCCAAACCCCTTTGCAGAATGGAGAAGCGCTATGTCCTCCATCTTTGTCTCCTGGATGAGGAGAACTTCGAGCGTATACAATTTCACGATGTCTTTTAGGGCTTCGATTTTTAGCTTGCTGTCGAGTCCTTTACAATTCTAGGAGATGTATTTCATTACTTCCTTTGGGGGGGTGTGGCTCCCTTTGGAGCCATGCTATGCTTTTTGGTAGATCTGGTGTTTATCATTCCCTTGAGCGTTTGTTGGGAGCCTTGTAGGACTTCCAAGTAGGTTTTTTCCTCTCTCTCTTATTTCTTGGTCTTCCTTCCCTTAGTGGCTTTTATAGGAGTAACTTGGGACTTGCTTGACTTAGTTCCTCCATCTTCTAAGGAGTCCTCTGTGTCCGATCCCAAACTTATGTGTTCTTCTTCTGTGTCCTTCTTCTTGTCATTCTCTTCGGGCTGACGTTGGTTGGAGATTTCCCCAGGATCCTTTTCTTGGGTGTCTGCCATCTCTTGCATTTCTGCTACCTCAGGTTTATACCCAGAGGGTGGACCTTCTTTCGTAGCCTCCTTGGGTTTGGGCTTGTTTTTCTCCTGGGGTCTTGTGCTTTTTTTCTCGTGGGGTTTCATGGTTGCTTTTCCTTTATTAACTTTCTGCCAACCTTCTCCTTCTTCTTTATCTTCTGGCTGGGATTTTGGGCAGTTTCGTTGGAAGTGTCCGTGCTCGTGACAATTTCTGCATTTGAACAGAAGTTGTTCGTAATCCAGCTTTTGGTAGTGAATCCAAGTCCCCACCTTGAGTTTTACTGCTTCGGGTAGTCTGGCTTCCAGATCTACCTCGACACGGATTCTTGCACAGGTATACTGAGCTTTGTTGTCGGCTATGTCAATGAATCTACCTAGCCCGTTCCCAATCTTCTGGAGAGAGTGGAAGTCCCAGCAGTGGATCGGCAGATTAGGGAGCCTGACCCAGAATGGAACCTCTTTTGGGATGTCAACTGTGGGATCGAAATCGGGCGTCCACCTATTGAGGTAGAGTCCCTGGGTCCCCATGAAGTATGGTCAGCTGCGGAAAATTAGATCATGGTCTTCCTTTGAGATGAATTCAAAAATGAAGAAGCCCCTTCCCACCGCATAGCAGGTTACGCTATTTTTGAGTTGGGGTCTCCAGTTTCTTTGGATCTAGTCATCTGTTGTTCTTGCAGAAGGCCAAAGCCCCATGAATTACCCGATCAGACCCTTTTCAGCCAGGGCCAGGGTGATTTTTATAGGCTGAGCTTCAGGAAGGGCGATTTCAGGAATGGAATCCAACTTTTTAATGAATTTCAGAACTTGAGGAGGCTTCAGAATCTTCCCCACTAGATCAACAAGGCGCATAAAGGATTCGTCTGCAAAGATCGAAGGGGAGGGAGGCGGCTCCCCACCCCCGTGCTTGTTCATGACAGCTAGCTCAAAGAAGACCACTCAGGCGACCGTGAGGAACCCTAGCGTTTCAGTCTTGGTGATCTATACACAATGTAATTTATTACTTCCTTAACATCTGTTATCATAACCATTTTCGCTATAATTTTTTTCAGGGAAATTTCAAACAGTTAAATTGTTCAAAGTACGCAATTTGTTTATGTATTGTATATGTAATATTGTTTTGATTTTGAAATTATATTTTAAGTATTAATTATATTTATTGTGTTTGATAATTATTGTTGTCATTTTTTTTATGCTTCATCAATATCGTCGTCCTAAAGGTAGAAATAATGGGCTTCCACGAGGAATGGAATGTTATCCCACTCAATTCACGAGGTTTCCCTACTATGAGTAGCTAAAAATTGCTCATTTGTTTGATACGGTGCATATTGGGAACAATGTGACAGAAACATTATCGAGAATCATAGATGGCAGGAGGGATAAAGAAAAAATTGTCAAAAATTGTACTGACATTGAGGAATCCAATCATGTAATGTGAAGTGTGATTTGATCAATTAGCGATGGAGATCGAAATAAACTTCCATGGTTATTAACAGAGAATCAAAGCAATGATGTAAACGAGGTCATTCAAAGTATTAAATTTCCCATAGGTTTTTCTTCAAACATAAATAATATCTTAACAAAGAAAGGTGAATTTGGTGGGGTTAAAACCCATGACTGGCATGCATTCATTAAGGTAATAATTTTTTTATTCACATTTATATATTTGGCATATTTACCTTTTTGGATTTTTGTTTTATTTTTGTCTATTTTGAAACAAATATCGTTTCTTTTTTATTGTTGCAGTATGTTCTACCTCTATCTCTCCCATACGAATTTGAGAAAAACGCCAAACAAGTTATATATGATCTTGGAAAATACATGAGGTAAGTTATAGAGGTGACTAATATACATGAAAATTATTTTTTCAATTTGTTCTTGTACTTAATGACATGTGTTTTACAGGTTTTTTTTTTTGAAACATGTTATTTTCTTGCATCATAATCTAGAGATAGTTGTCATTGAAATAAATCCATCAAGATTATATAAACTATTGGAAGAGAGAAATCCCTCGGCTAATGTGTGAAATGCAAAATTTTCTACCTTCAACATTTTTCAATGCGCAAGAACACTACCTCATACACCTAGTTGAGGAGATTGAAATGTGTGGACCTATACACACAAGGTCAATGTGGATGGTGGAGAGGCACTTGATATCATTGAAGGCTTTAGTTATACATAGATCACGTTTCGAGGGTTCTACGATGAAGAGATATATGGTATATCAATCCATGGTGTATATTAGTCACTATCTTCCTAAGTTAGTAGAGCGATCTATGCATGCAGTGGATTGTATTTGGGATGTGAACTCCATCAGAAAATTTGAAGGGGAGCAGTTGTTGGGGAAAGGAAGAATGAAGAGACTGGAAGGTAATTTAATTGTGTAAATTTATGATACATACAACTTATTTGTTTTTTTAATATATGTTCATACTCATTTAATATGTTTTCTTTCATCATTTATTAATATTTACCATGGTTATAAGTAATTTCTAATATTGTTGATTTATGTTTTTTTTAGTAAGGTCATCGATATTGGGAGGCACTACATTTATACATTCCAAACAATCTCAATTGGATGAAGGTATGGATTGACATATGTAAAGAACGTCATGGTGGTAGGTTATCATGGCAACAATTGTCTGAACTAGTTAGAGAAGTTGGTCATAATGGAGATGCTGATGTTACACAAAGGGAAAAATATTTAGCATATGGTCTGAAATATGGAAAGGCAAGAAAAATCACCCATTTTATACAATTATTTTATATTATATTAATGTTTCTGTAGGTGTGTTTTTTGCAGATACTTTCCAAGTTATATAAATATGTTTATTAATTGTCAATCCATGTTTTGTATGTCTCGCATATTGCAGTTGAAACACAACAAGTATATGTGGTGCAATGGCTATAAATTTTGTATCAAAAAGTTGGATGACACCAGGAAAACTTCTAATAGTGCGATAACTATAGTATTCTAGGTCACAAATGTTTCCACTAGTAGAGGTAGACATCCCCAAGAAACAGAAAATCAATAATATGGGTATTTGGGTGATATAATTCAGTGTGACTTTAATTCCTTCAAATTATTTTTGTTCGATGTAAAATGGTATAGATTACTACTGCATGGAGGTGAAGAGGAGAGAACTGTTATTCAGCATGCAAATGGACTTCCGATGATTATAACAATAGTGTTTGAAAATAAAAACGATCGCTACGTTTTTCCAAGCCAGTGTGAACAGGTCTTTTACTCAAATGTTCCAGGTAAGAGGGATTGATCGTTTGTTGTTAGATATGATCCAAGAGGAAGGCTAGTAAAGTACATTGTAGAGGAAGAAGATGACATTCAAGAAGATCAAGATGATGGAGATCAGCCATAGCAAGATGATATGTCGACAGACAAAGAAGATGGAGAAGATGAACTAGGCATAGGATATGATGCAATACCAAATCTTGATGATTATCTCAGTGAAGATATGCTCTAAACTGACATTGATGTAGATCATTATGATATTGACAACCCTTTGAACATTGTTTCTGAAACAGATGCTATAGATACAGATGTTGAGTTGGATGAAGAAGTACATAAGAAGTATGATACATATATTGAGTTGGACGAGGTATGTAGCTATATATATTGTTAATTTGTATGAATTATTCTCTTTAAATAATTTACATATGTGGGTTTATTATATTTTTATAAGTTTTATGCAATTTTTTATATCCTATGTTATATGTTGTTTTTTTGTATTTTCTATGCCTAAATCTAATTAGTATGTTTCTTTCAACTATTTTATATTTTGTAGATTGGGTATTGAGGAATTGAGAGTGATGCGAGGGGGATGGGAGAGGACATATGAGCTTCCACCTTCATGTGGTTGGCCTTGTCTAATAGAGAATAAATTATTCTTGAAACCAAGAGAAACTTATTCATCTTTATACCAGTGAACCTCGGTTGTAGACGAAATTTCATTTTGAAATAGCTGATCAAGCTTGCTCAATTTATCATGAAGTACTTTTGTATCGACATTATTTCCCTTGCACTAGTGCGGGAATATGCATCTCAAACCAACTTTAAAAGGAACAACTAAAAGACATTGTATTGTCAGTAGACGTGGCCAATGCCAATGACCTTTGAACAGGGCCAATATTGAAATTTCCACAAATTGTTTCAGTATGCACTGAAATTTGACCTAGGAAGAGTGTTCGCATGCCTTCACAATATGGGATGCTTTCCGGACTCAAAGATGACTCACCCAACCAATAGTACTATATATCACTGATGACATGCGAATGGGGTTAATCTCAAAAACAACATTAGTAGGTTATAATTTTGGGCCCTTTATTTGGTTCTAAGAAAATAACATTAGGGGCCCCAACTCTCTATTTTCCATTGTTTTTGACATGGGATTACCTCCATTCATTCACTATGAATTTGTTTGCACAAAGAATGACCCAATGGCCCAAAACCCACTGCTCAATTCATTGTTATTTTTCCATTTGTTTTGGGTTTGAATATCTAAGGGCTTGATATTATTTTGGATAACTATTGTTGCTCATGAGCATATCTTAACCCAATCCAAGCATTGACTTTCCAAGCACTTACAACCTTTGATTAAAACACATTTTTTCCTTATATATGGTTATATATATATATATATATATATATATATATATATATATATATATATGGGAAGAGCATGATGAAGATTGAGTATCCTTATTTGGTCCATTTAAAGCCCACTACTCATTTAAATTTGGACCCATTCATAGTCATTACACCTCTGTCTTGTTTGTGATTGATGTGTTATACAATGCTTATATATATATAGAGAGAGAGAGTAGGGGAAGAGCATGATCAAGATTGAGTATCCTTATTTGGTCTATTTAAAGGCCACTACTCATTTAAATTTGGACCCATCCATAGGCATTACACCTCTGTCATGTTTGTGATTGTTGTGTTATACAATGCTTAGTTAGAATATGTCCTATATATGAATCATTTTCCTTTCATGTACTATAATAATATAGTTATCATGCATACAATTGGAATCCTTGGATTACAATGCAAATGACTTGAGCTTCATAACTAATTCCACTTGCTTACATTTGACTATTTACACACATAGTTGATTCCCTTTCCTACTTTATTGCATACATCATTGATCTCCTTGCTTTCCATCATGTATCCCCTCACTCATTTACTATTTCCCCACTGATCTATGAATGGATCTTGAATCAATGCATTAGATATACATATTATTTTTATTCAAATGTAACTCATTTAATATATGATTACTTGAATATGTTGGACTAAAAGGATAACTGTAAATTGCATCTACATTTGCATTTGAATTATTAGATGAACTTTTGGAGACGTGGATCATATGACCCCAGAAGAGGATAGGCCAATAAGTATAGATATGTATGGAGTGAAAGCATGAGAAAAATAATAATATTTTATGTACATTTTGATGCAAATTCAAATGAATTTTCTTGAATATCCAAAAAGTGCCATTTGAACATAGGTGATCCAGATTCCCAACTACTAAAGCTCCCTTTTCCACCTAGTTATTAGATTCACCCCAAATATATGAAATTAAACCATATATATCACTTGCTAATGATGTATGTTGTAATCTATATCTCACTCCACCTTTCATTGGTAATAGTGGATGGGGTAACCCAAACTTATGTTTTGCCACTCCTAATGTCTTTGAAGTTGCATCCTTCGAGTCTATTACTAATTTATTCACCTCACATTTCCAAGGTAGGGTGGATGAACATCCACCGTGCAAGGACAAGCTAAGCTCTCCAAATGTTCCAAATGAGAAAATGATAAAAATATGATATCATTATTACTCCTCATATTTTATTAAACTCCGAAGGCCTCCATATCTCAAATTCCCTCCAAGATCCTTCTCCCAACTCGATTTAGAGAGAGATTCTCATAAATGCCACTTGTCCAACACTTTCTAGCTTTCCTCCTCCATCAATTCGAATGGGGGGAATCTTGGCTTCCATAAATCCCCTTGTGCGCCCTCTTGGAGGATATTTTTATCCCTGACATGTCATATATGTCATATGTCAAAAATCAGGTCTGAAATTTGTCATAAGTGACATAATCTTCATCATTGTTGTCATAGAAGTTAGGGAATCTAGCTCCAAGTGTCATAATTCTTCTATGTTGCATCTTCCTCTTCCATGGGAGTTACTCTTTGACTCCAATTCGACCTTCCTAGATTCATGCCATGAATAATGCCTCTCCAAATCCCCCAAGAATGTTAGAATCCACCTTGGATTCGAATGGGTGAGAATAGGATGCCATGTGGCATGGAGAATCTTGCCTTGTGTGGGTCCCACACCACCTATGCACCCTCATGACCAAATGCCACCTTATTTTCTTATTATTATTATTTATTTATCCCCTTTAATGTATATTTATCAATATAAGGTCCATTTGGGGTCTTATATCTCCCTTATTCCAAGTTGAAATGTTTCCAGCCCAACCTAGAGTACTAGAAGATTGGTGAAAATTTTCCTTCATGAGATTTATTTGGATGGGGACATTACATCAAATATATTATTGGTCAACAATATTGAAAATTCTATTCATGTTACCTTTCACACTACCATCATCTCACCATAGTGACATACCCCAACCATAATTCCATGATCATGAGGCCTCTGCGAGGAGTAGATGTCACCGTGAGGAGTAGACGCTATGAGGAGTACTAGACAAGCACGATTCCGAGAAGTAACCAGGAAGAGCCATCCTTCACAATATTTCAAGTGGGCCTGTGATTTTTCAGTCGTTCACTGCACTCACTTCAGCACTTCGCCAATAGACATATAGCCCTAAATTTAATTTCTGGTCCGGACGAACACTCATTGTTTACGAACTACCATGGTATATTTTCCTGGCCAAGGAGTAGACGCCGCGAGCAATAGATGAGCACATAGTTGTGAGGAGTAGACGTCGCAAGGAGTATATAAGCATGGTGCCGCGAGGAGTGTATTTGGTCACGGAGATCACAATGCGAGGAGCAAAGACGCATCAATGGTAACATTGTTTCCCAAAAATCACAATTTTTCATTTACGGTTTGGAATTTTTCGATACAGTCATACTTAAATATAAAAAAATTGTTGTGCTACCATCACTTCTATTATCGGTGGATCCAGTAAGGGTTTTATTGTGCATTATTTGGCACATCTAGGTCTTGGTATTTGACCAGTATACAGGATGTGTGTTTGCATGAACCATTCTGATCACTGTCAAAGCCATCAGGATTTCTGGGTTTCGGCAGGTTCGTCCTCCCATGGTAGTTAGTGTGGTCGCCTATGTTTGACATGTCTCAAAGAGTTTGACCATTATCAAGAATATTGGAGCTCATCCACACTCTTCTTGTTGTTTCTCACAATCTTCTTCCGGCACATTTGATACTTAACATTGTGGATGATTCAAGTTGTTTGAAAAATTTTGATTGAGATAGGTGATGATTCCCAAGAGGATGGAGATGAGAAGTTACCCATCATCATCTCAACCTAAATATGTAACTTATCCCTTTCTAAATCCTTAAATACTGCTAGGTTTTCATTAGTGCAACTCTCCCATTGAAATGATAAGGATTTGAATAAAATTTCCTTTTTATGGGGTCCGATGAGCCCTTGCTTATCTCAGATCGAAACTGGAGATTATTTTTCATATACTATACCTTTTCCTGTTGTTTCCCTTTGGCTTTGAGTTTGAAACTATAGAGAAAGTACAGTTGTAGGTCTCATCCATTGTCACAAGAAATCTATACTTAGTTACTACTTGTGTTAGTTCCTAATGAATACCGAATGACATGTTACACTTTGGAATGATGATTGTATAATCTTATTTTTTTTTAAAATTAAAATTACATGTTTTTGTATTTATATGATGCCTACTCCTATATTTTAGTCGTACTTGATTTTTTGCTACATATTTTTTCCATATCGTATCTGAATCGTATTTGAATCCATACTCGAGTATTGCTACTATGCTAAAAAAAAGGGCCATGGAATGTGAATGTACGATGAAAATAACACAATCGTATGTAATAACATCCGGTATGAATGTTGTATGTGATAACATCCGGAGTGTACCCTTTATCCAACATCTCATAATCAAATTGTTGGCTTCCTGCTATTTCCCTTCCTTACAAATACCATTAATAAATACATTGTATGTGACAACGCTAGGGCATATGTTTCTGTTGGGAAATTCATAAAATAGATTCCTAGCCTTGTCCAACTTCCCTTCTTTGCAGAGACCATCAACAAGGGCATTGTATGTGATCACATATGGAGTGTAGCCTTTAAAAAAAATTTCCTGAAGCACCTCAGTGGCCTTATGGCATTGTCCTTCTTTACAAATACTATCAATGAACACATTATATGTGATAACATCATGGTATTTTTTTTTTGGACATTTTATGTAAGAGCTTCCTAGCCTCATCCAACTTACCTTCCTTACAAACAACATCAATATATGCATTATATATGATGACATTAGGACGCATGTTTTTATTAGGCATTTCATTGAAGAGCTCTGTATCCTCGTCCATCTTTCCTTCTTTATAGAGACCATCAATAAATGCACTATAAGTAACAACATTGGGACATATGGGCATTTCATTGAAGAGCTTCCTAGCCTCATCCAAATTGCCTTCCTTGCAAAGGTCATTGATTAGAGCAGTGTATGTAAATACATCAAGGTTATACTCATATTTTAACATTTTATACAGTAGTTCCTTGGCCTCTGGAGCTTACCTTCTTTGCATAGTCCATTCATGAGTGTACCAAAATACGATTGTGTTAGGCTCATGGCCCTTTTGCAACATAACAACCAACAAATTGAACGCCAGGAATGGAATGTGAATATACGATGAAATACCAAAGGAATGGAATATGAATGTAGAATATATTTTAGAAGTACCACTAAATACAAAGGAGTGTGGAGGACACTTTCTAATGTGAGGAAAAAAAGTTAAAATTTCCTTGCATATGTTCATAGTGCTTGAGGGTCCTATAAGGTTCATTTTCCTATTCAAGGCCCTTATTTTCCTTCCCAACCATGGCCTAGGTCCCTAGACCCATCACAGATGTCAAAAACCAATTAGTGAAAGGAATATCTCATATCCCACTTAGAGGACTCATGTGTTTCTATGTGTGCCCATTCAAGACTCTTGAGGCTCATAACATTCAACAATACCATGAGGAAATTACTTTCCTTCACCAACCATGTTCAATGACCTAAGACCCATCCATAATGGGTAAAGTTCCCACTGGCATCCATATCCAACCTTGATGACAAAGAGCCCTAGAGAAGGTTTGTATTGTGGTTTGCAAGCGTTCTTCATGGCGATTGAGCCAAAGAAACGATCTCTAGTACCTAAGGCCCAACTGTTTTCCTTTGCTAAATATAGAGTTAGATATATACAAGACCTTGATTTAATGATTAAGCCCTATGTTTCCCTCTAACCAAGTTTAGACCTCAAAGACCATTTTCAATGCAAAAAACTTAATCATGTCACTTTTCTACCACTCAGATGCTAAACAACCCTCATCGTGGCCTAGAGAATGATTCATGGTGTGGTCTCAAGACAGATTCTCATTCACGACATGCATTGTGGTTTAGTGATGGTGCTTGTATCTCTCTAGTATGACAGATATATTATATAAAGGTATTATATTGTATTACAAATTTGTAGACTGGTTTGGATATTCAAGAGGATAAAATCTAGAGTGACATGTTGGTGCCACAGATGGTTTCCTTGAGGAGGTAGGTTGGTGTCAGTTAATTTAGTATTGGACATTATGTTTTTTTATTGACTGACCATAACACATGTTTCAAACAAATAGCAAGTGTTTTAAATTTCTCTTCCAAATGTCCATCTTCATCAAAATATTTTGCTTTGTAAAATATGTCAGATCTCCATGTGTTGCTTGGTTTTGCAACCAAGCATCTGCAATGGGCACCTATCAACAATGTGATATCAGTTTCAATATAGAAAGCAAAAACGATTATGAATTAAATCTAAATCTAAACTAACATGTCCATATAACAAATAAATCTAAAAACAATTCATAGAAAGAACAAGAAATAAAAGAATGTTTTGTATTATCATACCTCAAATGGTGAGGATTTGTGGTGTTAAGCAGCTCCAAGGGTGAGATGCTCCAAGCTCCAATGGTCTCTTCTCCAAGATTGCTACAATAGTCAAGAACTCATGAGAGATTTTGATAGCATGAGGATAGGATGATGGATGGATGGAAAGTGAGGAGCCCCTACCACCTTTTTATAGTTTTTGGTGGTGGGGAATACCATTATGGTTTTGAGGAAACCAATGGTATTGACCAACATGGTTTAGGTACCTTTTTCCCTCTTTTTTCCTTTTTTGAATATTTTGAATATTTTTATTCCCTTTTAATATTTTTGGGAATTCTAGACCCTTTTTGAGGGTTTTTTTTATGTTTTTTTGAGGAAAACAATATCTTTTGAGGGGAAAAAGGGGTGTATTATGGTCTTTTGGTGACCTTTTGATGGCTTTAGAGGCTCAAATGGTGGAAAAGTGGACAAATGGGTCATGTGAATAAGGAAATGAGCTAGTGAGCACTTTTTGGGTGTTAACAGATTGCCCCCTGATGTGTGAGGGAAGCAGCTCATCGTATGACCGATAGAGATCATAGTTCTTTTGTCTTTTTCCTGGGGTTTGGGGAAGAGAAGAGACCGGTTGGAGACTGGATCAATGGCCCTTGGAAGCTGCAAAAACAAAAAATATTACATGGCCTCAATATGAATGAGGAATAATCTCTGATAATGGACGAGGTGGGCATACCCATGCTCGTATCAAGACATATACATAACAATTAGTCCCAAGAAGGGGGACATAAAAAATCTGCTGGTACATCATAATGGTCCAAAGGGGACACTATTTTGGGATGTACTCATGATCATAACATGACTGATCTTAATAACTGATACACTGGAATAAAGCAACAACCGTTCTGAACAAGGTCTCAGAAGGGTTGATGAACTGTTGAAACTGAAGGTGTCCAACATCTGTAGGGACTCAATGACTATGAGTCATCTCTGAGAAGTAAATGTAACTGTATACTCGAGGGAGTATAAAACTGGGGTACATATGAATACTGTCGCCATGCGCAACCCAGATGTCTATAGGAAAATGTAACTGGTTGTTTCCATAAGTAGACTCTCAATTGTGGAAGAGTTAGGTGGTATCCGGGGTCTTCATAAAAAAACTGAAAGGACCAATACCCTATGCGAGTCTCAATGATGCGATCAAGGTGTTGAAGTCGAGCATTGTGAGAAACAACCATTTGGAGAGGCACTGAGGACTCTTCTCGAAATGATTCGTAGGCACTCATCATAAATGGTGATGAGTCCAAGACACAGGGACCTCTAGGTCTATCCTTTGGAATAAATTTGGTTGGTGTCGACAGAGGGAGACCCGCAACTAACAAGGCAATGATGTTTCCTTGATAGGAGCGCGAGGTGTAGAACTGAAGTGTGGTATTACTGATGGTAGGACTGACATACTGTGGGGATGGGAAATAACTGGGGTCATAGAGTGGGTGGACTCAAACTTCCTTTGTTCAGAGCATGATGACATGGTTGACCTGGTAGCGTAGGAAACTGACTTTTGGGGGATCATAGCTTTGAGGACTGAAAGGTATGTATTGTATATTGGAGTGACTCTGGGGGGGGACAAACTGCAGAATACTCTGAACAAAGGCGACCAAAATGGGGAAGCTTCCATACGAGTAGACGTGATCTGTTGTGGTGCCGAGAAGCACCATTGGGTCCTTCTTCGTAGTTTTAATGAGCTCCAAGAAGGAATAAAAGTGTGCTCTAAAATGGTACTGTCCTCTGGATTTTGTGATCCCAGGACTGTTCGTGCTCATGGGTGCTTTCATTTTTAAGGAGTCTGAAAACGATAAGAAGACTCTGCAGTGGTGGTGGCATACTGTCATGCGGATTTATACGAGCCCAGGATGATGATTGCTCGTGGTCGTTTTCATGTTTAGAGAGTCTGAAAGCAGTAAGTGGACTCCATTGGTGTTATTTTTCGTAAGTTAGTCTCCAAGGCCCGAAAAAGCATAAAATGATGTAAATGGAGAACTCTTCTAGCCGATGTGACTAGAGTATTCCTTTTTCATAATTAGTCTACAAGGTCCGGAAAAGGGGTAAACTTATACCATGTAGACGCCCTTTCAGATATGTTTAGCGAGCATGAAAGGAAGCAAGGTTGCTCGGTGATCTTTTCATTGTTTTAGGAGTCAGAAAAGAGCTTAATAGAAACTCCCTAAGTGCCTTTTTTTAAAAGAATTGCTTGGCCTGAAAAAGGGATAAAATTATACCGAACAAAAAGGTTTTGATGAGAGCGAGAAATGGTCTCAAGCATCGTCATGAGTGCAGAAAATTGAATCCAGTGACACAAAGATTGTCAAAAATGGGAAACGACCAATGTGGCATGCAAACCGAGGCGACGAGGGTCATGGGAAAACTACCCAAAAAATATGGAGGTGAGAGTGAGAAATGATCTCAAGCATCATCATGAATGCGGAAAACTGAATCCGACGATATACGACTCGACAAAAATGGATGATGGTTGATGTGGCACGCAAATCGAGGCAATGATGGGCATGGGAAAAATGCCCGAAAAATATGGAGGTGAGAGCGAGAAATGATCTCAAGCATCATCAAGAACGCGAAAAACTGAATCCGACGATATAAGACTCGTAAAAAATGGACGATGGTCGATGTGGCACGCAAACCGAGGTGACAAGGGGGCATGTAAAAGATGCCCAAAAAATCTGGGCATGAGAGCAAAAAATGATCTCAAGCATCATCACGAGCGTGAAAAACTGAATCCAGCAACATGAGACTTGTAAAAAATAGAGGACAGCTGATGTGGCATGCAAACCGAGACGACAAGGGGGCATGTAAGAGATGCCGAAAAAATCTGGGCATGAGAGCGAGAAATGATCTCAAGCGTCATCACAAGCGTGGAAAACTGAATCCGGTGATATAAGACTAGTAAAAAATGGGCGACGGCCGATGTGGCACGCAAATCGAGGCGACAAGGGGCATGGAAAAAAAATGTCCAAAAAATCTGGAGGTGAGAGCAAGAAATGATCTCAAGCATCGTCACGAGTTTGGAAAACTGAATCTGATGGTATAAAAATTGCCAATAAACTGACAATAGCCGATGTGGCATGCAAATCGAGTTGCCGTGGGGCATGGAAAGAATGCCCGAAATTTTTTGGTAAGAGCGAGAAATGATCTCAAGCATCATCACGGACACGAAAATATGAATTCGGCGGTGCAAATGGTGCAAACAACGGAGGTCATAAAGACTCCAGAATGGTCAAAGGAAATAACTAGGTTAAAAAATGGCTACATATAAAGGTCAGCCCACCAAGCCAAGGATGCAGTGGTGGGGAGAAATGATGACCCACGGGGGAAGAATACTAGGTGTATCAAATCAAATCAAATATACAATTGATATGTGACCTAAAAAATGGTTTAGATCACGCATGTGAAAAAGTGAGCAGGGTTAATGATTGCCCCCATGCTATGTGCATGGGGTTTATGATTGTGGATCACATTTGTGTTGGTTTGAATGATGGGGTCACTGAAATAATGAGATAGATGTGATGGGGAAGATTCAAAATGATTGATCATGCCCCCTATCCCAGGGTCGAGGTAATCTATTATGCCCCCTAACTTAGAGGTGTCAATGTGGTGCAGATGTTGTCTCAGAGAGGGATCAATAGGGCATTGAGCAACTGCTGGCGGGGTGGTATACCATGAGGGTGTGGGCCGTGGTGGCATACTGAAGTGATGATATGATGATGGGGGATTCCCTTTGTGGGGTGGATGCCCCCAGTATCTCCGATGAGAATCACGATGATGATGAGTAGGCAAGGTTTTGGGCCCGCCCCCATGTTGTGGACATGTGGTTTCCTCGTCGATTTGAAAGGGTTGAACATGTGTGTCAAGGGGATCAATGGAAGGGGCCGACCGGACAGAGGGGTATCTAGTGGAAACCGTGTAAATGGTGTTAATTTCTTCCAAGGAGGAAGATGGTGGGGGATGAATTTCCTCAATTTGAGGAGGGGATATCTCTAGGTCGGCATTATTCAATTTGTATAGAGATGCTCTATAATCTGGGAGATTAGGGCAGTGATGTGAGTAATGACCGTAAATCCTGCATATCGCACAAGGGTGATTAGTGCGAAGCATTTTTTCGCGAGGTTGAGGAGGTGGCTCAAGTCTTATCACTAGAATTCCAGTGTCGTCATCCAACATATTCATGTGTTCTTGGAGTGCAGGTAATTGTGGACATTGATGAGTGGCATGGCCTACGTCGTCACACAACGAGCACTTAGGGGGAATGTGAACAGTTCGGGGGTTCTTGACTACCTTGGGGGTTGTTGGGGGGGTGCGAGTTATGGGTCCAGTGTTATAAGTTTGTGGGCCTCTACCCCCTGTGTTTCGTAACGGAGTTGCCAAAAACTGTTGCTTGGTTTTGCAACCAAGCTTGTGCAATGGGCACCTATCAACAATGTGATAGCAGTTTCAATATAGAAAGCAAAAACGATTATGAATTAAATCTAAATCTAAACTAACATGTGCATATAACAAATAAATCTAAAAACGATTCATAGAAAGAACAAGAAATAAAAGAATGTTTTGTATTATCATACCTCAAATGGTGAGGATTTGTGGTGTTGAGCAGCTCCAAGGGTGAGATGCTCCAGGCTCCAATGGTCTCTTCTCCAAGATTTCTATAATGGTTAAGAACTCATGAGAGATTTTGATAGCATGAGGATAGGATGATGGATGCATGGAAAGTGAGGAGCCCCTACCACTTTTTAATATTTTTTGGTGGTGGGGAATACCATTATGGTTTTGAGGAAACCAATGGTATTGACCAACATGGTTTAGGTACCTTTTTCCCTCTTTTTTCCTTTTTTGAATATTTTGAATATTTTATTCCCTTTTAATATTTTTGGGAATTCTGGACCCTTTTTGAGGGTTTTTTATGTTTTTTGAGGAAAAATATATCTTTTGAGGGGAAAAGGGGGTGTATTATGGTCTTTTGGTGACCTTTTGATGGCTTTAGAGGCTCAAATGGTGGAAAAGTGGACAAATGGGTCATGTGAATAAGGAAATGAGCTAGTGAGCACTTTTTGGGTGTTAACACCATGTGTCAACTACCACATCAAGAAGTGTACATCCCTAACATTGATCCCAATATAAATGTACATTGTAATGTTCTTGTATAGCATAAGTACCAAATGAATAACAATATATGAAAATATTCAAATGTCATCATTGGGTCAAATGTGTGTGTTGTCTATTTTTTACCCTAGTATTCAAACTTGGGTTATTTACATTGAACCAAATGGCCTTGTATTGGACATATTAGTTCTTTGAGGATCACGCTCTCTCGAGATCCTTTGTGTTGATTAATTGAAGTCATATTGTTGTGCTCACCTAGGTTTTGAACTTTTGTGTTTACATCTATTGGACATCCTTTATGTTGGGATTTGATTGACTTTCACTATGTTTTTCGATTGTCATTGAACATCCCTATTTGATTGTACCTCAGCTACATCATCTCTCTCTCGCTGGTTTGTACTTACCCTCTAGTAGGATCAACTAGTTCCTAGTGTTGACTTGCCTTTGAGAGGCTCATATCATTCTAAAAGTAAAATTTATGAGTATAAAATAGGAAGGGTCCCACACTCCAGGTAAGTACCCTAACTTTCTCTTAATTAGACTTGTTAGTGTTAATCTTATACTGCTGGTTACATGTTACTAAATATTACTTTAACACAAGGACCCCTTGTAGAATCCTTCAAAGAACTAAATTTTCTAGTTGGCTTTTCCTAGACTCTTATCCCTTTCGAAAGACCAAATTCTTGTAAGACTTTCATTTGAACTAATCTTGTCAAACATGACTCTATTTTCCTCTTCTGACACTATATTGGGAACAAATGAGTCCACCTTGATAATGTCTATTATATTTGGTTAGGGACGTTCCTCATACATTTTCTAAAATTTCTAAATGAAGAGTTATGGCACTTCCCTGGAAATATTATTTCATTGATCTCACCTTCCAATTCACTGATATGCATACCTTTATTTTTCTTCCATTGCGAGATCATCTAGTTTGGACCTTCCTTATATGGTGATGATAAAAGCTCAAAGTTATTGTACGTAACACATCTAGATAATATTCCTTGAGAGGGCATGGGTCCAATTATTCATCATTTTCAAAGACTAATTAAATCAACATCAAAGATGAATTGCATTTCTTAAAGGTGAAGACCTAGAGTACTGAAGTTGAAAAGTCAAAGGATAGACACAATATTACATTTCTTGATGTTGAATTATATGTCATTGATATGCCCTTATTTGAATTTTATCTAACTATATATCTGATTTGATCAACTAAACGTAGAACCAAATAGGTACCTGTCAGATATTTCTTCATTGAGTGAGGGAAGCTCATGACAAACAGAAGGAAATGCGTCTGCAACTAGTAGATCTAATAGGCGAAGAATGACCAGAGGTGAAAAGGTTAGGATCAAATTTCGTAGACGTATGGAAATTTCTCTTACCAAAGGAGGATCATGCTCCTACGATGATGAGAGCATAGGATACATCAAGGTGCCACTCAGCTATCAGCATTTGGTGAAACAATGGGTACCTAAGGAATTTCCTCCGTTGAACACTAAATTCAGTGTCGACAATCAGATGTATCGCACTGCACCAACCTCACTACATGGCTTGGGGCTATTTTCCATGGATGGAATAACTGTAAAATACAATACAGTGATTGAATTGATGGACTATATCAAACCATGTTATGACTACAACGATTGGATTTTGTTGTTCCGGTACATGCGAAGTATGCAGAGATATGCACTCTCCGCAAATTATATACATGTAAAAGACAACCATAAAATTAAGCGGGAGACTATCTATATTGATGGAAGGCCTAAAGCTTTCGACAATATCACGACGTTTATAAATAGCACACGACCCAGAACAACAAACAAGCAACCAAATTGCCTATTTGAGGTAGGCGAAGGAAATCGGGTAGTTGTGTGTGCAATAAAAAAGATAGATCCCGGGGAAGAGTTACTAGTGGATTACCATTTGAATCGAGTAGACACATCGAATAATACTGTGTGGGTACTTATGCAACACCTATTTAAGCAACATATACTTATTGAATTATATTTTTTTTCTCTAATAATGTATTAAATATTTCGTGGTTCTAATATCATTGTATTGTGGCAGGCTGATCGTGGGAAAGGAATTGCCTCAGAACAAGTAAACAATTAACAATTTTGTTTTTCATTTAACATGGATTTTATTATTTGTCTATATAATTTTATATTTGTGGCGATTTGGTTTTTTGTTATCTTTACTAATTTTTTTTATATTTCGCAGTTGTAATTATGTTATAACGTGGCAAGATGATCAAGGAAAAGAAAAAGCCTCAAAACCGGTAAAAAATCAACAATTTTAATTTACATTTACTATTAAATTTATTATTAGTATGTATAATTTTACTTGTGTGGAAATAAGTCTTTTTTATCTTCAACAATTTTTTAAATATTCTATGGTTCTAACTATATTATAATGTGGCGGGATGATTGTGGAAAAGGGCCAGCTGCAGAACATGTAAAACAGTGACAATTTCGACTTACATTTACTTTGAATTATATTATTTGGTTATATAATATTATTTCTATGCCAATCCGTTATTTTATTTTTTTAGTAAACTGAAAGAACACTTCTTTTGTTGAAATATGTAGTCTGCGGGCCATGATGCCCATGATTCTCAGGGCAAAGCGGATTTGTGCTCACCCCCCAACCCAAAGGTACTAATATATAAAAAGATCAATAAATTCAACATGGAACTTGATCGCTTGTTAGACATTGTAGATCAAACTCCTGAAATCAAGGAAAGGATCTTTCAACTTATGACATAGCTTAACACATATAAGGTAATAATCATAATTTAAAGTGATAGTTTTTATTTTGAATAACAATTGTGATATTTTTTTTTTAATTTTATGTTATCTAAAAGAAGAAACATTTTCCTTTCTTATACAAAGATTTTTGCAACCTGTGGATCCTGACATGCATGGTCTCGATAGTAGTGGGGCTAAGCAAATGCCACATATTCCGAACACAGGAACTCGTATACCTTCCAGGCTATTCATTTCTCCACCTTCCACACCTGTAGTGGGTAGCCATGACACGGACCCCCAGAGAGCCACACAACCAAGCAATGGAGGTGCTAACAGAGATGAGGCTGATGATTTGGCTAATTATATGGTTTCATTTCCTAGAGTGAGATGTGTTACCTCCATGGGGACCCTTTCAGGGACATTTATGGTTAATGATGAAGTACTTTCATTAAATCAAGTAAAATTGGCAGGTAATTTTTAATATTTTACCTATTTCATGATGTCCAGCTCAAACATAAATCATCTAGATTATTATTTTTAAATTAATGATGATATATTTATTCTGTGTAGGAAACAATTATTTTTATAGACACTTGGAGACCACGACGATGTTGATTTTTGGGCCCACCATATGCACGAGGTAGAATTCACAGAATTCCAAACTCAAAAAGGAACTTTTGGATTATCTGGAAGGTCTCTTTGGCGTGGACACATTTAATAGAGATGCGGTCATCTCCGTAGTTGGCCAACATTTAAAATATGCGCGTGACACTTATAGGTTTCACTTGGAGAAGAACCCTAGGTATGAGCGACCTCTCATGATTCTAGAGAGGGAGTGGAAGGCACTTATTGAGGATGCAAAAGAGAAGAAATTAAGAAAAGAAGGAAAGGCACCACCTGGTCCCACAAGGTAAATTACATCTTGAAGTCATTACCTTCAATTTTATTTAGATCTAAAAAAGAGTGTGGTGCATAACACACTCGAAACTTTTGATGATAGATTTCCTGACACTTTGAAGTCAACAAAAGCAAGGATTTCCAAATATGGACATCACAAGCTAGGCCCGGGCGGCTACTTGAATTTACAATCATGAATTGTAATTACCGAAATACCTTAATAATATCAGTTGTATCACCTTGCAACTTTTGGGTAATTGCAGCCAAGAACATAAAAAATACATATTCTTATGCAATGCAGGGCAACAACTTCGGAACTTAAACCACAGAGGAAGACCTCAAGCTTCGTTATAGTTCCAGCCATAAAGTTGTTGTTGAATGGCGGAAAAGTTTGGGGCAGATTCGAAGATCCAGTGTGCAATATAAGGTAAATAAAAATCAATCCACGTTAACCTTTCATCACTTATAAAAAAAAACATTCATGTTTGACATTGTCCATATAAAATTTAAAGTGTTACATCTTGGTTTTAATCACTGGAGTAGCGTTATGAACGAGCCCGTAAGTAGTTCATAGAAGTGCGCTGATAGTGGAGTGCAACCACAAGATGCTTCTCCCATGCAACCCTCAATGGTGCTACGTTGGCTGAGCTCCATGACAGTAATATGGCTGGAACTTAATCATATACTTGATAATTTTGTAGTTATTGATTTTGTACTTTTTTTATAACTTTTACATCTAGCATTGTGTCCTTAAAAAGTTTGTGGTTTCAATGGAAGAGAATGTTTTAATCGAGGTTCCTATAGCTAAATAGGAGCATAGGGCAGCGATTGCAATGATGTCAACCAGTGCACTAGGTAAATAATTATACCATAGAGGTTTTTTTAACATTATTAAACTACTTCATTGTTATTTAAAAACTGGCCTAATAAATTTAACATTTTTTTTTCTAGGCGATGCCTAGTCATAATGGATTCTACGATATGAGTATCATACCAGGCGTACATTATGTCAGAGGCCGCAAGCAGAAACAACTTCTGAAGAGAACCCAAAAAATCAAGACAACATTACAGATGATGAATTACTTAAGAAGTATAGGAAGAAGACTAAGAATTTTTTTTGAAGTATGATATTATTATAATTAGATAGACATATGTACTGTACTTGAACATATTTTGGATGATATACCTCATTTATAAAAACTAGTTTTTTTTTACATTTGCCTTTGAATGAATTCTTGCATACTTTTTGTTGCATTCCCTTTGAATGAGTTATTGCATACTTTTTTATACTGATTAAGGTAAAATATGAAATATAGATGGTTAGTACTTAATTATGTTAAAAGAAAAAGGAAATCAAACAAATTTGTACCTTATTTTATCTCAACGTTCTTGCTTAGCTTTACAATTACATTTTATCAATTGTGTATCTATTTAATGCATATTTTCTAGTAGAATATAGATTGGGTATTGGGGAATTGAGAGAGATGTGAAGGGGGGAGTGGCCATACGAGATTCCTCCTTCACATGGATGGCCCTGTTCAGTTCAAAATAATTTATTGGAGCTGTATAATCTTGGAGCAAACCTCCCTCGATCAAACAGAGTAGCATCAAAGTTAATATTGACTTCGTTGTCAATATGGATCGAGGGAGGTTTGCTCCAATATTAGACGGCTCCAATAAATCATTCTCGAAACCAAGAGGATCTTATTTGCGAGTGTTAGTTAGTTATTTATGTATCATTTTTTTAGTTTGTTATCATCGAGTAAATCCATGTTTGAATCTAGGATGATGAGGGGCTAGTCCAAAAAGAAGGATCATAAGGTGATGGGAAACATTTTAAAGGTATGTTGACATTCTCATAAATATGCATCTTAGACTAGTAAATAATGGTACAAATATGACTTGTATTGATTCTGTATATATTTCTGGAGGTTGAATGATTTGGCATTGCAGCTACTAGACAAACATAACAATGGCTGAGTTGTGATGAGGGGAGGTATGTTGTTTCCAATTTCATTCCGGATTATGTTCATGTTATGTATTTCATGACATATTAGGATCATGTTATGTATTTCATTCCAAGGTAGTAAGCCAAAATGAACCAATTCTTACTGCTTCAAAAACTCCAAGATGTTGATTGCACTTATGTAAGTAGGATAGAAGTGAAATAAATTACTCATCAAGGAATAATAGTATCTAATGTTAAAATTATGGTTAGGTTAGGGTTTGAAGGAGAAAATAGTACAGTAGTAATAGTAAATTTAACAAGACAAACTTAAACATAATTTTCAACTTTTTCAACTTTAACACTCCCTAATGATCACTGTGTTAAAGTTAAGGTTTCATCTTTCAAACTTGATACCATCTCCTTAGGTGATCTCTAAGAGGAGTCCCCTAAACTACATGATCATCTATCAAGTTCACATATGCTCCTACATTACAAATGACCTAAACATTAATTGTATTATTGACATTTCATATTTTATTTTCAACCATGTATCAATGAATAAATTTTAATCCTTCATGTACTACTAGAGGATTAAGGATAGATGGTTGGAAATGAAACCAATGGGATAAGCATTGCCAGTTGATTAAAAACAAATTCTCTCATCATAAATTTTGTCTCTTGATCATCTTTGAACAAACTTACATTTAAAATTTAATTATATCTCTCAACATAGATGCCACCATGAAGCGAATGTGTTGACTTATGGTTGGACTATAGAAGTTGGATCAAGCAATTCCTAGGTCAAACATTTGTAAATGGTAAACATTGAATGAGAGAGGGTGAAATAAGGTCATTGTGGCTAGTTTAACCTTTTCTTGTAAAATTAAATAGCTTGATAGAGGTCCTAACCCTTGATTGAGCATTAGCAATGATATGGAGATATGGAAAATATTTATAATACCTAGTTTCAACTTGCAGATTGTAATAGATTAAATCATACATCTTCATAATGGTGTTTTTATTTGGATGAGTGTCAAGTTGAATGATTTCTTAAATATAACATATAAATATGTTTCTAAGCATAAACTAGAGCCAAAACAATGCTCATTAGTCCAAGTTGTGAGCTTGGTTGCCAAAATATTCATAATGAATAGTATTTAATCGCCACCAAATTTGTTGAAAAGGAGTAAAAGGAGGTTATGATTCCACAAAAGCGGATAGGAAAGAGAATCATGAGTAAATTGTCCTATACATGTCTTTTGGTGAGGTAATATTTTTTCCCTATCTTTTATTAAAAGATCTTTCACCTATAATTGACTTGGATGTACTTGTAAGCCAAATCTCAGTCACTTCATTTCATTTTTCCTCATCATGGGGATGCACATGCATATCCATGGTTTTCATTCCCTTCCTCAACCAGTTCATTTCATTTTTCCTCATCATGGGATGCACATGCATATCCATGGTTTTCATTCCCTTGAAAGAAACCCATAAGTTTGAAAGAGGAATGAGTTTGTTCCAAGCTAGAGGGGTTGTGACTAAATGGAGAAGGCATAGATTGTGTTTGAAAAGAGAACTCGTGGTTGTAAAGTGAAGAGAGAGACTAGGTAACATAAAATCTATTATCCATTTGTCTGAAATGATTGATGACTAGAAATGGACCAAAGTCTATCAATTCTAGGTAATCTTTCTAAAGAGAAATCAATAGCTCAAACACTTCATATTTACACTAGAGCACCAGATTCTCGAGGTATTGCATAATAGGGAAAAGAGATACTAGCCTCTATATTGTCTTTGGCTAAGAGGGAGAGGTCTCTAACAACATGATGTGTGAGTGAGGTGCATAGAGTAGAGCTCACTAAGAAAAATTATGATAGGAGTATGGTATTGAGTATTGTGACATGAGATGTATAGGAAATATAACTAATGGCCATCCTTAGTCCTTGTGGTTTAAATATAGGTGTAAGGTTAGAATCTATAACAAATTCTAACTCTTACAACCAATTTGGTGAATACATTCATGATCAAAGATAAGAGAAGCTCACTATTGAGAAATCCTATGGTTCATAATGTGAAAGAATTGGATAAAGTGCTCCAATGAACAAAGAAGGTGCTTGAGACAAGTTCAAGTCCTAAACTGCACTATGGTACATTGGCATAGTGATAGTGCATTGGCATAGTGATTGTTCATTAGTACCATGGACTTGTAAACATTTACACTATGAATTACCAAAGGTAAAGAATCATATCTTTAAGACATGGTTAATTGTTTATTAAAACCATAAAATATGAATTACCAAAGGAAAAGAATCATATCTTTAAGACATGGTTAATTGTTTATTAAAACCATGAAATTTTTGTGACTGTTTTAAATTTTCAATAAAAAAAACCAAAGTCCACCTTAAACACCAATGAACCATCACACAAAATCTAATGATGTCACTACATATCCCAATAAAATCCAATGATGTAACTACCTTCTTTGTTGACCCATAAGATGACCAAAATCTAAACCATAACACACAATCTAAATGATGGTATTGCATACCTTCTTTACAAATCCCTAAGCTTCTCTGCATATGTCATGGCCCAAACCCCTGATGCTATTGCATACCTACCTTCTCTATAGACCTATAAGTTTCTCTGGATATGTCATGGCATCTAATGATGATGTTATTGCATACCTTCCCATACGCTTGTCTACATATTTCATGGCTGGATATACGGCGTATCAAAAATATGAAAGTCACCAACCCCTCCACCAGCAAGCGACCTCACAGTAAATCAGTTGTGTCTGTCACATGTACCATTCCGGGCATCCAATCTTTCCTCCTTTTTTCATTAGTTGTAGGTATCTTTGAAGCTTATATTCAATCATCTGTGAACCTCGAGATTCTAAATGTGGCCCAGATATGCTCTGCGTCCTGTCGTTACTACTCCCAACAAAACAATAAAATATTATACTCTCAGCTACCTAACCCTAAATAGGACACAATTTTCAGTCTGCGGCGCAGCTTTTGGATGTTTTGTTACCTGCCAGCCTCTGCAGAGGGTAGGCTCCCTGAACTGCCTCCCTACAAAACTAGTTCGGTGAATTGTGTACGTGTTTGATTAGTGCCAAAAACCGGTTAGCTCCGGAGCCCGGTGAGATCTTACTACTACTAACTTAAAATCGATTCGGTACGGAGAGATTATGTACAAATTTTAATGGATTACAATATTTTGTGTAATAACTTCGTGTGTATATGAAAGTTTTAATGAAAAATCATTAAGATCATTAGGGTTGGGAGTCACTTTCAAATCAGATCGCATCCTGTTTTTCTCAATAATGCAGTGGTAAGCCTGGTGAGGACTGAATCTACCAGAGTCCATGATTTCTCACATACGTTTCATTTCTCATCTAACACGCGCACATGTCCTGACTTGTATATCAGTTCTGTAAACTGCTCCATTGACGTTACGGAAGTAATTAGGGTTTCTTCCGGATCCTTGAAGACCGTGAATTTTAATGCCCATGCTTGATGTGTCTGAGTAAACGCGTGGAATTACTGTCATATTGAAAAAACCTAATCCGTGTAGAAGATCGAATGATTTGAACCCTATATTCAAGGTTATATCAAATATTTATATTTTTTAATTTTATAAAATTATTAAACTGAAAGTGTTTAAATATAAATCATATTTACATTAAAATATATAATATTTATAACAAATAATAATAATAATAAATTTTAATTATGTTTATTTGGGCTATTCGATCTGCAGGTATTGTTCTTTCCAGATCTCCTCACAAGATAATATGGGCTGGAAATGAAAAAGAAGGCTATGTTACTGCTAAATCTGCATATGATAAGATTATACAGAAATAGTGTATTTATCCTTGTCATTGGTGGTTTTCAAAAATCTGGAAGTGGTCCTTACCTTTGAAGGTGAAGTGTTTTCTTTGGCATGCTCTAAATGGAAGTCTAAAGACAGGGAAAATTTACTTAAACGTGGCTGGATTGGTCCTAGCTGGTGCTGTTTGTGTAATTCTTATTCTGAGTCTGCTAATCATCTATTGATGAGGTGTTCTTTTCTTCAAAAGATTTGGAACCTTTGCTATTCTGAACTAAATCTACAGTTGGTATGGGATGGTTTGGATTTTGGCACGGGCATGCTCAGCTGGGTCAGAAATAAAAATAAGCCACTATTCCTACCTGTTTTTATTTCTTGGATCATATGGTATACAAGGAACGAAGTGATCTTTCAGAACAGAAAGCCGGATGCTATACAGTGTTTAAAGTCTGTTTGCAGTTTATTACAAAAATATCCAGAAGAGGAACATGGTAAGAAAGTTGTGAAGAAGGATTCCTTTTCTTTTGTTGTATCTCAACCGGTCTTATTTTTTGATGGGGCTGCTCAAGATGGTTTGTGTGCTACTGGAGGTGTCATCTACATCAATAATCATCATCACTTTTCTCTCCGACTTAATGGTGGCAGAGGCACCAATATGAAAGCTGAAATTCTGGCACTTTGGGTTGTCCTAAAACTGGCAAACTTATTTGGATTGGTGAATCCTATTGTCTTTGGAGATTCCCGAGTTACAATTAAATGGGCTAACAATGAATTTGCACTCAATGTTCTGGATCTTGAAAATTGGTGTGTCCGTATCCGTCAGGAGATTACAATGTTGGAGCAGATTACTTTCTATCATATCTACAGATCACATAACTCTCTTGCAGATCAACTTTCAAAAGAAGCCTTTGCTGGTCCTGTAGGTGTTCTTTTTTGGGAAGAATGGATGGAGGCCTGTCTGCTAGACAGGGGTAATTTATATCTTTTTTAAGGAAGCTTGTAATCGGGGATAATCCTATAATTTTTTTTGTATGTATTTTGGAGGTCGATGATATTTAAGTATAACAGACACTAGAAAGAAATTCTGAGATGTGTTAGTGCATAGAATATCTTGAGATAAGATATTATCACTATCTTTGTACTATTTGATTCCATGGAATAACAATAGTATGATTTTTTTCTGCTCGAAAAAAAAACTAGCACGTTGATATCTTATCTAAAATGGCTTTGGCTGGTCCATGAAGGTTTCTATGAGATATAGTTTGTCTCAGTTTTTTCTAACTTTTTTGGTCTATGCTATGTAATGGACAATTTTATGCTCTTTGTGGACAATTTTTTTTTGTTTTTATGTAAATTCTTGATCAGTCTGGATGAGACTCTCATCATGTACTATTTGGTTCACCTTTAAATATCAATAATATGCATTTTTCCTACTGAAGAAAAAAAATTAATCAAATTTAAATTAAAAAAAATATAATAAATTTTAAACAAATTTAACTAAACAAAAGATGCAAGCAGCATAGTCACTATATTTATTTAACATAATCCCCTTTTTTTGAGAATTTAAAAAATAGTAATATATAAAATCTAAGTTCCAAATTATATATATATATATATATATATATATATAAATAATGATAAAATCTAGGTCAATATTAATTTGACATAAATTTTTAAACTAAAATTATTATTAATTTTATGAATATAAATATAAATACAATATAGATTCAAAAAGAATAAGCTTTTACTTTAATCATTCAAACTAACACTATTAATTTATGCAAGTTTTTTAAGTTTTGAATAATATTTATCCTCTCTCATCTTCACTATATCACCACAACTATCCAACTATTTTATAGAATCTCTTATAAAGAACCAAAAGTTATAAAATATTAATTAATTTTTGCATTAAATCTTCTAAGGCTTACTTTTGGTTTTCAACATATTTATGTGTGCAAGAATGTTTAGTTGTAATACACCAGCATAGATCCATCTTAAACCCGTATCTATCAAGCACCGAGAGGGATCCAATTTCTTGAGGTGTATTTCTTTTTTAAAATTTAAACTCAAGAAATTTAATCTCTCTTCATTGATAGATCCTCTTTAAGTTTTAAGTTGTTATTTTATAAACTAACATTTATTTTTTAATTACTTTTCATAATATTTTATTTTTGGACCAAAGTGGATTTTTTTAAAATAATTTCCATAATTTTTTTATGAGTGGACATGAATTTTTTTAATTATTTTGTTAGCAACAAACATTACATCACAAAAGTTACAACATCTCCCCATACTTACTTTACTTTAAGTTACTTCCTTTTATTTTACTTTACTTTACTTGCTTCTCTTTACTTTACTTCTTTTTACCTTACTTTACTTTACTTACTTCTTTTTACTTATTTTTACGTGCAATCACCTTTTACGTTTTATTAGATGTAACGCTACATTTTTACGTTTTATTAGATGTAATGGTACATGACGTTAGAAGATCTCCCCCATACTGGGTTGTAGAGCACCTCGTTCCACTCGATGCAACCACAACTATGAAAGAGAAATAATTATATAACATGAAAAAAAAAAATTATATAACATGATAATGTATATAACAAGTCTTCTCCATGTGAAATAATAAAAAAAGAAAATTCCATATTCATAATGAGAACTATTCAATTACATCCAAGACCTTTGCATTCTCATGCCAACAACAAAAGTATAAATGTCAATTAACAAAATAGATGAGTTTTCATTACCACTTTTGGATAGGCAGCATGTGCCTCTCAATGAGAGAGATAATGTGAGATGATACAAGTAGTACGAACCTAAATTTGTCCAAAAAAGGATAATTGAAACTCCGGGAGCATAATGCCTCATCTCAGTAATCCAATGTATAGTCATTGCATATCTGCTTTATTAGGTATTTAAAAAAGCACTGCAAATAGAATATAAATAGAATATAGCTATATATCTAACTTTTTAGAGAGTCGCACTAAAATATAGTGGAATAAGTTTTGAATACTTCAAGAATTATTGAATTTTTTATTTTTGCATATTTCAAGGTCATTAAAAAACCTAAAATAGATTTATTGGAGGTCAACATAAACCAAATTTTCATTTAAAAAATGAAGCAAAATCCAAACGAAAAGTGGAAAATGAAAGTGGTACCATTCTGTTTTTTCCAGTCCAAGGAATTTAAAACTTTTAATTTTTTTTTGTTTTTTTTTTCATGATGCCAACCTTTTCCAAACTTTCTTTTGAAAATATTTTACCTGTTGCATAGCACAAGGCATAATTAATTAAAACTCAATAACTTTGTCAACGCTTTCTAAAAAATAGAAAACAAAAACAAGTGAAATTAAACATGGAAGCCTTGACGTGACGAGGACATCACAAAGATAATTTTTCAGATAATTTTTCGTGTTAGAAGATTTAAAAATATTTCACTGCAAAATCTCCGGCGGGACTAGATGTAATAAGGAAACTAGTCATGAGAATTAAAAGAACTTCGGAATAATTTTAAAGTGGATCAGAGGATTCACAAAATGATGCAAAAATGAAACAAGACTTTTCGTCGATAGGAAAATTTTGGAACTAGAGACGAAAATTTATGAAGCCTAGCAACTTACAGTCAAGAGCATTTGAGCTTTAACCAGAGACAACATAAATTCAACAACTGTGAGTCAAGAACCTTCACCTTCCTATAGTGAAATTCTTCAAAGAATGATACTAAAAGGTAGTGAAAAAAAGGAAAAGGGTCAACTCAAAAGCCATGAGCAAAACGTCTTCTAAAAGTTAGTCAAGCTATTGGAAAACCAAAGGAGAATATCGGCCAAAGCCAAAATCCCAAAATCTAAGATCGTTAACTACAATATCTACAATCTTTTTGAAAGCTTTAACTGTATTTGACATCTTAAAATGTTAGAAAAACGGGATTATAGAGCAATAACATAAAATAAAATGTGTAAATAAAACACATAAGAACACAATACAAGAGAGACACCAATATATGTGCTTCACTCAATATGGACTATGTCCACGGAGAAAAAGCCAATCTTTTCTATTAAATTGTCTAGTAAGATGAAGGGATACAACCCGTAGCACATTAGCTGCAACTTCCCCTTCACTCTCTCTTAGTCTCTTTCACCCAATCACATTGATCTTTCACAATATTACATAGCTGCAATACAATTCCCTCATACATAAAGAGGGATTCCTTCTAGGGAAAAAAGACCCAAACATAACTTCTACAGTATCTATGACCTAATAATAACCATGGGAAAATACTACAGGCTACACAAAACCATGGGACCTTAAACCACTAACTAAACCCATTATTGGACATGTCAAGAAAGGTGTAGATGACTATGAAATTACATCATTTTATAAGGCATTTTTAAAATTTATGCAACAATAGGGGTTGGTTGCATGAGGAAAATAGCCAGGGTCCACAACTAACAATCTCCCACTTGGAGATTGATCACAACAATTCTATCGCTGATGTACCTGTTGGATTGTGATCCATCTTGAACTGTTTCTCATCTTCACCTTCATGCTTGAAGGCCAACTAGAAATGAGCAGGAACTTTTCTCTCTCGTTACTACCTTTGTTAACATGTAAGTTTTTATTTTTTATTTTTTTTTAAAACCAATTAATGATAAAAATGGTCAATTCAAACCTTCTTATCTAATAGAAATTGAATCATTTTTATTTTTTAAAATTGATTTAATACAAATTTTAATTTGGCATTCATCTATCTATATAAAAAAAGAAGTATTAACACTAACTACTATAAAAATATGGAACATATAGTTTCTATTGTATGAAGGGACTAAAAAGTTTATATATATATATATATATATATAACAGAGCGATAGGTGCGGGTGTGAGTCTTCTTGATCTCAGAGGAAACACTATTTTAACTTATAAATGGGGCTTGGGAAGAACCACTAATAACATTGCATAAAGATATGTTATGTTCATGGTCCTTGCTATATTGTCTCCCTAGGAATTCAAAATTTCCTATTCATTGAGTGCTCTCTCTTCTTATAATCTCACAAGGTCAAAAAAAATTCCTTTAAATGATCTGATCATTGGAAGGGTTCAATTCCGTATTGTTGATCTCCTACATGGAATAAAAGAAGAAAACCTGATGCATGTCCAAAGACTTAACAACTCAGTAGATGATCCATAACTGATTAGCTTTCCAATCAAGCCACCAATTTACGAAAAGGTTCTCTTGTTCAAAATGGGGGCCAATTTCTCAATCAGTGGCTCCCATAAGGATTTAATTATCATTTTGAATCTTTGATTTAATTACTCCCCCTTGGGAGGATGCCACTCGTCAATGTTTTAAACTTCGAAGCACATTCATTAAGGATTTATCAACCTCACACATGGGATATTACTCACAAAGCTTTATTGAGGTGTCGGTTTCTCTATGCTTTCATTTTATGGTAGTTCAGTTCTTTCTCGTTGATGCATTTGATTTTCTGTTTTCGCTTTGGCCCTGGCCCAAAGGACGTGGGGGTTCTCTCCTTTTGGTTTGGTAATTTGGTGCTGGTTTCTCTAAAGGTTTTTAATTGGAGGTCGATTATGGGAAAGTGGTGTTAGCTTTGGATGGTTTTTGGCTCTCCCTACTAACCTCTTGTAGGGTTGGGATTGTGTATTTGTGTGGTTTCGGGTTTGGTGTTCCATGTGTGCAATCACGATGAAGATAGATGAGGTGGATGCAGCTGAGTTGAAGGAACTATTAGAGGGTTTCTGAGACGCGAAGGCATACATATGAGACCTGCAATCCACCTTGTGCAGGATGAATTCCAAGTTGGATGAAGTTTTGTTTGCTATCCGCTAAGTAACCACTCATGCTTTTTATTAAACCACTAGTTTGGTGATTTGGAGGACCAAGTTCGTGTTCAGGGTGCCCAGATGGATAACTGACCATCATTATGGATTTACATCATGAAATGTTGGCTAGTAGTCAATCTAGGCATACTCGAAATGTAGGTTCCAAGGTCACTATGGAAATTTCAAGTTTCCCATACAGCCGAAGGATAATATAGATAGTTAGGGTATTCTTTATGGTTTTATCTCTCTAGCTTTTAGATGTTCGTATTTGTAAATGATGTAGCAGTCTTGAGACTGCAAGTTGATGATAGGTTGCAGGTTATAGCTCTATGGAACATTGAGCTAATTTGTCTTTTGAAAATCTCTAGTGTACCCTTTTTGGTTATTTTCATCATCTTTTTATTATAAAATTTACCCACTTTGTTCCAACTTTGTTACATTATTTAAAAAGGTAAGGAATCACTTGGTTTTCTTTATTTTTTTTTTTGTATTTGAAAAGCTTTGAAAGAAGCATTCCTAAATCATCATAGTTGTTATGAGTTAAAGGTGAGGAATATAAGTATTGTAACACATATTTTGAAATTGGGATTTAATGTGGGTGTATCTAAGAGATTTATTTTCATCTTCAAATCTCTTAGTGTCAAAAAGATGATGAATTATTCGGGATCCCATGATGTTTTTAGGAATTGTCGAATGCAATGTTTCATTATGGAGCTAGTGAGAGTTTGCTTTTATTTTAGCGAAGTTGATTGCCTTTTTTACACTAGTTAAAACATAAAGATACTCGTGGTCTTCTAAATTAGAGGTGATCACCTCCTTACATGATCTTAATTTTCTATTTTCCTCTAATTATTTATCACAACACAACTTATGATTTAGCCAAGACTTGGCATCTTTATGTCATCTTCGCTTGAGCCGCAAGTGATTTTGACTAGAGTTTGAAGCAATTCTAGGAAGCCTCTTGTCTCCCATGTTGTTTATCTTGTTCTTGTACATTAGGTACCTAGTCATAGCCATGCTCTCAATGGGGAAGATTTTCAATTTCACGAGGAAGATAGGATAAGGTGCATTTCCTTTAATTTGAGATTATGAGTTATAAAGCGCTTTTGGATTTGCTCTATCATTTTCTAGGAACCTTTAAAGATCTTGCAACCCCACATATTCCAACCATATAAGACAATGAGATTGACAATAGTCTGAAAAATGAGTTTATTCTTATCCCAAAGCCAAAGGTCTATTTAGTTACAATTGTTTTCAAGTCCATAATAATTTTTTCACCCTCTATTTTTTCTTTTCTCAATGTTATAGTTCTAGTTAAACTTGTGATGAATATCGATTCCGAGATATTTTTATGAAGCCACTTCCTCCAAGCTGTCGTTGTCATACATGAATTAAGTATAAATCATCTTTTTAGATTTGGTTATCATAACCTTTGTTTTGTTAGTGTTAAGAGTCATATCCATTTAGAAAAAAAAATCCTGAGAATTTTTAGATTCTTGTCGAGATCACAGGAACTCCTTGTCATAAGAACAATATCATCAGTGTAAAGAATAAGGATGATGACTACAGTAGCTAAAGGCATGGCAACACAACCTACTTCTTCCAAGCAACCCTCTAACTTGTCAATGTATATACCAAAAAGGGTAAGGGACCTCGAACAACCTTGCTTAACTCCTATATTACAATTAATGTATTCTAACTAGCCCTCAATGTTCCTAAGCTTGGCAATAACATTGTCATACAACTTTATTGCTATAGTTGTAAACTCAAAAATGAAATTTTCACACTTATAATTTATTCCAAAAATCTATTCTAAATACTATGTCATTTTTTATTAAATCAATAAAATAACATAAAATTAGTTTTATTATAATAATATTCCTCCACAATGTTCTTACTTATAACAAGATGATTCACAATTAATTGATAACTCCTAAATTCATTTTTAACTTTTAAAAATAAAATGATCACTTCTAAATAAAATGGCTATTAATATATATATTCACCATACCCTAGTCCATTCATCTCCCAATAAAATGGACATTAAAATGCTATTAAAAACTTTTGAACGTTATTAATTTTTTTTTATTACACGTAAAAACCATATACATTCAAATGAGCATTGTTATGAATTATATTGTTATGAAGTACACAATAAAATACGCTAATATTGTAGACTAATTTTCAGCTTAAAATTATAGGTTTGAATTGTAAAATATATATTATTAATTTATTTAATAAAAAATGGGGTTAAATATTTCTATGTAACATTAAAATTTTGAGGTTTGCGTTACTTGGGAGATTAAAGACTTGGGAGAATCTCGTGGTTAAGGGGTGGTAGAGGCCTAGTATATGTTCTTTGTGTAAAAACAATGTAGAATCGACACAACATATTCATATTCTTGTGGAGTTTGAATTGATAAGGAATATTTGGAACATGTGTTGTGCTTCCCTCAAGCTTCAGTAGATTTGGGGATATGTGAATTTTGGTAAGTGTACTCTTTATTGGTTTTGAAATTATAAATCGCATCTTACTAATCCTGTGTTAATCTGGCATATCAGAAACAAGGTCGTTTTTTAAAATATTTTGAATCTACATAAGACTTACTGTTTTGAAACTTTGCCTCAGAAGCTTCAAAAAGTCAGCACCTTTAATCCACTTTTCACTAACCTAGTTCTCTTCTTCGATGGTGCAGCCTCAAATGGTATATGTGCAGTAGGTGGAGCATTTTTTATTAACCAGGATCATTATTTTACTTTACGTCTTAACTGTGGTACATGAACCAACATAAAAGTTGAGCTTCTTTCCCTGTAGTGTGTTTTGAAAGTGGCTAACATTTTTGGGCTAGCTGACCTGAAAATAGTTGGGGATTCTAGAGTAACTATAAAATGGGAAAGTAGAGAATATAATTTAAAAATTACTTCTCTACTCCATTGGTGCAATAGGATCAGGACATAAATTAATCTTCACAACCATTTTTCCTTTGAACACATCTACAAACAACATAACTCTTTGGCGGATAAACTGTTGAAGCAGTCTATGGATGGCGAGGAAGGGGTCATTGTTTGGGAAGAATACCAAGGTACTCACATCCATGATATGGGTGTGATGAGTTTTTTTTAATGATGTACTAATTGAGAACTACTCTTGTGTTCTTATATGTTGGATCTCGGACTGAGAGTTCTATCTCTTTTTTTGGTATTTTTGAGAAGGTTATGTTCAGTTAAGAATATATGCTGGTATGTCAATTTAAGACATGAACATCATTGTGCTATTTGATTCAAATTTGAAAAACAATAGTATGTTTTTTTTCGCTGACAAAAAAAAACAAAAAAAACATTAAAATTTTGTATATAAATAAATTTATTATATTATTTTTTAATATCATGTTATTTGAAAAAACATAACTAATATGATAATTAAAAAATTTAAATGATTTTAAATTAAAATTTATAAATAATTTTTATTTTTATTTTTTAAAAATATTTATAATAAAAATAAATTTTACAATTGGAATTCATTTTTTTAAATTTTAATTATTTTTATTGTACCATAAAATTATATAATTAATTTATATTTAAGACATAATATAAAAATAAGAGAAACATTTGTGGAATATATGTATTATTATTTTAATAGAAAAAATGTGAAAGATTTTTTTTTTGTAATTCTTCTCAATTTATTATTAATATATTACTTATTATAATTACTTTCACATGTAAATTTAAAATTAAAAAACAATTAACATTAATTCTAAATTAAAAATATTAAATTTTAATATTTTTCTAAAAATCTAGACATGATATTTCTATTAAAATTTAATATTTAATTTAAAATAAATATATCTTATTACACATTTATTTTCAATATTAACTTAAATCTAAGAAGTTATACATTCATATATGTTGATGATGATGATGGTTAGTGTCTCCTTAGACCACCTCTGGTCTATCAGACCTTGAGAAGGGAGTTAATTGGATTGGTTTAGAATTTTATTCATATGCTCAAAAGTCTTGGTAAGAAGTTCTCCTAGATCATTGTAGTTTTCATAAGTTAGGAGGTTAAAATGGTCTGTATTGTAGCAAATACTATGAAACTCCACACGAATGTGGGTGTAAGCATGACATTCTAAGAGAAAATTATTTTCATCCTCAACACTCATAGACTCACTAAGGTGGAAAACTCTTTGCACCCACGGATTTTTAGGAATAGACCAATGTCCCATTTCACTATGGAGATCATGAGAATTCGTTCTTATCTTGGCAATATAATTTTCTTCTTTGAGCTATTTAAAACTAAGAGATACTTCCGGTCTTATAAATTAGGGTTAATGACCTCCTTATAGTATCTTAATTTTCTTTCAACCTCTAAATTTTTCTTACACCACTGCTTCTCTTTAAACTTAGAAGTAATAATATTTTTGACATTATTGATATTATTCAAAGTGTCATTTTCATCAATGCCCCAATGGTTTAACCAAGCCATGTTATCTTTACACCAACCTCACTTGCAGCGTACTTGGTTTTGACTAGATTTTAAAGCAATTTTAGGTAATCTTTCATCACCCATATTATTTATTTTGTGCTTATACATCCGGTACCTAGTCATAGCCATGCTCTCGATGGGAGGAAGACCCCCTTCTATGAGGAGAAGGGTAGGGCGTATTGCTTTTAATTTTAAGGTTATAGGTTAAGAAATGCCTCTGGATTTGCTCAATATTTCTCCAGGATTCTCTAGAAACGTTGCAACCCCATATTTGGAAACCATGTAAGATAATAGGAATGACAAGAGTTTCAAAGAGGAACTTATTTTTATCCCACATGACTAGGTTGGCTGATTTACAATTGTTTTCAAGGCCAAATTAAGATTTCCACCCTCCATTGATCCTTTTTCTGATGCTATAGTTCCAGTTGAGCTTGTGGTGAATATCAATTCCAAGATACTTGTAAGAAGTCACTTCCTCCAAATTGCTATTGTCATAAATAAAATTAGTGTAGGTGTCTTTCTTGGATTTTATAATCATAACTTTTGTCTTATCGGTGTTAACAGTCATAACCATATTAGAGTATAAATATTTGAGAATTCTTAATTGCTTATCAAGATCAAAGGGACACCTTGCCATGAGAACAATATCATCATCATAAAGTAGGAGTATGATAACTATCCCAACTATGAGCGTGCCAACGCAACGTGCTTTTTCTAAACAACGTTCTATTTTATTGATGTAAATGTTGAAAAGGATAGGGGAGAGGGGGAACCTTATTTAAATCCAATATTACAATTTATATCCATCGACCATCCTTCAGTATTCTTTAAATTTGCAATGATTTTTTCATATAGCCTTAATGCGGCAGCTCTCAACTCAAGAGGAACCTTAAGCTCCTCTAATTTCTTCTAAAGGTTATTTCTAGGAATTGTATCAAAAGATTTTCTAAAGTCCACACAAAAAAAAAAATATCGGTATTATTATTATGATATTCCTTTGAAATGACCCTAAATGTATCAAGGTGGTCTGTGGTTGAGTAATGTTTTCTAAAACCTCCCTAACCTTTAGCCCTCTTACCTTCCATTTCTAGCCATTCATTAATTTTTTTTTCTAAGATAATATCGTATAACTTATCTGCTGAGGGGGGAAATCATAACGGTATCATAATTAGAGGGGTTATTTTTATCGCTACTTTTGGAAATATGAATAATGAGGCTCTGATTCCAAGGAGTAGGGAACCCCTGCTTAACCGCTAGATTAAAGAGTTTGTGGATGTGCGAGATGAGGACAAGCCCACCAATTTTTAGTATTTCTTCTTGGTGGTTGTTGGCACACTTTTACTTCGACCAGGGTTCACACATTCAACATCACACCAACAAACAAAACTACCACAGTTACCATCCTGAAAGAGGGTTTAATCCATTTTGGAAACACCTCCAAAGCAGATGAAGTCTCACCTGAAGTACCTATGGGAACTGCAGGAACCAGATTTCTGCAGCACAGAAGGGGAATGGCTCGACAGACAACCCATTCAACATACAACCCATAACATTAACTATGGGCCAAAACATTGACGGGATCATAGCTTTGACACGTTAGTTACTTCGATAGAACCCATAACATCACCAAATTGATATAATGTATACTATATTTTGCATTGATATAATTCACAGTTATTTCAATCGTGCATTCATCTGAATATTCAACCAGAGGAAAGAAACACATATCACACATCACATCACATATCAAATCACATAAGAACAACATGTTTAACGTGGAAACCCATCCTGGGAAAAACCATAGAAGCGCTTGTCTTTTAGTATGAGTCGCAGCCAAATAAGCACTTCAGTTAAGACTTACATATTTCTTCATGACTTACAAAGGATCCGTGCACACATCCTGCGGATCAAAAACTCGGCTTCTTCAAACTAACTCTAACAGACATAGCATAATGCTCCATTACAGACCCAAAACGTGTTCTTACATCATTGACTGGACAATAGAAAACATAGTAACCAACCCAAAACTTCTCCCTTATTACATATTTATAGGGCGCATTTAGCTTTCCCCGCTCCCTCTAACCCACTAAATTACTAACCAATTCATTAATACAATGTGGACCAATTCTAACTAATTGACTCAACTCCAACCATTTGAATTTATCAACATAACCATTTTTTCCTGAATTCTTGGTTGCTTTGTCAAAGTTGAATACTTTATCGAACTACTTCTGCCTTTCCTTGTCCACACTAGAACTATTTCCAAAAAAATGATACCTCCAAAAATCTAGGCCCAACAATCCCCTAACACTCTCGTCCCGAGCCACTTTAGCATTGTGATACAAGATCCTGTAGCTTCGACAAAAAATCCTGGTAGACACTCCTACTCACCTCAACCAATTGTTGAACTTCATCTTTCTTCTGAGTGACGGCTTCAACCAGCTCTGTAGTGATATGTGTAATGCTTTCCTCGACACCCTGAGTGACTGCCAACTAGATGGAAAGATGCTTACCCCCGATAACCTCTGATACGTTCTCAACCTCATACTGGAGCACCTTAACCCTTTCTATTCGTTGCCTATGTTGCATCCTTAGCTGATTGATTTAATGTTGCAATTCTTTATTCTCAGCAACTCTTTGCATTCTCTAAATCAGCGATAGAGTCTTCAACTACTCACGCAAATTACTCATCTTTTCTTCAACAACCCCAATTTTAGTAGTGACCACCTCTAACTACGCATCTTCAAATAATGCATCCTAAGACTACGCCACTTCCTCATACATATTCATACACTGGGCCTCTACTGCTTGAAGGCTCTGAACAACCTCTTGAACTTTTGTTTGTCGGTGCGCAGTGAATTTAGGTGGGGTACTCGGCACGAGCTTAGCTTCTAGATCTTGTACCTTCTGTCGATATGTCGAGATAACAGCTTCTAAGCGCTATAACTTCTATGCATATGTCATTTATTCAAATATATGGAGAAATGACTTCTGGCCACTTGGGACTAATGGAAACATAGCCCCGCATTGGAACTTCCTCGACATATCCTTGAACCTCACTTTCGGTTGATAAATCAACCTGCATTGTTACAATTCTGCACTTCTACTCTCTCTCAGGCTACTAAACTTGGCTCTGGTACACTCAAATGTTGCAAGGACTCAAGTCACAATGAATAACAACCGAGATAGGATCGGGATTTTTAACATTAATCCCCTCGTATGATCCCTTTGTCAATCCCAAGAAAAATTGGATGAACTTCGATCTTCCAATGATGATGGTGGCAGTGGCAGATCTATTCACACACTTCAGTCTTTTCGGGAATTAGTGTAAAAAATCCACTAACACCACCACTAACCCTGTCATAAAATTAGTAATAAATGCTCAGCAACTGCAATCTCGACAGATTGACAACTCAGAAGCTTCGCTAGTGTAATGTCCCCATTCAAATAAATCTCAAAAAGAGAAAATTCCACCAGTCTAATAGTTTCATAGGTTGGGGTGGAAACATTAGATATGGAATAAGGGAACTATAAAACCCCAAATGGACATTAGCTTGACCAAATATATTAAATGGGGAATAAATAAATAAATAATATAGGAAAATAAGGTGGCACTTGGTCATGAGGGCACATGGGAGACGTGGGGCCTATTTAAGCAAGATTCCCCATGCCACATGGAATTCCACTCTCACCCATTCGAATCCTAGGTGGAATCCACATTCTTGTGGAATAGGGAAGTTCAATATACTTGGCATGACTTAATAAAGTTTCGAATTGGAGTGGAAGAGGAAGAGGCATTTGAGAGAAATTGAGACACTTGGGCTAGATTCCCTAGCTTCTATGACAACAATGATGAAGATGCTATGACACCTATGACACAAATCAAACCCGATTCCTTACATATGACATATATGACATGTCAGGGCTAACCATAGCCTCCAAGAGGGCGCACAAGGGAGTTAGGGCATCCAAAGAGTTACCCATTCGAATTGAGTGAAGGAGGAAGCTAGGAATGGAGGGACAAGTGGCACACATTGGAATATCTTCCCAATTCGAGTTGGCATGAAGCTCATGGATTGAATTCAAGTTAAGGAATCCTTTGGAAGTTTATAAAATTTAAGAACAAAGAAGGATATCAGCTTTTGGATCATTTATCATTTTGCATATTGGAGGGCATAGCTTGTCCATGCTTGTGGAGTGTTTACTCTACTTTCCTTAGTACTAATTTCGAGGGTGAAAGATTCCCATCCTAATTGGAAATTGGAGAGGCCATTCAGACTTTTCATTTGGAGCTACAATGGATTCATTTGTTGTAGGTTGAAGCTACAGGGAAGCTCGTGCAATTCTCATCCTCAACTTGCTTCCACACCTTTCTCACTTTTCTCTTCATATTTTGGCTCTTGGAGGAAGGGCGCACTTGGTGAGATGTTGTTCCCTTTGGGGGAGCTCTTGTGGCCCCATTTATTTGTATTCTGATATATATACTCTATATTTAATTCTCATAAGACTCTCAGGTCTAAATACCAAGTGGAACTATGTAAAAATACCAAGCAATGCATAAATGGTGCCATTTTCCCTACATCTTGTTATGAAAGATTGAAGTTGCTCTATTTCGACTTGTATAATTTCATATCTGTGATTTTTATGATGTATGTCGGATCATTAATTTCTGGAATAAGTTTCATATACATTTCATAAGCCTTTGGAACATAAATCATGAATTTCATAGCAAGTGGTGAAGTTTACTAGCATTTCCCCCTATGTGAAGACATGTCCACAAAACTCTTATTTATGGGAGTTGAAGAAGCATTTAGAAACTTATTGATGATGTATTTGGGATTCCATTTAAGTCATTTAACAATAACATTTCTCTGTTCTAAAATTTGGGAAGGTCGTACAACATTTGGAGATCCATCTTTGACCACTACCCTTGTGGGATTTGAACCTCGGTTTGACTAGTAAATTTCCCTATATTTCCTTGATTGTAATTGAATGTTGCAGAAGAATTTTGAGAGTGTCCAAGAATCCATAAGCCCCTTTTTTATGTATTAATACCTTCCAAACACATTCAGAACCAATTCATAAGCATTTGGGTCAATACTAGTCTAAGGGTCAAATTGGCCAATTTGCAATTTTTCCTAGTTTTTACAAATTCATTAAAAATGACACTACAAGTGGTATCAGAGCATGGTCCTTGCACATGATGTTACTGACCATTAATTAGGACAATAATTTAGGGACCACTCTTAGGAATTGAAACTAAAGGTACTTTTGTTGAAAAGGAAGAAGTAGGAAAAGAAGTGCATTTTGTTGAAACTATGGCTAGGGATGAGAAGGGAACCTCACAGGAGAATGCAGATTTTAGGAAATTCATGAAAATATTCTTTGAAGACATGAAAAAACATATAATGAAAGGGTTCGATTTTTTGACTAGTCAACTTGGAAGCAAAGGGGAAATAGGAGGCAACAGTAGCTCTTCTTTCGAGGAAAAGAAGGCAATGGGAGAAAGTATTTTCTCAAAGACAGGACCTCATAATCGACCTCATGAATTTCAGAGTTCAGAAAGGACTACTACACCTAAATTTATTGAAGAAAAAGAAGAACCTAACACCCAATATGACATGCAGGAATTTATAACAGAATGGAAAAAGATGAGTGAAGATTGTAGAAGGACTCTACCATTTCATCAATACTTTACTGTCTCAAACAAAATCAAAATGAGGGAAGGTAATAGGACTCCTTTTATATTAAATAATTGAATTATTCCATAGGTAAAATTCCCCTTCCTACTTTTGATGGCTCATCACAAAGTTCTACAAATACTTGGGTACAAAAAGTAGATGTGTATTTTCAGCTGAATCCAATGGTTGAAGAGGATGCTCTAAAACTGGCTATTTTGCATCTTGAAGGGGAAGCCAATGATTGGTGGTTCCATGGAATTAAAAATTTGGGACATGAATAGATTACAACATATGAAGAATTTTTTTACAGGGTATTGGAAATATTTGAGCAAAAAGACCCAGAAATGCCTTTCAAAGAACTAGCCCAATTGAAGCAAGTTGGAACCCCTGCTGAGTACATGTTGGAATTCCAAAAACTATCAGTTAAGGTGGTTGATATATCTATGGTAAGATTAGTATTTCTGTTTACTGAAGGTTTGGTTGAACCTTTGAAGGGTTTAGTTAAGGCCCACAAACCTAATTCATTGAAAGATTCCATGAATGTTAATTTTTCGATAAATGCATTCAAACATTATCTAGGATTTGTTAATTTTTTGATAATTTCATTCCATTATCATTAGGATCTCTAAGAGAATAACATGTACAGCATATCAATCATAGACACAAAAGAAATCACACAAGAGACACAGAGTTTCACCGGGGAAAACTAAGAAGGTGAAAAACCCCGCAACTTCCTCAGAGATAAGATAAGCCACAATACAAGATCACAAGGATCAAACCCAAAGAGATGTCTCTAGCAGATGCTCCTCCTCCTCCACAAGTGTGCCACTTTCTCTTTTAGCTATGCGAGCTTGAGAAGTGAGTGAATGAATAGAATGAGGGACACACCCCTCTTATTTATACTTGACTTGACCTACCAAATAATTCACTAGGGCCGACTTGCTACTCAAGCCTAATAACCCAACCACATGTGCTAACTAGGGCCGACCCCACACTGGTGGTCTAATAACCCATCAATACAAATGATGACACTTGTCGATGCACATGACGACACTTACAAATACACATGACGACACTTCCAAATAGAGGAATGTAACATCTCTAATGGATATACAATAAAGTACAAATGTAATACATAGAAGAATATCTTTCGAAGTTACAAATATATAAACACTCCCTCTTAACTAGGAAGGTATTCTTTCATCACAGGTCATCAATACATATTGGTGCAAGTCTTCAATTCTGGAATTGGATCATCATCATCACTGCTGCTGTACTCGACATCTCGATCACTGGGCTATCTCTGAATTCTGCTCGTCATGGGAATTTCTACAGAGCCAGTCCTTTTTCATGCTGGATGTAGGCCCACTACCTGTAGGTCTTCATCAACACTGGCCATATTGTGGATCCCGGGACTAATTAGGTGTGTCAACAAAACATCGAAAGAGCATCCCGAGACTGATTACGAGATTACTGCTCAACCTATCGGATCTCACAAGAACTTTTACATGTTGACTGTCACAAAACCTTTAAAGAGTGTCTTGCATCTTACAAGTACTCTAAAGAGCATCCCAGGACTGATTATGAGCTTACTGCTCAACCTCTCGGATCTCTAGGGCTAATTATATGTGACTTCACACACCATAAAACCTTTAAAGAGTGTCTTGCATCCTGCAAGTACTCTAAAGAGCATCCCAGGACTGATTACAAGCTTACTGCTCAACCTCTTGGATCTCTAGGGATAATTACATATGGTTAGTCAAAACCTTTAAAGAGTGTCTTGCTTCTTGCAAGTACTCTAAAGAGCATCCCAGAACTGATTACGAGCTTACTGCTCAACCTCTTGGATATCTAGGGTTGATTACATGCCTTTAGTAGAAAAACCTCGAAAGAGCATCCCAAGACTTATTTACGAGCCTACTGCTCAACCTGTCCAAATCTCTATATACCAGGATGTTATGAGCACACTGCTCTACCTATCCGGATCTTGAGGATCTTTTCTATGCTACCTGCAAAAACTGTCCACGGCCACGAAGTATCAACCTGATACTCATCATACATCATCCTGATGTACATGATCATCCTGATCATCATCATAGTATCGTCCTGATGCATATCATCTAGAGCATCGTCCCGATACTCATTGTCACTGCATCGTCCTTATGCATATCATCTAGAGCATCGTCCTGATACCCATCACACATGATCATCCTGATCATCATCACTGCATCGTCCTGATGCATATCATCTGGAGCAACATCCTGAAGCTCGTCATCCATGATCATCCTGATCATACAATGCATCCACCTGATGCATACCAAGTATCTACCTGATACATATCATCATACATGATCTACCTGATCATACAATGTATCCACCTGATACATATATAAATATATGATCTACCTGATCATACAATGTATCCACCTGATACATATACAAATACATGATCCACCTGATCATACAAAGTATCCACCTGATACATATACAAATACATGATCCACCTGATCATATCAAGCATCCAACATGATGCATACACAAATACATGATCAAACTGATCAAAGCATCCAACTGATGCATATACAAAGCAGTAATTAGAGCATCGTTCCGATGCTCATCACACAACGCTTACATCCACAGCCATGGGGAGGATCCTCCTCTCACCATGCTTGGAATGGCTCCTGTAAATGTGTCCATCACTTCTTCCTCAAAGTGTCATCAATCTGAAGAACACCAATCCTCTCTCTGAAGTATTCAAACTTCACTCTGGCTAGTGGTTTCGTCAACACATCTACAACCTGCTCATCCGTCGCAACATACAGGAGCTTCACTACTCCTCTCTGCACCATATCCCTGATATAGTGATATTTGATCTCAATGTGTTTCGACCTATCATGGAACACCGGGTTCTCAGACAACTTCACACTGTTTGGGTACACAATGTACTCCCAAAAGACCGAACACCTAGAGCAACCACTTCACACAAACAGATCACAGATCGATACACCGATGTTTTGACGTGGTTTAAACCCTCGTGAGGGAAACACTCCACGGTCCCGGCCAAATATCTTCTACGGGACAATTTATTATGCAAAGGAAGAAAGTTACAAATGAGCTTCTCATAATCGATCAACTTTCCAATGACCCTCCATGCTCTTTAAATAAAGATCATGGACCAATCGGATTTTAAGCCACGGATCAAGGGTAGGTATGATCTAAGAGAAGTTGAGCCATCGGATCACTCTATGTCGGGAACATATTGTGACCGTTGGATTAAGTAATTACAAATGCATACTAAAGAAACACACTTTTCCTAATAGATATATTACACAAGTTGATCTTAACTAACTCCTAAGTGTCTAAATATCCTAACATCCCCCCTTACGAACAACTTGGGATAGGATTGAAGGATTTACAAAAGTGACACTATTAGGAGACGGAAGGAGGCATTAGATACTATCCCCCCTTAATGACAAGTTCCTGAACTCCTAATATAGATTGAAGTTTAGAAAACTTCGCTTTTGTAAGAGACTTGGTGAAGATGTCTGCAACTTGATCATCTGTAGGACAAAAGAGCACTTCAAGAACACGATCATGAACAAGATTTCTTATGGAGTGCATATGTAGCTCAATTTGTTTGCTATGTTGATGTAGGACTGGATCTTTGGCAAGCTTGATGGCACTTTGATTGTCGCACCAAAGTGGAGTAGGCTGCTGCTGTTCGAATCCAAACTCTGAAAGGATATGTCAAAGCCATAAAGCTTCCTGACTGGCATTAACTGCGGCTCGATAATTTTCCTCTGTTGAAGAAAGAGCAAGAGCTTGTTGTTTCTTACAATCCCAAGTGATAGGTCCAGATCCCAGACTGAAAACATAACCTACTATAGACTTTCGATCATTGGGATCGCCGACCCAATCTGAATCAATGAAACCAACCAACAAAGGTTCCCCCCCTGTACTGTAATGAATCCCAAACTGAATTGTACCTCGAATATATCGAAGTATTCTTTTAGCTGCTTTCCATGAATTTCATGAGGTGTTTGCATATAACGGGAAACACGACCAATGGAAAAGGAAAGGTCAGGATGGGAATGAGTCAAGTATAAGAGACTACCAACAAGTTGACGATACAAGTTGGCATCTAATTCAGGTGAAGTACAAGTGGCATAAAGTTTGACTCCAGACTGGAAGGGAGAAGAGGCAGGTGTACAATCTTCTGTGTGAAAGCAACGAAGAAGGTCATAAGAATACTTAGACTGAGAAAGAAAGATTCCTTCTTTGGTTTGCAGGACTTGGAGACCAAGAAAATAATGCAAATGTCCTAAGTTTAACATTTCAAAATTTTTCTTAAGACTGGATTTCACATGGGTTATAAGCTTAGGGTAACTACCAATAAGAATAAGGTCATCAACATATAGAACAAGTATGATGAGATGGTTTCCTACTTTCTTGGTATAGACATTGGGGTCAGAATGGCATCTAGAAAAACCAGTGTCAAGAAGAAAGCTATCCATTTTGGCATACCAAGCTCTAGGAGCTTGCTTAAGGCCATATAAGGATTTCTTAAGGCGGCAGACAAGGCTAGAGTTATTCTGAACATATCGAGGAGGTTGTTCCATGTAAATTTCCTCCTGTAAACCACCATGTAAGAAGGCAGACTTGACATCCATTTGATGAACTTCCCAATTATGTAAGGCTGCAAGGGAAAGAACAAGGCGGATGGAGTTCATTTTTGCGGTAGGAGAAAAGGTTTCATTGTAGTCAACCCCTTAAACTTGGGAAAAACCTTTGGCAACTAACCTTGCATTAAGTCTTTCAACACTTCCATCTGATGCATACTTAGTTCTATAGACCCATTTACATCTAACAAGTTTTCTTCCTTTTGGAAGAGGTACAAGATCCCAAGTATCGTTCACCATTAAGGAACGATATTCTTCATGCATAGTTGCATCCCAATCTAGATTTTCTGAAGCTTCTGCAAAATTTTATGGATCATGATTCTTGGAAACTTCAGCCAAAAGATAAGAGGCTCACTAAAACTGAGAACTTGTTCGACATTGATCTCTAGGATCACCGGCAAGATCACCAGCTACTTCACATGTTGAATAGACCCATCGAGGAAGCACTTGTGCTGGTGCAACTAGAGGAACATGAGCAGGCGGAGGTGGATTTTCATCCTCACTGTCATCATCAGAAACTGGAGTTGGAAATCTGTCAAAGAAGTTAGAAGAAGAAGAAGGCACAATCACCAAATGAGGCTCGTAGGCCAAAGATGGCACAATCGTCGAGTTAGGCTCGCAGGCCAAGAGATTTTCATCAAATTTAACATCTCTTCTAATGATTACATCATGAGAATGTGGTTGAAGAAGTCTATAACCTTTTACATCTTCAGAATATCCAATAAATATGCACTTTTCACTTTTAGGCTGCAATGCTTTCTGTTTTTCATCCGGAATGTGAGCCCATGCTTCACTACCAAACAAACGGAAGTGACTTACATCAGGTTTAGTTTTACTCCATGCTTCTTCCGGTGTGATACCCTGTAAAGCTTTAGTGGGGGTGCAATTAACTATGTAATTTGCACAATTAATGGCTTTAGCCCAAAATTGAAGACTCAATCCCTTAGATTGGATCATACAATTATCCATTTCTTTTAAAGTGCGGTTCTTCCTTTCACCTACACCATTTTGTTGTGGTGTATATGGAACAGTGTGTTGTTGTTGGATGCCTTGTTCAGTGCAGAAAGTAGTGAAATTTTTGTTAACATATTCTCCTCCATTGTCAGATCTTAACTTAATAATTTGATGACCAGATTGTTTTTCAACAAGGGCCTTGTAGGCCAAGAACATGTTAAATACTTCGCTCTTAAGTTTTAGGAAATAAACCCAAGTGCATCTGGTGTAATCATCAATGAAAGTTAAGAAATATTTGAAACCAGAAAATGAAGCAAATGGAAGAGGACCACACAAGTCATTATGCACAAGCTCCAAGGGACCCGAGGCGTGCCAAGAGGCACATTTGTCAAAACTGTCCCGATGATGTTTTTCGAGTACACAACCGGAACAAACACCATCCCTACAAGATACCATCGGAAGACCTATCACCATATTGTCTTTACATAGTTGTTGCAATGAGTGATAATTTAAGTGACCAAATCGCTCATGCCAAAGTTTGCTCAAGTTATCACTATGAGCAACAAAAACTGAAGGAAAAGGTGATGACCCAAAGTTGTTAAATTTGTACAACCTGGTAACATCATCAATAATTCCAGTAGCTAGGACCTATTGAGGATCTTCAAAATCCTTGATTACAACTTGGTGAGGTGTAAACGTCACAGTTTTACCTTCACCGGAATGAGTGATTTGATAGACTGATAACAAATTGCAGAAAATTCTTGGAACACATAGTACATCACTAAAATGACCATTATCTACTGGAACTGTTCCAGCTCCTAAAACACTTAGAGATCTATTATCACCAACAAATATTTGTTTGGTGTTACATTCATGCATAGTAGAAAAGATGGTTTGGTCCTTAGCCATATGATAACATGCTCCAGAATCAATGAGCCATTCATTTGAAGTAGAAGAAGAAGATGCATTATAAGAATAACCAGAAGCACAAAGTGCATGTCCATGAGAGGTAGATTCTGAAGGTGAATCTAGGCTGATGTGGTGCTTCTTCATTGCTGCTTCCAAGGCTGTCATCTTCTTGAAACACTTAGATTCATCATGATTATCTTTCCCACAATAGTTGCAATGATGCTCAGTCTTCTTACCTTTTGGATTGGATCATTTGTCATTTTTTAAAGAAGAAGCTAACTGAAAGGGTTTGGGACCCTTGTTTGACTTATTATTGCGAAAATTTTGTTTCTTGGGAGGCTTAGACTTTTCTTTCTGTTGGAACAATAAGGCTTTCCCAGATGTATCTGCATTGTTGATTATTCCAAGATGGATGAGTTTATCTTGCTCTCTAGTCAAGGAATCACAAAAGGATTCAAGACTAGGCTCTTGATAGCTAGTTTCATTCAATGATTCTTTCACGGAGTAAAATGTAGATACAAAAAAACAATATGCAGGTCCATGTTTGGAAAGAATATGATAAATGCATTGTTTGTCTTCCCTCTTAATCTTACATTCTGCACATAAGAGTTTAAGAGTTTTGTACTTAGATAAATAATCTTGAATGCATGAAAAATACTTGGATTTAAAGAAATCAACTCATTTTTCAGTTGGTGACCTCGAATTTCATTGTGTTTACCAAACACAGATTCCAACTTGTCCCAAGCAGCATCAGGTTCATCAATTCTAGATATGTTGAATTGCAAATCAGTAGAGATTGACATCCCAATCAATTCGTGAGATTCGTCACATCTATTTGCCCATTTTATTTTCTTATCATCATCAGTGGGTTCTGTTTCTTTCCGTAAGGTAATTCTGAAAAGTCCCCTACGTCGTAGAACATCCTCCATACGAGATTTCCATGAGAAATAGTTGGAACTGGTAAGTAGAATATCACAAGGGGCGGCCATATTTATAAATTAATGGCTGTAAAAGAAGAAACCAATAGTCTATATGAGGAGCTCAAAAAAATAGGCGGTTTAAAAAAAAACGGCACTGAAAACTGACTTCGGATGATGAAGTTATGCTTGAACAAAGAAACTGTTGAAGATGTCCCAAATAGTGACATGGCAGATAGAGAATGTCCAGCTAAAAAAAGAACCCCCTCCTTCCCAAGATGAACCTTTTGACAATCACTTTACAAAAAAGTTGCTTTAAGTGAATCACTTTTGTAAATTAAGTGATTTCACTTTTACAATGATATTACTTTTAAATAGTGCAACAATAAAAAGGAACTTAAGTGACTCACTTTTTTTTAAAATTTTTTTATTTAAGTGAGATGCACTTTTACAATAAAGTAACTTGAAAATAGAAATTGCATGCATTTTTTCTAACTCAAGACCTATTAAGGAATAAAGCAACTTTGAACCAAGTGAGCTAGATTAAAAGGTATGTAAAATATGGGAATGAGGAAAGGGGCTTTTTTAAATTTATTTTACTCTTCTTGCTCGGTTTCCGTGCTTGCATTTTTTCCTGCAAATCACACCACAAATCGAAAAAAAAAAAAAATTCCACAATATGGGGTTAGATCTCGTTAGCTTGCCCGAAAAGTTTATGTTTTCTCTATATTTCTGATTTGCCGAGATCAACCGAGAAAAACTCTTTCCCTTTATGTTTCTGATTTGCCGAGATTGCACAAGGTGCACGGAAAAGATCACACGCAGACAAGGAAAGCAACAATCTGAGACAAAAAAAATCTAACAATAAAAACTGATAAAATATGAGATATTTTTAAAACAAATAAAATGCGCTGTAACATTATACCTTCAGATCTGATGAAATACGCGTTTTTGAAGCAACCGAAAATCATTTTAGATCAAACTAAAACTATTTCCCAATGGAAACGACACTCTGGATGCAATGGAACACCTTCCATATCCCAAAAATGCACAGAAATACCAGAACCAAAAACCCTTTCAAGTATCGGCAACAACAGTTCAAGATCTAAATCATAACCGGAAGTGGCTCTTCATAAAAGCTCTGATGCCATGTTCGGGTACACAGGGTACTCCCAAAAGACCAAACACCTAGAGCAACCACTTCACACAAACAGATCACAGATCGATACACTGATGTTTTGACGTAGTTTAAAACCTCGTGAGGGAAACACTCCATGGCCCCGACCAAATAGCTTCTACGGGACAATTTATTATGCAAATAAAGAAAGTTACAAATGAGCTTCTCATAATCGATCAACTTTCCAATGACCCTCCATGCTCTTTAAATACAGATCATGGACCAATCGGGTGTTAAGCCACGGATCAAGGGTAGGTATGATCTAAGAGAAGTTGAGCCGTCAGATCACTCTATGTCGGGAACATATCGTGACCATCGGATTAAGTATTTACTAATGCATACTAAAGAAACACACTTTTCCTAACGAATATATTACACAAGTTGATCTTAACTAACTCCTAAGTGTCTAAATATCCTAATATACATAAATACATGATCAAACCGATCAAAGCATCCAACTGATGCATATACAAAGCAGTAACTGGTGCATCGTCCAAATGCTCATCACACAACACTTACATCTGCAACCATGAGGAGGATCCTCCTCTCACCATGCTTGGAATGGCTCCTACAAATGTGTCCATCACTTCTTCCTCGAAGTGTCATCAATCTGAAGAACACCAAGCCTCTCTATGAAGTATTCAAACTTCACTCTGGCCAGTGGTTTTGTCAACACATTTGCAACCTGCTCATCCATCGCAACATATGTGTTTTGACCTGATATAGTGATATTTGATCTCAATGTGTTTTGACCTGTCATGGAACACTAGGTTCTCAGACAGCTTCACACAACTCTAGTTGTCATAAAAAATACCAGTAGCATCCAATGGAAGATCAAATAACTTAGACAGTAGCTTCCTCAGCCATACTGCCTCACAACTAGCCGAACAAGCTGCAACATACTCTACTTCAGTTGTACTCAGTGCTACACAGGACTGCTTCTTGCTAAACCAAGAGATCACACCCGATCCCATACTGAAGCAGCACCCAGAAGTGCTCTTCCTATCTGCAACACCGTCTTCCCAATCTGAATCAACATAACCCTGCAGGTTAAACTTTTGATTCGCATCATACTTGGGCCCATAATCAACTGTACCCTTAAGGTACCTCAGAATATGCTTTACATCAACCAGGTGAACACCTCTCAGATCCGTCGGGAACTAGCTCAATGTGTTCACCGCAAAGCAAATATCTAGTCTCATATTCGTTAGTGACATCAAGGACCCATTCATCTGACGATACATCATGACATTAACCGACTCAGATGAAGCATCACACGTAAGCTTCAGGTTCGATGCCATAGGTGTGGCCATGGCTTTGGAGTCCATCTTCCTGAACCTCTTCAGGATATCTACTACATACTTCCCTTGTCCAAGGAAGATCCCATCTGCACTTTGCCACACCTCCATGCCTAGAAAACAATGCATCATCCCCAATTCCTTCATCTCGAACTCGGCTGCAAGCTTCCTCTTGGTGTCAGTAGTCAACCCATCCTCTCCTGTAACAAATAGGTCATCCACATATAGTAGTATCACAGGATTTCCTTCCTCAACCTTGTAGTAAAGGTTGGAATCTGCTTTAATCTTGGTAAATCCCAAACTAGATAGAAAACTGTACATCCTACCATACCAAGTTCTAGGAGCTTGCTTCAAGCCATACAAGTATTTCTTCAACCTGCACACATATGACTCCCTGTCATGTGTCTCAAAACCAAGTGGTTGCTCAACATACACTTCCTCTTCAACTACACCATTCAAAAAAGTTGTCTTGACATCCATCTGGTGTATCTTCCATTTCATCACTGTAGCCAGAGCAAGTACTGTTATGATGGAAGTGTATCTGGCTACAGGAGCAAAGGTCTCTTCATAGTCTATTTCTTCTTTCTGAGAGAAGCCACGAGCTACAAATCTTGCCTTGTACTTCTCTATGCTACCATCTGCGACATGCTTGATCTTATAGATCCACTTGGAAGTCACAACATACTTCCCTTTTGGTCTTGGGACCACATCTCAAACCTCATTCTTCATGATCGATTGGTATTCCTCAACCATGGCATCCTTCCATTCTTTCTTTTATGTTGCATCTTCATAACCGGAAGGTTCTTTGTTCATAATGTCACAGAGCAAAGAAACATAGCTAGTGTGTGACCTTGTCCTTTTCCTTTTTCTTTGTTCTTCTGGAATACCATATCTTTCTGCATCTTGGATGAGCTCTCTATCCCATACAGGTTTCCTCTTATGAGAGTTCTTCTCACGGGGTGGATCTATAAGTTCTTGTGGATCTTCAATTTCACGGGTTACTTCTGGAATTGCTTCATTCATATTGGTATCTTGAAATCTGTATTTCTTTGGTTCTTCATGATCTTCAATAGGTGTCTTCCTTGATTTTATGTAGGTTCAGTCCTCATCAAATGTTACATCCTTGCTGATTACAATCTTCTTGAACCCTGGAAAGTATATTCTGTAAGCCTTCGAGTTTTCACTGTAACCCACAAAGATGCCCTTCTTTCCTGAAGGATCTAGCTTTGTCCTCTTTTCTTTTGGAATGTGTGTGTATACTGGACAGCCAAATATTCTGAGATGGCTTAGTTCTGGTTTCTTTCCAGAGAAGACTTCTTCTGGTGTCTTATTGTCAAGTATCTTGTGAGGTGTTCTGTTTTGCACATACACAGTTGTCCTAACTGCTTCTCCCCATAGATGTGTAGGCAGATCTTGGTCATAAAGTATTTCCCGTGTTGCTTCTATGATAGTTCTATTCTTTCTTTTTGCAACTCCATTTTGTTGTGGATTGTAGGGAGCAGTCAAATCCCTCTTAATCCTCGAATCACTGCATAGCTTCTTGAAATCACCTGAAGTGAATTCTCCTCCATTGTCGGATCTGAATATCTTGATCTTCTTGTCAGTTTGACTTTCCATCAAGGCTTTGAATTCCTTGAACTTATCAAACACTTTATCTTTGTTCTTCAAGAAGTAAACCCAAGTCTTCCTAGAGAAATCATCAATGAAAGAGACATAGTATACATACCCACTCAGAGAACTGGATGACATTGAACCACATACATCAGAGTGGATAATCTCTGAGATTCCTTTTGCTTTGCTTTCACTGCTTGGAAATTCCTTCTTTGTATTCTTACCTTTTGCACATCCTTTGCAAACACCTTCATGCTTTGGCTAGATTTCAGGAAGACCTTCTACAACTTTGGTTGCAATTGGTAGTGCTCTATAGTGCATGTGTGCAAACGTTCTATGCCAAAGTTCACTTGGCTCCATGGACTCATGTACCATGGCATGTTTAGGTTGTCCTTTCAATTTGTACAATCCTCCCTCTTGCTCTCCAATCACTACTGCATCACCTATGGTCTTACCCTTTGCCCACATGAGTACTTGGCCATCCACAAATGCAACTCTCATTTATTTTGCATCCAAGGATGATATGGAGAGAAGATTCTTCTTGAGTCCAGGTACATATAGAACATCTTTCATTTTCAAAGACTTTCCAAAGTCTAGCATGTAGGAGGGTTCACCACATCCTTTGATAGGATATTGATAGTCATCCCCAAGTTTCACCTTATGGGGTGACTCATGTTCAGATAAATTTGCAAAATATTCTTTAAACCCAGTCATGTGTTCAAAAGCCCCACTATCAATAAGCCAATCATTACATCCATGAGAGATAGTACCTGTGAGTGCAGATATTAGAACATATTCATCTTCACTAGATGAGTCATCACTTTCTGCTCTAGCCTTCTTCTTGGGAAGTTCATCATCATCAGCATCATGAGCATGATATTTGCTTTTATTGCCCTTATTCTTCTTGTTGAAGTTGTTGTTGTTGTCCTTCTTGTTCTTGGGACAATCTGAGGCAAAGTGTCCCTTCTCATTACATGTAAAACATATTAGTTGTTTCCTATTTTTATAGTGGTGAGAAGGTTTCTTGGGATGAGAATGCTCCCTCTTGAACTTTCCATTCTTGGTGTATACTATGAGAGCTTGATCTTCATTTCCCATCTTTTCTTCTCGAGCCACAAGCTTGGCCTCTTCTTGAGAACACTCCTCCCATAGTCTACTGAAGGAGACCAATTTTATTCTTGCACAAATTCCTTCGATGAAGGAGTCCCATGACCTAGGTAGGCCATTCAAGGTGGTCATTACAATTTCATCATTCTCCACTACTTCATCCACAGCTTCAAGTTGTTCCTTGATTTGAGAGACCTTCGAAAAGTAGGATTGAATGGTCTCTCCATTCTGAAGCTTTACCCCTTTCAATTGGTTCCGCAGATTCATCTTCCGATTTATGTTCTTTCCTTCAAACAACTTGGTCAAGGAGTCAAACATCTCCTTAGGTGTCTTTAGGGAAGACACATGGGGTATGAGATGGTCCTTTATAGAATCAGCAATGATTCTCTTAGCCTTGACCAGGTTCTTCTTGTGTAAGGTCTTATCCTCTTCTTCTTCTGGAACTAGAACCTCTTCCTTTATGTAGTTGTCCAACCCATTCTCTTCTAGGATTAACCCAATCCTATACTTCCATGCTCGGAAGTTATCAACCCCTTCAAGCTTATCCTCAAACTTGGTGTGGTGAGACATCTTAAAAAGTACTTCAAATGGAAATAGAAAAATATTTAGGTCTTACCACTTGATTTGCTGAAAACTGGATCTGGAGCTGGATTAGAGTTTGTTAGAGAAACCCTAAAAATTCAAAATGTGAATTTCAAAATTCTGAAAGAATAGAAATATCTGCCTTGATGAGTTGATCAGCCTTGGTAAATCCCAAACTAGATAGAAAACTATCCATCCTACCATACCAAGTTCTAGGAGCTTGCTTCAAGCCATACAAGGATTTCTTCAACCTGCACACATATGACTCCCTGTCATGTGTCTCAAAACCAAGTGGTTGCTCCACATACACTTCCTCTTCAACTACACCATTCAAAAAAGTTGTCTTGACATCCATCTGGTGTATCTTCCATTTCATCACTGTAGCCAGAGCAAGTACTGTTCTGATAGAAGTGTATCTGGCTACAGGAGCAAAGGTCTCTTCATAGTCTATTCCTTCTTTCTGAGAGAAGCCACGAGCTACAAATCTTGCCTTGTACTTCTCTATGCTACCATCTGCGACATGCTTGATCTTATAGATCCACTTGGAAGTCACAACATACTTCCCTTTTGGTCTTGGGACCACATCTCAAACCTCATTCTTCATGATCGATTGGTATTCCTCAACCATGGCATCCTTCCATTCTTTCTTTTATGTTTCCTCTTCATAACCGGAAGGTTCTTTGTTCATAATGTCACAGAGCAAAGCAACATAGCTAGTGTGTGACCTTGTCATTTTCATTTTTCTTTGTTCTTCTGGAATACCATATCTTTCTGCATCTTGGATGAGCTCTCTATCCCATACAGGTTTCCTCTTATGAGAGTTCTTCTCACGGGGTGGATCTATAAGTTCTTGTGGATCTTCAATTTCACGGGTTACTTCTGGAATTACTTCATTCATATTGGTATCTTGAAATCTGTATTTCTTTGGTTCTTCATGATCTTCAACAGGTGTCTTCCTTGATTTGATGTAGGTTCAGTCCTCATCAAATATTACATCCCTGCTGATGTCAATCTTCTTGAACCCTGGAAAGTATATTCTGTAAGCCTTCGAGTTTTCACTGTAACCCACAAAGATGCCCTTTATTTCCTGAAGGATCTAGCTTTGTCCTCTTTTCTTTTGGAATGTGTGTGTATACTGGACAGCCAAATATTTTGAGATGGCTTAGTTCTGGTTTCTTTCCAGAGAAGACTTCTTCTGGTGTCTTATTGTCAAGTATCTTGTGAGGTGTTCTGTTTTGCACATACACAGTTGTCCTAGCTGCTTCTCCCCATAGATGCATAGGCAGATCTTGGTCATAAAGTATTTCCCGTGCTGCTTCTATGATAGTTCTATTCTTTCTTTTTGCAACTCCATTTTGTTGTGGATTGTAGGGAGCAGTCGAATCCCTCTTAAACCTTGAATCACTGCATAGCTTCTTGAAATCACCTGAAGTGAATTCTCCGCCATTGTCGGATCTGAATATCTTGATCTTCTTGTTAGTTTGACTTTCCATCAAGGCTTTGAATTCCTTGAACTTATCAAACACTTTATCTTTGTTCTTCAAGAAGTAAACCCAAGTCTTCCTAGAGAAATCATCAATGAAAGAGACATAGTATACATACCCACTCAGAGAACTGGATGACATTGAACCGCATACATCGGAGTGGATAATCTACGAGATTCCTTTTGCTTTGCTTTCACTGCTTGGAAATTCCTTCTTTGTATTCTTACCTTTTGCACATCCTTTGCAAACACCTTCATGCTTTGGCTGGATTTCAGGAAGACCTTCTACAACTTTGGTTGCAATTGGTAGTGCTCTATAGTGCATGTGTGCAAACGTTCTATGCCAAAGTTCACTTGGCTCCATGGACTCATGTACCATGGCATGTTTAGGTTGTCCTTTCAATTTGTACAATCCTCCCTCTTGCTCTCCAATCACTACTGCACCACATATGGTCTTACCCTTTGGCCACATGAGTACTTGGCCATCCACAAATGCAACTCTCATTCCTTTTGCATCCAAGGATGATATGGAGAGAAGATTCTTCTTGAGTCCAGGTACATATAGAACATCTTTCATTTTCAAAGACTTTCCAAAGTCTAGCATGTAGGAGGCTTCACCACTTCCTTTGATAGGATATTGATAGTCATCCCCAAGTTTCACCTTATGGGGTGACTCATGTTCAGATAAATTTGCAAAATATTCTTTAAACCCAGTCATGTGTTCAAAAGCCCCACTATCAATAAGCCAATCATTACATCCATGAGAGATAGTACCTGTGAGTGCAGATATTAGAACATATTCATCTTCACTAGATGAGTCATCACTTTCTGCTCTAGCCTTCTTCTTGGGAATTTCATCATCATCAGCATCATGAGCATGATATTTGCTTTTATTGCCCTTATTCTTCTTGTTGAAGTTGTTGTTGTTGTCCTTCTTGTTCTTGGGACAATCTGAGGCAAAGTGTCCATTCTCATTACATGTAAAACATATTAGATGTTTCCTATTTTTATAGTGGTGAGAAGGTTTCTTGGGATGAGAATGCTCCCTCTTGAACTTTCCATTCTTGGTGTATACTGTGAGAGCTTGATCTTCATTTCCCATCTTTTCTTCTCGAGCCACAAGCTTGGCCACTTCTTGAGAACACTCCTCCCATAGTCTACTGAAGGAGACCAATTTTATTCTTGCACAAATTCCTTCGTTGAAGGAGTCCCATGACCTAGGTAGGCCATTCAAGGTGATCATTACAATTTCACCATTCTCCACTACTTCATCCACATCTTCAAGTTGTTCCTTGATTTGAGAGACCTTCGAAAAGTAGGATTGAATGGTCTCTCCATTCTGAAGCTTTACCCCTTTCAATTGGTTCCGCAGATTCATCTTCCGATTTATGTTCTTTCCTTCAAACAACTTGGTCAAGGAGTCAAACATCTCCTTAGGTGTCTTTAGGGAAGACACATGGGGTATGAGATGGTCCTTTATAGAATCAACAATGATTCTCTTAGCCTTGACCAGGTTCTTCTTGTGTAAGGTCTTATCCTCTTCTTCTTCTAGAACTAGAACCTCTTCCTTTATGTAGTTGTCCAACTCATTCTCTTCTAGGATTAACCCAATCCTATACTTCCATGCTCGGAAGTTATCAACCCCTTCAAGCTTATCCTCAAACTTGGTGTGGTGAGACATCTTAAAAAGTACTTCAAATGGAAATAGAAAAATATTTAGGTCTTACCACTTGATTTCCTGAAAACTGGATCTGGAGCTGGATTAGAGTTTGTTAGAGAAACCCTAAAAATTCAAAATGTGAATTTCAAAATTCTGAAAGAATAGAAATATCTGCCTTGATGAGTTGATCAGCCTTGGTAAATCCCAAACTAGATAGAAAACTGTCCATCCTACCATACCAAGTTCTAGGAGCTTGCTTCAAGCCATACAAGAATTTCTTCAACCTGCACACATATGACTCCCTGTCATGTGTCTCAAAACCAAGTGGTTGCTCCACATACACTTCCTCTTCAACTACACCATTAAAAAAAGTTGTCTTGACATCCATCTGGTGTATCTTCCATTTCATCACTGTAGCCAGAGCAAGTACTGTTCTGATGGAAGTGTATCTGGCTACAGGAGCAAAGGTCTCTTCATAGTCTATTCCTTCTTTCTGAGAGAAGCCACGAGCTACAAATCTTGCCTTGTACTTCTCTATGCTACCATCTGCGACATGCTTGATCTTATAGATCCACTTGGAAGTCACAACATACTTCCCTTTTGGTCTTGGGACCACATCTCAAACCTCATTCTTCATGATCGATTGGTATTCCTCAACCATGGCATCCTTCCATTCTTTCTTTTATGTTGCCTCTTCATAACCGGAAGGTTCTTTGTTCATAATGTCACAGAGCAAAGCAACATAGCTAGTGTGTGACCTTGTCCTTTTCCTTTTTCTTTGTTCTTCTGGAATACCATATCTTTCTGCATCTTGGATGAGCTCTCTATCCCATACAGGTTTCCTCTTATGAGAGTTCTTCTCACGGGGTGGATCTATAAGTTCTTGTGGATCTTCAATTTCATGGGTTACTTCTAGAATTGCTTCATTCATATTGGTATCTTGAAATCTGTATTTCTTTGGTTCTTCATGATCTTCAATAGGTGTCTTCCTTGATTTGATGTAGGTTCAGTCCTCATCAAATGTTACATCCCTGCTGATGTCAATCTTCTTGAACCCTGGAAAGTATATTCTGTAAGCCTTCGAGTTTTCACTGTAACCCACAAAGATGCCCTTCTTTCCTGAAGGATCTAGCTTTGTCCTCTTTTCTTTTGGAATGTGTGTGTATACTGGACAGCCAAATATTCTGAGATGGCTTAGTTCTGGTTTCTTTCCAGAGAAGACTTCTTCTGGTGTCTTATTGTCAAGTATCTTGTGAGGTGTTCTGTTTTGCACATACACAGTTGTCCTACCTACTTCTCCCCATAGATGCATAGGCAGTTCTTGGTCATAAAGTATTTCCCGTGCTGCTTCTATGATAGTTCTATTCTTTCTTTTTGCAACTCCATTTTGTTGTGGATTGTAGGGAGCAGTCGAATCCCTCTTAAACCTTGAATCACTGCATAGCTTCTTGAAATCACCTGAAGTGAATTCTCCGCCATTGTCGGATCTGAATATCTTGATCTTCTTGTCAGTTTGACTTTCCATCAAGGCTTTGAATTCCTTGAACTTATCAAACACTTTATCTTTGTTCTTCAAGAAGTAAACCCAAGTCTTCCTAGAGAAATCATCAATGAAAGAGACATAGTATACATACCCACTCAGAGAACTGGATGACATTGAACCGCATACATCGGAGTGGATAATCTCCGAGATTCCTTTTGCTTTGCTTTCACTACTTGGAAATTCCTTCTTTGTATTCTTACCTTTTGCACATCCTTTGCAAACACCTTCATGCTTTGGCTGGATTTCAGGAAGACCTTCTACAACTTTGGTTGCAATTGGTAGTGCTCTATAGTGCATGTGTGCAAACGTTCTATGCCAAAGTTCACTTGGCTCCATGGACTCATATACCGTGGCATGTTTAGGTTGTCCTTTCAATTTGTACAATCCTCCCTCTTGCTCTCCAATCACTACTGCATCACCTATGGTCTTACCCTTTGGCCACATGAGTACTTGGCCATCCACAAATGCAACTCTCATTCCTTTTGCATCCAAGGATGATATGGAGGGAAGATTCTTCTTGAGTCCAGGTACATATAGAACATCTTTCATTTTCAAAGGCTTTCCATAGTCTAGCATGTAGGAGGCTTCACCACTTCCTTTGATAGGATATTGATAGTCATCCCCAAGTTTCACCTTATGGGGTGACTCATGTTCAGATAAATTTGCAAAATATTCTTTAAACCCAGTCATGTGTTCAAAATCCCCACTATCAATAAGCCAATCATTACATCCATGAGAGATAGTACCTGTGAGTGCAGATATTAGAACATATTCATCTTCACTAGATGAGTCATCACTTTCTGCTCTAGCCTTCTTCTTGGGAATTTCATCATCATCAGCATCATGAGCATGATATTTGCTTTTATTGCCCTTATTCTTCCTGTTGAAGTTGTTGTTGTTGTCCTTCTTGTTCTTGGGACAATCTGAGGCAAAGTGTCCCTTCTCATTACATGTAAAACATATTAGATGTTTCCTATTTTTATAGTGGTGAGAAGGTTTCTTGGGATGAGAATGCTCCCTCTTGAACTTTCCATTCTTGGTGTATACTGTGAGAGCTTGATCTTCATTTCCCATCTTTTCTTCTCGAGCCACAAGCTTGGCCTCTTCTTGAGAACACTCCTCCCATAGTCTACTGAAGGAGACCAATTTTATTCTTGCACAAATTCCTTCGATGAAGGAGTCCCATGACCTAGGTAGGCCATTCAAGGTGGTCATTACAATTTCACCATTCTCCACTACTTCATCCACAGCTTCAAGTTGTTCCTTGATTTGAGAGACCTTCGAAAAGTAGGATTGAATGGTCTCTCCATTCTGAAGCTTTACCCCTTTCAATTGGTTCCGCAGATTCATCTTCCGATTTATGTTCTTTCCTTCAAACAACTTGGTCAAGGAGTCAAACATCTCCTTAGGTGTCTTTAGGGAAGACACATGGGGTATGAGATGGTCCTTTATAGAATAAGCAATGATTCTCTTAGCCTTGACCAGGTTCTTCTTGTGTAAGGTCTTATCCTCTTCTTCTTCTGGAACTAGAACCTCTTCCTTTATGTAGTTGTCCAACTCATTCTCTTCTAGGATTAACCCAATCCTATACTTCCATGCTCGGAAGTTATCAACCCCTTCAAGCTTATCCTCAAACTTGGTGTGGTGAGACATCTTAAAAAGTACTTCAAATGGAAATAGAAAAATATTTAGGTCTTACCACTTGATTTACTGAAAACTGGATCTGGAGCTGGATTAGAGTTTGTTAGAGAAACCCTAAAAATTCAAAATGTGAATTTCAAAATTCTGAAAGAATAGAAATATGTGCCTTGATGAGTTGATCAGCCTTGGTAAATCCCAAACTAGATAGAAAACTATCCATCCTACCATACCAAGTTCTAGGAGCTTGCTTCAAGCCATACAAGGATTTCTTCAACCTGCACACATATGACTCCCTGTCATGTGTCTCAAAACCAAGTGGTTGCTCCACATACACTTCCTCTTCAACTACACCATTCAAAAAATTTGTCTTGACATCCATCTGGTGTATCTTCCATTTCATCACTGTAGCCAGAGCAAGTACTGTTCTGATGGAAGTGTATCTGGCTACAGGAGCAAAGGTCTCTTCATAGTCTATTCCTTCTTTCTGAGAGAAGCCACGAGCTACAAATCTTGCCTTGTACTTCTCTATGCTACCATCTGCGACATGCTTGATCTTATAGATCCACTTGGAAGTCAAAACATACTTCCCTTTTGGTCTTAGGACCACATCTCAAACCTCATTCTTCATGATCGATTGGTATTCCTCAACCATGGCATCCTTCCATTCTTTCTTTTATGTTGCCTCTTCATAACCGGAAGGTTCTTTGTTCATAATGTCACAGAGAAAAGCAACATAGCTAGTGTGTGACCTTGTCCTTTTCCTTTTTCTTTGTTCTTCTGGAATACCATATCTTTCTGCATCTTGGATGAGCTCTCTATCCCATACAGGTTTCCTCTTATGAGAGTTCTTCTCACGGGGTGGATCTATAAGTTCTTGTGGATCTTCAATTTCATGGGTTACTTCTAGAATTGCTTCATTCATATTGGTATCTTGAAATCTGTATTTCTTTGGTTCTTCATGATCTTCAATAGGTGTCTTCCTTGATTTGATGTAGGTTCAGTCCTCATCAAATGTTACATCCCTGCTGATGTCAATCTTTTGAACCCTAGAAAGTATATTCTGTAAGCCTTCGAGTTTTCACTGTAACCCACAAAGATGCCCTTCTTTCCTGAAGGATCTAGCTTTGTCCTCTTTTCTTTTGGAATGTGTGTGTATACTGGACAGCCAAATATTCTGAGATGGCTTAGTTCTGGTTTCTTTCCAGAGAAGACTTCTTCTGGTGTCTTATTGTCAAGTATCTTGTGAGGTGTTCTGTTTTGCACATACACAGTTGTCCTAGCTACTTCTCCCCATAGATGCATAGGCAGATCTTGGTCATAAAGTATTTCCCGTGCTGCTTCTATGATAGTTCTATTCTTTCTTTTTGCAACTCCATTTTGTTGTGGATTGTAGGGAGCAGTCAAATCCCTCTTAATCCTTGAATCACTGCATAGCTTCTTGAAATCACCTGAACTGAATTCTCCACCATTGTCGGATCTGAATATCTTGATCTTCTTGTCAGTTTGACTTTCCATCAAGGCTTTGAATTCCTTGAACTTATCAAACACTTTATCTTTGTTCTTCAAGAAGTAAACCCAAGTCTTCCTAGAGAAATCATCAATGAAAGAGACATAGTATACATACCCACTCAGAGAACTGGATGACATTGAACCGCATACATCGGAGTGGATAATCTCCGAGATTCCTTTTGCTTTGCTTTCACTACTTGGAAATTCCTTCTTTGTATTCTTACCTTTTGCACATCCTTTGCAAACACCTTCATGCTTTGGATGGATTTCAGGAAGACCTTCTACAACTTTGGTTGCAATTGGTAGTGCTCTATAGTGCATGTGTGCAAACGTTCTATGCCAAAGTTCACTTGGCTCCATGGACTCATGTACCATGGCATGTTTAGGTTGTCCTTTCAATTTGTACAATCCTCCCTCTTGCTCTCCAATCACTACTGCATCACCTATGGTCTTACCCTTTGGCCACATGAGTACTTGGCCATCCACAAATGCAACTCTCATTCCTTTTGCATCCAAGGATGATATGGAGAGAAGATTCTTCTTGAGTCCAGGTACATATAGAACATCTTTCATTTTCAAAGGTTTTCCATAGTCTAGCATGTAGGAGGCTTCACCACTTTCTTTGATAGGATATTGATAGTCATCCCCAAGTTTCACCTTATGGGGTGACTCATGTTCAGATAAATTTGCAAAATATTCTTTAAACCCGGTCATGTGTTCAAAATCCCCACTATCAATAAGCCAATCATTACATCCATGAGAGATAGTACCTGTGAGTGCAGATATTAGAACATATTCATCTTCACTAGATGAGTCATCACTTTCTGCTCTAGCCTTCTTCTTGGGAAGTTCATCATCATCAGCATCATGAGCATGATATTTGCTTTTATTGCCCTTATTCTTCTTGTTGAAGTTGTTGTTGTTGTCCTTCTTGTTCTTGGGACAATCTGAGGCAAAGTGTCCCTTCTCATTACATGTAAAACATATTAGATGTTTCCTATTTTTATAGTGGTGAGAAGGTTTCTTGGGATGAGAATGCTCCCTCTTGAACTTTCCATTCTTGGTGTATACTGTGAGAGCTTGATCTTCATTTCCCATCTTTTCTTCTCGAGCCACAAGCTTGGCCTCTTCTTGAGAACACTCCTCCCATAGTCTACTGAAGGAGACCAATTTTATTCTTGCACAAATTCCTTGGATGAAGGAGTCCCATGACCTAGGTAGGCCATTCAAGGTGGTCATTACAATTTCACCATTCTCCACTACTTCATCCACAGCTTCAAGTTGTTCCTTGATTTGAGAGACCTTCGAAAAGTAGGATTGAATGGTCTCTCCATTCTGAAGCTTTACCCCTTTCAATTGGTTCCGCAGATTCATCTTCCTATTTATGTTCTTTCCTTCAAACAACTTGGTCAAGGAGTCAAACATCTCCTTAGGTGTCTTTAGGGAAGACACATGGGGTATGAGATGGTCCTTTATAGAATCAGCAATGATTCTCTTAGCCTTGACCAGTTTCTTCTTGTGTAAGGTCTTATCCTCTTCTTCTTCTGGAACTAGAACCTCTTCCTTTATGTAGTTGTCCAACTCATTCTCTTCTAGGATTAACCCAATCCTATACTTCCATGCTCGGAAGTTATCAACCCCTTCAAGCTTATCCTCAAACTTGGTGTGGTGAGACATCTTAAAAAGTACTTCAAATGGAAATAGAAAAATATTTAGGTCTTACCACTTGATTTACTGAAAACTGGATCTGGAGCTGGATTAGAGTTTGTTAGAGAAACCCTAAAAATTCAAAATGTGAATTTCAAAATTCTGAAAGAATAGAAATATGTGCCTTGATGAGTTGATCAGCCTTGGTAAATCCCAAACTAGATAGAAAACTGTCCATCCTACCATACCAAGTTCTAGGAGCTTGCTTCAAGCCATACAAGGATTTCTTCAACCTGCACACATATGACTCCCTGTCATGTGTCTCAAAACCAAGTGGTTGCTCCACATACACTTCCTCTTCAACTACACCATTCAAAAAAGTTGTCTTGACATCCATCTGGTGTATCTTCCATTTCATCACTGTAGCCAGAGCAAGTACTGTTCTGATGGAAGTGTATCTGGCTACAGGAGCAAAGGTCTCTTCATAGTCTATTCCTTCTTTCTGAGAGAAGCCACGAGCTACAAATCTTGCCTTGTACTTCTCTATGCTACCATCTGCGACATGCTTGATCTTATAGATCCACTTGGAAGTCACAACATACTTCCCTTTTGGTCTTAGGACCACATCTCAAACCTCATTCTTCATGATCGATTGGTATTCCTCAACCATGGCATCCTTCCATTCTTTCTTTTATGTTGCCTCTTCATAACCGGAAGGTTCTTTGTTCATAATGTCACAGAGAAAAGCAACATAGCTAGTGTGTGACCTTGTCCTTTTCCTTTTTCTTTGTTCTTCTGGAATACCATATCTTTCTGCATCTTGGATGAGCTCTCTATCCCATACAGGTTTCCTCTTATGAGAGTTCTTCTCACGGGGTGGATCTATAAGTTCTTGTGGATCTTCAATTTCATGGGTTACTTCTAGAATTGCTTCATTCATATTGGTATCTTGAAATCTGTATTTCTTTGGTTCTTCATGATCTTCAATAGGTGTCTTCCTTGATTTGATGTAGGTTCAGTCCTCATCAAATGTTACATCCCTGCTAATGTCAATCTTCTTGAACCCTGGAAAGTATATTCTGTAAGCCTTCGAGTTTTCACTGTAACCCACAAAGATGCCCTTCTTTCCTGAAGGATCTAGCTTTGTCCTCTTTTCTTTTGGAATGTGTGTGTATACTGGACAGCCAAATATTCTAAGATGGCTTAGTTCTGGTTTCTTTCACGAGAAGACTTCTTCTGGTGTCTTATTGTCAAGTATCTTGTGAGGTGTTCTGTTTTGCACATACATAGTTGTCCTACCTACTTCTCCCCATAGATGCATAGGCAGTTCTTGGTCATAAAGTATTTCCCGTGCTGCTTCTATGATAGTTCTATTCTTTCTTTTTGCAACTCCATTTTGTTGTGGATTGTAGGGAGCAGTCGAATCCCTCTTAAACCTTGAATCACTACATAGCTTCTTGAAATCACCTGAAGTGAATTCTCCGCCATTGTCGGATCTGAATATCTTGATCTTCTTGTCAGTTTGACTTTCCATCAAGGCTTTGAATTCCTTGAACTTATCAAACACTTTATCTTTGTTCTTCAAGAAGTAAACCCAAGTCTTCCTAGAGAAATCATCAATGAAAGAGACATAGTATACATACCCACTCAGAGAACTGGATGACATTGAACCGCATACATCAGAGTGGATAATCTCCGAGATTCCTTTTGCTTTGCTTTCACTACTTGGAAATTCCTTCTTTGTATTCTTACCTTTTGCACATCCTTTGCAAACACCTTCATGCTTTGGCTGGATTTCAGGAAGACCTTCTACAACTTTGGTTGCAATTGGTAGTGCTCTATAGTGCATGTGTGCAAACGTTCTATGCCAAAGTTCACTTGGCTCCATGGACTCATATACCGTGGCATGTTTAGGTTGTCCTTTCAATTTGTACAATCCTCCCTCTTGCTCTCCAATCACTACTGCATCACCTATGGTCTTACCCTTTGGCCACATGAGTACTTGGCCATCCACAAATGCAACTCTCATTCCTTTTGCATCCAAGGATGATATGGAGAGAAGATTCTTCTTGAGTCCAGGTACATATAGAACATCTTTCATTTTCAAAGGCTTTCCATAGTCTAGCATGTAGGAGGCTTCACCACTTCCTTTGATAGGATATTGATAGTCATCCCCAAGTTTCACCTTATGGGGTGACTCATGTTCAGATAAATTTGCAAAATATTCTTTAAACCCAGTCATGTGTTCAAAATCCCCACTATCAATAAGCCAATCATTACATCCATGAGAGATAGTACCTGTGAGTGCAGATATTAGAACATATTCATCTTCACTAGATGAGTCATCACTTTCTGCTCTAGCCTTCTTCTTGGGAATTTCATCATCATCAGCATCATGAGCATGATATTTGCTTTTATTGCCCTTATTCTTCTTGTTGAAGTTGTTGTTGTTGTCCTTCTTGTTCTTGGGACAATCTGAGGCAAAGTGTCCCTTCTCATTACATGTAAAACATATTAGATGTTTCCTATTTTTATAGTGGTGAGAAGGTTTCTTGGGATGAGAATGCTCCCTCTTGAACTTTCCATTCTTGGTGTATACTGTGAGAGCTTGATCTTCATTTCCCATCTTTTCTTCTCGAGCCACAAGCTTGGCCTCTTCTTGAGAACACTCCTCCCATAGTCTACTGAAGGAGACCAATTTTATTCTTGCACAAATTCCTTGGATGAAGGAGTCCCATGACCTAGGTAGGCCATTCAAGGTGGTCATTACAATTTCACCATTCTCCACTACTTCATCCACAGCTTCAAGTTGTTCCTTGATTTGAGAGACCTTCGAAAAGTAGGATTGAATGGTCTCTCCATTCTGAAGCTTTACCCCTTTCAATTGGTTCCGCAGATTCATCTTCCGATTTATGTTCTTTCCTTCAAACAACTTGGTCAAGGAGTCAAACATCTCCTTAGGTGTCTTTAGGGAAGACACATGGGGTATGAGATGGTCCTTTATAGAATCAGCAATGATTCTCTTAGCCTTGACCAGGTTCTTCTTGTGTAAGGTCTTATCCTCTTCTTCTTCTGGAACTAGAACCTCTTCCTTTATGTAGTTGTCCAACTCATTCTCTTCTAGGATTAACCCAATCCTATACTTCCATGCTCGGAAGTTATCAACCCCTTCAAGCTTATCCTCAAACTTGGTGTGGTGAGACATCTTAAAAAGTACTTCAAATGGAAATAGAAAAATATTTAGGTCTTACCACTTGATTTACTGAAAACTGGATCTGGAGCTGGATTAGAGTTTGTTAGAGAAACCCTAAAAATTCAAAATGTGAATTTCAAAATTCTGAAAGAATAGAAATATGTGCCTTGATGAGTTGATCAGCCTTGGTAAATCCCAAACTAGATAGAAAACTATCCATCCTACCATACCAAGTTCTAGGAGCTTGCTTCAAGCCATACAAGGATTTCTTCAACCTGCACACATATGACTCCCTGTCATGTGTCTCAAAACCAAGTGGTTGCTCCACATACACTTCCTCTTCAACTACACCATTCAAAAAAGTTGTCTTGACATCCATCTGGTGTATCTTCCATTTCATCACTGTAGCCAGAGCAAGTATTGTTCTGATGGAAGTGTATCTGGCTACAGGAGCAAAGGTCTCTTCATAGTCTATTCCTTCTTTCTGAGAGAAGCCACGAGCTACAAATCTTGCCTTGTACTTCTCTATGCTACCATCTACGACATGCTTGATCTTATAGATCCACTTGGAAGTCACAACATACTTCCCTTTTGGTCTTAGGACCACATCTCAAACCTCATTCTTCATGATCGATTGGTATTCCTCAACCATGGCATCCTTCCATTCTTTCTTTTATGTTGCCTCTTCATAACCGGAAGGTTCTTTGTTCATAATGTCACAGAGAAAAGCAACATAGCTAGTGTGTGACCTTGTCCTTTTCCTTTTTCTTTGTTCTTCTGGAATACCATATCTTTCTGCATCTTGGATGAGCTCTCTATCCCATACAGGTTTCCTCTTATGAGAGTTCTTCTCACGGGGTGGATCTATAAGTTCTTGTGGATCTTCAATTTCATGGGTTACTTCTAGAATTGCTTCATTCATATTGGTATCTTGAAATCTGTATTTCTTTGGTTCTTCATGATCTTCAATAGGTGTCTTCCTTGATTTGATGTAGGTTCAGTCCTCATCAAATGTTACATCCCTGCTGATGTCAATCTTCTTGAACCCTAGAAAGTATATTCTGTAAGCCTTCGAGTTTTCACTGTAACCCACAAAGATGCCCTTCTTTCCTGAAGGATCTAGCTTTGTCCTCTTTTCTTTTGGAATGTGTGTGTATACTGGACAGCCAAATATTCTGAGATGGCTTAGTTCTGGTTTCTTTCCAGAGAAGACTTCTTCTGGTGTCTTATTGTCAAGTATCTTGTGAGGTGTTCTGTTTTGCACATACACAGTTGTCCTAGCTACTTCTCCCCATAGATGCATAGGCAGATCTTGGTCATAAAGTATTTCCCGTGCTGCTTCTATGATAGTTCTATTCTTTCTTTTTGCAACTCCATTTTGTTGTGGATTGTAGGGAGCAGTCAAATCCCTCTTAATCCTTGAATCACTGCATAGCTTCTTGAAATCACCTGAACTGAATTCTCCACCATTGTCGGATCTGAATATCTTGATCTTCTTGTCAGTTTGACTTTCCATCAAGGCTTTGAATTCCTTGAACTTATCAAACACTTTATCTTTGTTCTTCAAGAAGTAAACCCAAGTCTTCCTAGAGAAATCATCAATGAAAGAGACATAGTATACATACCCACTCAGAGAACTGGATGACATTGAACCGCATACATCGGAGTGGATAATCTCCGAGATTCCTTTTGCTTTGCTTTCACTACTTGGAAATTCCTTCTTTGTATTCTTACCTTTTGCACATCCTTTGCAAACACCTTCATGCTTTGGCTGGATTTCAGGAAGACCTTCTACAACTTTGGTTGCAATTGGTAGTGCTCTATAGTGCATGTGTGCAAACGTTCTATGCCAAAGTTCACTTGGCTCCATGGACTCATGTACCATGGCATGTTTAGGTTGTCCTTTCAATTTGTACAATCCTCCCTCTTGCTCTCCAATCACTACTGCATCACCTATGGTCTTACCCTTTGGCCACATGAGTACTTGGCCATCCACAAATGCAACTCTCATTCCTTTTGCATCCAAGGATGATATGGAGAGAAGATTCTTCTTGAGTCCAGGTACATATAGAACATCTTTCATTTTCAAAGGCTTTCCATAGTCTAGCATGTAGGAGGCTTCACCACTTTCTTTGATAGGATATTGATAGTCATCCCCAAGTTTCACCTTATGGGGTGACTCATGTTCAGATAAATTTGCAAAATATTCTTTAAACCTGGTCATGTGTTCAAAATCCCCACTATCAATAAGCCAATCATTACATCCATGAGAGATAGTACCTGTGAGTGCAGATATTAGAACATATTCATCTTCACTAGATGAGTCATCACTTTCTGCTCTAGCCTTCTTCTTGGGAAGTTCATCATCATCAGCATCATGAGCATGATATTTGCTTTTATTGCCCTTATTCTTCTTGTTGAAGTTGTTGTTGTTGTCCTTCTTGTTCTTGGGACAATCTGAGGCAAAGTGTCCCTTCTCATTACATGTAAAACATATTAGATGTTTCCTATTTTTATAGTGGTGAGAAGGTTTCTTGGGATGAGAATGCTCCCTCTTGAACTTTCCATTCTTGGTGTATACTGTGAGAGCTTGATCTTCATTTCCCATCTTTTCTTCTCGAGCCACAAGCTTGGCCTCTTCTTGAGAACACTCCTCCCATAGTCTACTGAAGGAGACCAATTTTATTCTTGCACAAATTCCTTGGATGAAGGAGTCCCATGACCTAGGTAGGCCATTCAAGGTGGTCATTACAATTTCACCATTCTCCACTACTTCATCCACAGCTTCAAGTTGTTCCTTGATTTGAGAGACCTTCGAAAAGTAGGATTGAATGGTCTCTCCATTCTGAAGCTTTACCCCTTTCAATTGGTTCCGCAGATTCATCTTCCGATTTATGTTCTTTCCTTCAAACAACTTGGTCAAGGAGTCAAACATCTCCTTAGGTGTCTTTAGGGAAGACACATGGGGTATGAGATGGTCCTTTATAGAATCAGCAATGATTCTCTTAGCCTTGACCAGTTTCTTCTTGTGTAAGGTCTTATCCTCTTCTTCTTCTGGAACTAGAACCTCTTCCTTTATGTAGTTGTCCAACTCATTCTCTTCTAGGATTAACCCAATCCTATACTTCCATGCTCGGAAGTTATCAACCCCTTCAAGCTTATCCTCAAACTTGGTGTGGTGAGACATCTTAAAAAGTACTTCAAATGGAAATAGAAAAATATTTAGGTCTTACAACTTGATTTACTGAAAACTGGATCTGGAGCTGGATTAGAGTTTGTTAGAGAAACCCTAAAAATTCAAAATGTGAATTTCAAAATTCTGAAAGAATAGAAATATGTGCCTTGATGAGTTGATCAGCCTTGGTAAATCCCAAACTAGATAGAAAACTGTCCATCCTACCATACCAAGTTCTAGGAGCTTGCTTCAAGCCATACAAGGATTTCTTCAACCTGCACACATATGACTCCCTGTCATGTGTCTCAAAACCAAGTGGTTGCTCCACATACACTTCCTCTTCAACTACACCATTCAAAAAAGTTGTCTTGACATCCATCTGGTGTATCTTCCATTTCATCACTGTAGCCAGAGCAAGTACTGTTCTGATGGAAGTGTATCTGGCTACAGGAGCAAAGGTCTCTTCATAGTCTATTCCTTCTTTCTGAGAGAAGCCACGAGCTACAAATCTTGCCTTGTACTTCTCTATGCTACCATCTGCGACATGCTTGATCTTATAGATCCACTTGGAAGTCACAACATACTTCCCTTTTGGTCTTAGGACCACATCTCAAACCTCATTCTTCATGATCGATTGGTATTCCTCAACCATGGCATCCTTCCATTCTTTCTTTTATGTTGCCTCTTCATAACCGGAAGGTTCTTTGTTCATAATGTCACAGAGAAAAGCAACATAGCTAGTGTGTGACCTTGTCCTTTTCCTTTTTCTTTGTTCTTCTGGAATACCATATCTTTCTGCATCTTGGATGAGCTCTCTATCCCATACAGGTTTCCTCTTATGAGAGTTCTTCTCACGGGGTGGATCTATAAGTTCTTGTGGATCTTCAATTTCATGGGTTACTTCTAGAATTGCTTCATTCATATTGGTATCTTGAAATCTGTATTTCTTTGGTTCTTCATGATCTTCAATAGGTGTCTTCCTTGATTTGATGTAGGTTCAGTCCTCATCAAATGTTACATCCCTGCTAATGTCAATCTTCTTGAACCCTGGAAAGTATATTCTGTAAGCCTTCGAGTTTTCACTGTAACCCACAAAGATGCCCTTCTTTCCTGAAGGATCTAGCTTTGTCCTCTTTTCTTTTGGAATGTGTGTGTATACTGGACAGCCAAATATTCTGAGATGGCTTAGTTCTGGTTTCTTTCCAGAGAAGACTTCTTCTGGTGTCTTATTGTCAAGTATCTTGTGAGGTGTTCTGTTTTGCACATACACAGTTGTCCTACCTACTTCTCCCCATAGATGCATAGGCAGTTCTTGGTCATAAAGTATTTCCCGTGCTGCTTCTATGATAGTTCTATTCTTTCTTTTTGCAACTCCATTTTGTTGTGGATTGTAGGGAGCAGTCGAATCCCTCTTAAACCTTGAATCACTGCATAGCTTCTTGAAATCACCTGAAGTGAATTCTCCGCCATTGTCGGATCTGAATATCTTGATCTTCTTGTCAGTTTGACTTTCCATCAAGGCTTTGAATTCCTTGAACTTATCAAACACTTTATCTTTGTTCTTCAAGAAGTAAACCCAAGTCTTCCTAGAGAAATCATCAATGAAAGAGACATAGTATACATACCCACTCAGAGAACTGGATGACATTGAACCGCATACATCGGAGTGGATAATCTCCGAGATTCCTTTTGCTTTGCTTTCACTACTTGGAAATTCCTTCTTTGTATTCTTACCTTTTGCACATCCTTTGCAAACACCTTCATGCTTTGGCTGGATTTCAGGAAGACCTTCTACAACTTTGGTTGCAATTGGTAGTGCTCTATAGTGCATGTGTGCAAACGTTCTATGCCAAAGTTCACTTGGCTCCATGGACTCATATACCGTGGCATGTTTAGGTTGTCCTTTCAATTTGTACAATCCTCCCTCTTGCTCTCCAATCACTACTGCATCACCTATGGTCTTACCCTTTGGCCACATGAGTACTTGGCCATCCACAAATGCAACTCTCATTCCTTTTGCATCCAAGGATGATATGGAGAGAAGATTCTTCTTGAGTCCAGGTACATATAGAACATCTTTCATTTTCAAAGGCTTTCCATAGTCTAGCATGTAGGAGGCTTCACCACTTCCTTTGATAGGATATTGATAGTCATCCCCAAGTTTCACCTTATGGGGTGACTCATGTTCAGATAAATTTGCAAAATATTCTTTAAACCCAGTCATGTGTTCAAAATCCCCACTATCAATAAGCCAATCATTACATCCATGAGAGATAGTACCTGTGAGTGCAGATATTAGAACATATTCATCTTCACTAGATGAGTCATCACTTTCTGCTCTAGCCTTCTTCTTGGGAATTTCATCATCATCAGCATCATGAGCATGATATTTGCTTTTATTGCCCTTATTCTTCTTGTTGAAGTTGTTGTTGTTGTCCTTCTTGTTCTTGGGACAATCTGAGGCAAAGTGTCCCTTCTCATTACATGTAAAACATATTAGATGTTTCCTATTTTTATAGTGGTGAGAAGGTTTCTTGGGATGAGAATGCTCCCTCTTGAACTTTCCATTCTTGGTGTATACTGTGAGAGCTTGATCTTCATTTCCCATCTTTTCTTCTCGAGCCACAAGCTTGGCCTCTTCTTGAGAACACTCCTCCCATAGTCTACTGAAGGAGACCAATTTTATTCTTGCACAAATTCCTTGGATGAAGGAGTCCCATGACCTAGGTAGGCCATTCAAGGTGGTCATTACAATTTCACCATTCTCCACTACTTCATCCACAGCTTCAAGTTGTTCCTTGATTTGAGAGACCTTCGAAAAGTAGGATTGAATGGTCTCTCCATTCTGAAGCTTTACCCCTTTCAATTGGTTCCGCAGATTCATCTTCCGATTTATGTTCTTTCCTTCAAACAACTTGGTCAAGGAGTCAAACATCTCCTTAGGTGTCTTTAGGGAAGACACATGGGGTATGAGATGGTCCTTTATAGAATCAGCAATGATTCTCTTAGCCTTGACCAGGTTCTTCTTGTGTAAGGTCTTAGCCTCTTATTCTTCTGGAACTGGAACCTCTTCCTTTATGTAGTTGTCCAACTCATTCTCTTCTAGGATTAACCCAATCCTATACTTCCATGCTCGGAAGTTATCAACCCCTTCAAGCTTATCCTCAAACTTGGTGTGGTGAGACATCTTAAAAAGTACTTCAAATGGAAATAGAAAAATATTTAGGTCTTACCACTTGATTTGCTGAAAACTGGATCTGGAGCTGGATTAGAGTTTGTTAGAGAAACCCTAAAAATTCAAAATGTGAATTTCAAAATTCTGAAAGAATAGAAATATGTGCCTTGATGAGTTGATCAGCCTGGTATATTCAAAATGTGAAAACTGCAAAGTTTCACTCCTCAGAAATGCTTTTCAATTTCCCAGATTCACTGGGGAGGACCCTGAATTAGGGTTTGATTTTTCCAGAGCTTCACCCAACCAAAAAGTTCAATCCAAAGCTCTAAACTTCGATTTTTCCAAGGAGCTTCCAGATATGTCCTCAGATTTCAGAAATTCCTATTTTTGTGGAAACCCTAATTTTTAGGGCCAAAACTGAAAAAGCTCAGAATTGAATTCTGTCTTGACAGAAAAATGCACCCTTACAAGGAGAGTCAATCTAGCCTTCTGCCTTTGATTATCTATGGAGAGAAACCCAAAAATTAAGAAGCCCTATTTTCCGAAGCTGCATAGTGCCTTCTTCTTAGGTCAACTCTGATACCATGTTAATTTCTCGATAATTTCATTCCATTATCATTAGGATCTCTAAGAGAATAACATGCACAACATATCTCTACAACATATCAATCATAGACACAAAAGCAATCACATAAGAGACACAAAGTTTCACCGGGGAAAACCAAGAAGATGAAAAACCCCGCAACTTCCTCAGAGTTAAGATAAGCCACAATACAAGATCACAAGGATCAAACCCAAAGAGATGTCTCTAGCAGATGCTCCTCCTCCTCCACAAGTGTGCCACTCTCTCTCTTAGCTATGCGAGCTTGAGAAGTGAGTGAGTGAATAGAATGTGGGACACGCCCCTCTTATTTATATATGACTTGACCTACCAAATAATTCACTAGGGCCGATTTGCTACTCAAGCCTAATAACCCAACCACATGTGCTAACTAGGGCCGACCCCACACTGGTGGTCTAATAACCCATCAATACAAATGACGACACTTCCAAATAGAGGAATGTAACATCTCTAACGGATATACAATAAAGTACAAATGTGATATATAGAAGAATATCTTCCGAAGTTACAAATACATCAATAGGATCCTACTAAGAGAATAGCAAGCACAACATAACAATCATAAACACGAGAGACATAGAGTTTCCTCGGGGAAAACCAAGAAGGTGAAATACCCCGCAACTTCCTCAGAGATAGAATAAGCCCCAATACAAAGATCATAATGATCAAACCCAAAAGATAGATAACTCCAGTAGCTACTCCTCCTCCATTTGTGCGAACTCCTCTCTCAACTAATGCGAGTTGTTTGAGTGAGTGAATGAATAGAATGAGACACACTCACTCTCTATTTATATACAACTTAACCTTCCTTTATTCTAGTTGGGCCGACTTCCTAAGGAAGTCTAATAACCCACTCACATGACACAAGCAGGATGACCCACACCGGTGGTCTAATAATCCATCAAATATAAGTTGCAACACTTGCAACACTTGCGACACTTACAAATACAAATGACGACACTTCTGATTGGAGGAATAATACATCTCCATCATGAATATAATAAAGTACAAGTGTAATACATAAAAGAATATCTTCTGAAGTTACAAATACATCAACACTCCCTCTTAACTAGGAAGGTATTCTCTAGACACAGTTCATCAATACATATCAGCACAAGTATTCAATTCTAGAGCTGGATCATCATCACTAGATCACGGAATATCATCGTCACTGCTGCTGTACTCATCATCTCGATCACTAGGCTATCTCTCAATTCTTCTCTTCATAGGAAGTTCTATAGATCCAACCCTTTTTCATGCTGGTTGTAGGCCTAGCCTCTTGTAGGTCTTCATCATCTCTGCGAGATAGCCATCCTGTGGAATTCTCAGGGATATTTATGTGCGTTAACAAAACCTAGCAAGAGCATCCCAGGACTGATTACGAGCTTATTGCTCAACCTATCGGATCTCCCAAGGAGCTATTACATGTGACCTCGCTAAACCTAGCAAGAGTATCCTGGGACTAATTACATTCCCAACACAACCTACAAGATCTCCCAGGGAGCTATTATATGCGACTAGGCAAGCAAAACCTAGAAAGAGCATCCCAAGACTAATTACGTGCCTTGCACAACCTACAAGATCTCCTAGGGAGCTATTATGTGCTGCCAAGCAAAACCTAGAAAGAGCATCCAAGGACTGATTACATGCCCAACACAACCTGCAAGATCTCCCAGGGTAAAATTACATGCCACGGAGAAAATCTCTAAAGAGAATTTGCCAGATCTCCCAGGTACCTATTATATGCCATAGGAAAAACCTAGCAAGAGTATATGCAAATCTCCTAGGGTGCTATTATATGTCCCTCTAAGCAAAACCTCGAAAGAGAATTTGCCAGATCTCCCAGGGAGCTATTATATGCCATAGGAAAAACCTAGCAAGAGTATCTGCAAATCTCCCAGGGAGCTATTATATGCTTATCACACAACCTATCCACGGCCATGGAGTATCATCCTGATACTCATGATCCACCTGATCATCCTTGCACATAGCATCATCCTGATGCTCATGATCATATTGATCATCATCATACAGTACATCATTCTAATGCACATGCTCATCAGATGATCATCTTGATCATTGTCATAGCATCATCCTGATGCATATTATCATCGCATGATCATCCTGATCATCGTCACAACATCGTCCTGATGCATATCATCACATATGATCACCTTGGTCATAATCATGTAGAGCATCATCCGGAGCATCATCTTGATTCTTATCATACAACGCTTACATCCACATCCATAGGAAGGATCCTCCTACCACCATGCTTGGAATGGCTCCTGCAAATGTGTCCCATCACTTCTTCCTCGAAGTATCTTCTATCTGAATAACACCAAGCCTCTCTCTGAAGTACTCGAACTTCACTCTAGCTAGTGGTTTGGTTAACACATCTACAATCTGCTCATTTGTCGCAACATACTGGAGCTTCACTGCTCCTCTCTGCACCATATCCCTGATATAGTGATATTTGATATCGATGTGCTTCGACTTGTCATGGAACACCGGGTTCTATGATAACTTCACACAACTCTAGTTGTCACAATAGATACAGGTAGCATCCAACTAGAGATCAAATAAATCAGACAGTAGCTTCCTTATCCATACTGCCTCACAACTAGTCGAACAAGCTGCGACATAATATGCTTTGGCTGTACTCAGTGCTACACAGGATTACTTCCTGCTAAACCAAGAGATCACACCTGATCCCATACTGAAGCATCACCCCAAAGTGCTCTTCCTATCTGCAGCACTTCTTGCCCAATATGAATCAACATAAAGCTACAGGTTAAACTTTTGATTCGCATCATACTTGAGCCCATAATCAATTGTACCCTTCAGGTACCTCAGAATATGCTTTACAGCAATCAGGTGAACATGTCTTGGACCTGTCAAAAAATGGCTCAAGGTGTTCACCACAAAGCAAATATCTGGTCTCGTGTTCATCAGGTACATCAAGGACCCAATCATCTGACGATACATCGTGGCATCAACTGAATTTGATGAAGCATCGCTCAATAGCTTCAGGTTCGATGCCATAGGTGTGTCCATGGCCTTGCAGTCCATGATCCCGAACTGCTTCACGATCTCTACTGCATACTTCCCTTGTCCAAGGAAGATTCCATCTGCACTCTACCACACCTCCATACCTAGAAAGTAATGCATCATTCCCAAGTCCTTCATCTCGAACTCCGCAGCAAGCTTCCTCTTCGTGTTGGCAATCAATCTATCCTCACCTGTCACAAACCGGTCATCCACATATAGTAGAAGTATCAATGGATTGCCCTCCTCAACCTTGTAGTAAAGGTTGGAATCTGCTTTACTCTTGGTAAATCCCAAACTGGACAGGAAGTTGTCTATCCTGTCGTACCATGTCCTAGGTGCTTGCTTTAAGCCATACAAGGCTTTCTTCAATCTATACACATATGACTCCCTGTCATGTGTCTCAAAACCGAGTGGCTGCTCCACATACACTTCCTCTTCGACTACACCATTCAAGAAATCTATCTTGACATCCATCTGCTGTATCTTCCACTTCATCACTGCAGCCAGAGCAAGTACTGTTATGATGGAAGTGTATCTGGATAAAGGTGCAAAAGTTTCTTCATAATCTATCTCCTCTTTCTGAGAGAAACCACGAGCCACAAACCTTGCCTTGTATTTCTCTATGCTGCCATCTGTAGCATGCTTGATCTTGTAGATCCACTTGGAAGTCACAACAAACTTGCCTTCTGGTCTTGGGACCACATCCCAAACATCATTCTTCATGATCGACTGGTATTCCTCGACCATGGAATTCTTCCATTACTGCATCCCGGATCCTGGGAAATTCAGATTCTTCAATAGATAGTTTTCTTTGAACTTCATTGCTAGAACAAATGTTGTAGTCCTTTTGTAGGTGATTGTACATGATCTTTCCTACAATTCAAATTCAATTGCATGATTATAAACTTCTCATAGTTTTTCAGAACAAAGTCTTACACATAAAGGCATATGTCATACAGTCATGCAATTATCTTAGCCAATGCTTCAATACAACATTCATCCATATCCCGTATTCATATGTTAACTTTCTAGATGCCTTCCATCTCTACCAGAACATTGTTAAGAGTTTTCACTACTCCCAACATGTCAGTAAAGAGGTTTCATTCTAGATAAGTAGCAATGGAATATTGTACAGTGCCATAGGACACTTACCTAGCACATGCATATTAGTAGTATACTGTTCATTAATGCAATTATTCTAATATGCATAATACATAACCTAAGTCTAGGAACATAAGTATATACATCATTGAACAATATTATTTAAACAATCAGATATACAAGAAATGACAATTCAAATACTTATCTTTGTTTGTTTGTTGGGTGGACTCCCTCTCAATCTTTACTTCCTTTCTGCAACTCCATTCTGTTTAGGATTGTGAGGTCAACTCCCTCTTAATCCCTGAATCACTGCATAACTTCTTGAATTCCCCTGAAGTGAATTCTTCGCCATTGTCGGATCTAAAGGTCTTGATCTTATTTTTAGTATTCTTTTCTATAAAGGCTTTGAATTCGTTGAATTTGATGAATACTTCATCGTTGTTCTTCAAGAAACAAATCCAAGTCTTCCTAGAGATATCATCAATGAAAGAAACATAATATACATACCCACTCAGAGAACTGGATGACATTGGTCTACATACATCGGAGTGGATAATCTCCAAGATTCCTTTTGCTTTGCTTTCACTTCTTGGAAATGCCTTCTTTGTGTTCTTTCCTTTTGCACATCCTTTGCAAACACCTTCATGCTTTGACTGGATTTTAGGAATACCTTCTACTGCTTTGCTTGCAATTGGTAGTGCCTTATAGTGCACATGAGCAAGCCTTCTATGCCAAAGTTCACTTGGCTCCATGGATTCATGTACCATGGCATGTTCAGGTTGCCCCTTCAATTTGTACAATCCTCCTTCTTTCTCTACAATCACTACTGCATCATCTATGGTCTTACCTTTTGGACACATAAGTACTTTCCCATTCACAAATGCAACTCTCATCCATTTTTCATCCAAAGATTATATGGAGAAAAGGATCTTCTTGATTCTAGGTACATATAGAACACCTTCCATCTTCAAAGACTTCCCAGAGTCTAACTTGTAGGAGGCTTCAACACTTCCTTTTATAGGATATTGATAGCCATCCCCAAGTTTCACCTTATGAGGTGACTCATGTTCAGATAGGTCCATAAGAGATTCTTTGAATCCTGTCATATGTTTAGAAGCCCCACTATCAATAATCCAATCATTACACCCATGTGTAATAGTACCTGTGAGAGCAGATATTAGAACATATTCATCGTCACTTGAAGAATCTTCACTTTCTTATCTAGCCTTCTTCCTGGGAGGCTCATCATCCTCAGCAGCATGAGCATGATATCTCTTCTTGTTGTTGTTCTTCTTATTATTGTTGAAGTCTCTTTTGTTCTTTGGACAATCTCGAGAAAAGTGTCCCTTCTCATTACATGTGAAGCATCTACCATGAGAGGTGTCTTTCTTAAAGTTCTCCCTTTGATGATGGTGAGAAGATTTCCTAGTATTAGGTTTCTCCCTTTTGAACTTACTTCTTCTGGTGTGAGCAGTGAGAGCTTGGTCTTCACTTCTCATCTTTTCTTCTCGAGCTACAAGCCTAGCTTCTTCTTGTGAACATTCCTCCCATAGTCTACTTAAGGAGATCAATTTCTTTCTTGCACAAATACCTTGGATGAAGGAGTCCCATGACCTAGGTAGTCCATTCAATGTGGTCATGACAATTTTTCCATTCTCCACTACTTCATCCACAGCTTCAAGTTGTTCTTTGATTTGAGAGACCTTAGTAAAGTAGATGGTCTCTCCATTTTGGAACTTAACCCCTTTCAATTGATTCCGCAGAGTCATCTTCCGATTTATATTCTTCCATTCAAACAACTTGGTCAAGGAGTCAAACATCTCCTTAGGTGTCTTTAGAGAATACACATGGGGTATGAGATGGTGTTTTATAGAATCAACAATGATTCTCTTGGATTTGACCAAGTTATTATTGTGTAAGGCCTTAACCTCATCTTCCTCTGGAACTGGAACCTCTTCTTTTATGTATGTGTCCAAATCATTCTCTTCTAGGATTAACGCAATCCTATACTTCCATGCTCGGAAGTTGTCAGCTCCGTCAAGCTTATCCTCAAGCTTGGTGTGGTGAGACATCTTAATGAGAAACTCAAATGGAAATAAAAGATTTAGGTCTTACCACTTGATTTGCTGAAAACTAGATCTGGAGCTCGATTAGGGTTTGTCAGAGAAACCCTAAAAATTCAAACTTTGAATTCCAAACTGTTGAAAGGATGGAAAGATGCACCTTGTTGAGCTGATCAAGCTGGTATAATTCAATTTTTAAAACTGCAAAATCTGACCCCTCAAAATTGCCTTTTAAACTTTCAGATCTTCTAGACACAAATCCCAAACTAGGGTTTGATAATGCCCGGGGTTCTACCCATCCAAAAGGTTCTATCTTGTGCTCTAAAATTCAATTTTTCTGAGGAGCATCCAGTCATGGTCACAGATTCCAAACATTTCAACTTTTGCAGAAACCCTAATTTTCCACCTTTTCGATCAAAATCCCGAACTAGGGTTTGATGATGCCTGGGTTTCTTCCCAACCAAGAAATTCAATCTTGGTCTCTAAACTTCGATTTTCTTGAGGATTATCCAGCCATGGTCTCGGATTCCAAAAATTCCAACTTTCTTTACAACCCTAATTTCCCATAATAGTGACGGGTCAAAAACTGAAAGTGCTCAAAATTGAATTCTATCTCAACAGGAAGATGTGCCCTTCCAAGGAGAGTCAGCCTAGCCTCCTGCCTTTGATGATCTAAGGAGAGAAACCCAAATATTAAGAATCCCTAGCTTCTACAGCTGCACAGTGTCTTCTTCTTAGCACAACTCTGATACCATGTTAATTTTTCGATAAATGCATTCAAACATTATCTAGGATCCTACTAAGAGAATAACAAGCACAACATAACAATCATAAACACAAGATACATAGAGTTTCCTTGGGTAAAACCAATAATGTGGAAAACACTGCAACTTCCTCAAAGATAGAATAAGCCCCAATACAAAGATCACAATGATCAAACCTAAAAGATAGATAACTCCGGCAGCTACTCCTCCTCCACTTGTGCGCACTCCTCTCTCAACTAATGCGAGTTGGATGAGTGAGTGAATGAATAGAATGAGACACACTAACTCTCTATGTATACACAACTTAACCTGCCTTTAATTCTAGCTGGGCTGACTTCCTAAGGAAGTCTAATAACCCACTCACATGACACAAGCAGGGTCGACCCCACACTGGTGGTCTAATAACCCATCAAATATAAGTTGAGACACTTACAAATACAAATGACGACACTTATGATTGGAGGAATAATACATCTCCATCATGAATATAATAAAGTACAAGTGTAATACATAGAAGAATATCTTCCGAAGTTACAAATACATCAACAATGAACTTGGCAAGAGATATGCAAAATGTGCTACCTAGGACCAGGTTTCCTCCCAAGCCCAACTTTCCTTCCAAATTCAGATTTGAAAAGAAGCCATGGAAAAAAGATGCATTTGGAAAGGATAAGAAAGAGGGACCAAACAAGGAAGAACTCAGAAAAAGGAATGTATGTTACACATGCTTCCAACCATGGGTACCAAGGCATAAATGTGCTCAGGGGAAACCACAATACATTGAATTATTTTTTGATAATGATGAGTATGAAGGGGGTATGGAGGAAGAAGGACATATTTCATACCAATAAGAGGGATATGACACAGTAGAAGAAGGGAAACAAGAAGAATATCACCCATCCCATGACAAAGGGAGAATGCAGTGCTTTGAGGAGTGCCTCGTTTTCACACTATTCGATGCAAAGGAGTAGTACAAGGACAAAGGGTTTCAGTATTGATATATGGACGAGCCACACATAACTTCATTGATGCAGCCATGGTGGAGAGGAGAAAGCTACCTACTGAACAATTCGATGGCTTCACAGTCATCATTCTAGGTCACAATACTATGGAGTGCAAAACGTGGATTCCGAAGCTACAACTCACCATAGGTAATTACACTTTTTTTGATAGATTTTATGTGATTGATGTTGCTGATACTAATGTGGTATTGGTATTGCAATGACTATACTCTATAGGGGATCTTACAATGAACTATCAAATTCCTGAAATGAGATTCAAAGATTCGAAAGGAAAACAAAAGGTTGTGAGAGGAATGCACACCTATACGAATCAAGTAGTGTCCTCCCATAGTATGAGGTCCATATTGAGGCATGGAGATATTGAATGGGCTGATGAATGTTGCATCACTTCACCCAAACCAAAAATAAATATTTCATAACATCCAAAAGAGATAAGGCAGCTACTACACAAATATGAAAAGGTTTGTGGAGACCTTCCTCCTGGAAGGACACCTGATAGAGGAGTTGAGCACAACATTGTTTTGGAGGTGGGAACTTCACCTATACAAATTCCACCATATAGACATCCCAAAAATTTCAGAGAGGATATTGAAAAGGCTATTCAAGATCTCTTGGAATTGGGATTCATTAGACCAAGCTCTAGTCCCTATGCATCTTCAGTTGTTTTGGAAAAGAAAAAACATGGGACCTTGAGAATGTGCATTGATTTTAGAGCCCTAAACAAGAAGAAAATCAAGAATAGATATCCCATCCAAAGAATAGATGAGCTCATGGATGAGATACATGGAGAAAAATTCTTCTCAAAAACTGATCTCATATCCGATTACCATCAAATTCGAATGAAGTAGGAGGATGTACAGAAAAACAACTTTCAGATGTCACTATGGCCATTTTGAGTTTCTTGTCATGCCTTTTGGTTTGACCAATGCTCCAACCACATTTCAGTCATGCATGAATCAAATATTTATCAAGCAGCTCCGTAAGTTTGTTTTGGTTTCCTATGATGACATTTTGATTTACAGTAAAACATGGGAGGAACACTTGCACCATCTAGAAGTTGTCTTGAAAATTTTGCATGAACAATCTTTGTTTGCTAAGTTGTTCAAGTGTGAATTTGGGTTTTAAGAAGTTTTGTATCTTGGGAACATCCTTGGGAAATATGGAGTGAAGGTGCACTTGGAAAAAATAAGAGCTATTCTTGAATGACCATCACCCAAAAAAATCACAGCATTGAGAGGTTTCATTGGAATATGCACTTACTATAGAAAGTTTCTAAAGGGGTTTTCCAAATTAACTACTCCACTTACCTATTTGACTAAGAAAGATGATTTAAAATGGGATGAAGAGGATGAAAAGGATTTCCAAAGAATGAAATAGGTAATGAGTAGTTGTCCAGTACTTGTATTACCTGATTTTTCTAAGCCATTTGTCTTGGAATGTGATGCATCAGGAGAAGGGATAGGGGCGGTCCTAAAGCAAAATCGACACCCCATAGATTTTGAGAGCAGAAATTTGTAGACACCTGAGAATATATACTCCATTTATGACAAATAAATGTTATCCATCATGCATTCCTTGACCAAGTTTAGACAATACTTGGTGGGAAACAAGTTTGTAGTCAAAACTAATCATAACAGCTTGAAGCATTTTCTCACACAAAAGGACCTCAATGAAAGGAAACAAAAGTGAGTAATAAAAGTCCAAGATTTTGATTTTGACATTGAATATGTTAAGGGGAAGAATAATATTGTAGCAGATGCATTATCTAGAGGACCATCATTTTCTCTTATGGACATTTCAAAAGATTGGAAAAATATGCTAATAGTTGAATATGCCAAAGATAGTTTTTCTTGTGATGTGTTAGATGGGGTCAAAGGTGATGATAGGTACAATATTTTGGATGGTATAATATACTATAAGGATATAATATACTTGCTTCATGGTTCGAATATCAAGCACAATATTTTCAAGGAAGCTCGTGATTCTCCTTTAGTAGGCCATCCTGGTTTTTTCAAAACATATATGCAATTAAGGGAAATATTATTTTGGAAATGGATGAAATAAGATGTTCTAAAATATGTGAATGAATTCAATTTATGTCAGCAAAAAAATCTGAACATAAACATCCTCCTAGTCTATTGCAACCATTTCCCATTCCACAACAAAAATGGGAAAGTGTCTCCATGGATTTCATCACAGGTTTTCCCAAGGCTTTGGGTAACGATTGAATTTATGTTGTGGTGGATAGAGTCACCAAATTTTCTCATTTATTTGTTGTTACATCATTTTTTACTATTGCACAAGTGGCTGATCTATTCTTTAAAGAAATTTTCAGATTGCATGGACTTCCCAAGAACATTGTGAGTGATAGCGATAGCATATTTATGAGTGCCTTTTGGAAAGAACTTTTCAAGTTTGTGGGCACTCAATTGAATCCAAGCACAAGATATAATACTCAAACTAATGACCAAAAAGAGAGAGTGAATCAATGGTTGGAGGGGTACCTTAGGAAATATGTTGGTGAGTAGCAGAAAACATGGGTGGAATGGCTACACTTGGGTGAGTTTTTCTACAACACTACTTTCCATATGTCCATTGGCATGTCTCCTTTCAAAGCAATTTATGGTTATGAAACACTCACATTTTTTGAGCATATATTTGGTTATAGTAGAGCCCCAAAATCCAAGGATTGGGTGGAGGATCAAAGTCAAGATATTTTGAAACTTCTAAAAGACAATTTGCAGGTTGCCCAAAATCAACAGAAACAGTATGTGGATCAACATAGGGTGGAAAGAACTTTTTGAGTGAATTATTTGATCTATTTGAGGCTACATCCATAAAAATAAACATCCTTGAAGGTGAAAGGATCATAAAATATCAAACCAAGATATTATGGTCCATATAAGGTAGTTCGGAAAATTGGAGAGGTGGCTTATGAGTTGGAACTTCTGGAAGGAAGAAAAATCCACAATGTATTTCATGTTTCATGCCTTAAGAAGGCCATTGGTCAGAAAATATATGTTTCAGAAACCATCCCTCCATTAGATGATGAAGGACAACTCATACTTATTTCAGAAAAAAAAAAATTTGAAGACAAGAGAAAGGAAATTGAGGAGCAGAACCATAAGGGGGTATTTGGTACAATGTAAAGATTTTCTAAGTGAGGATGCCACATGGGAGGAGGAAAAATTTTTGAAGCATCCTAATTTGGAATTGCTTGAGGGAAAGCAATCTTGGTTGGGGAGGATTGTAATGTCCCCATTCAAATAAATCTCAAAAAGAGAAAATTCCACCAATCTACTAGTTTCATAGGTTGGGGTGGAAACATTAGATTTGGAATAAGGGAACTATAAAACCCCAAATGGACATTAGCTTGACAAAATACATTAAATGGTGAATACAAAATAAATAATATAGGAAAATAAGGTGGCACTTGGTCATTGGGAAACATGGGAGATGTGGGGCCCATTTAAGCAAGATTCCCCATGCCACATGGCATTCCACTCTCAACCATTCGAATCCTAGATGGATTCCACATTCTTGGGGAATTTGGAAGGTCAATATACTTGGAATGACTCAATGAAGTTCGAATTGGAGTGGAAAAGTAACTCCCATGGAAGAGGAAGAGGCATTTGAGAGAAATTGAGACACTTGGGCTAGATTCCCTAGCTTCTATGACAACAATGATGAAGATGCTATGACACCTATGACACAAATTAGACCTGATTGTTTAAATATGACATATATGACATGTCAGGGATAAAAATAGCCTCCAATATGGCACACAAGGGAATCAGAGAAACCAAAGAGTCACCCATTTGAATTGAGTGAAAGAGGAAGCTAGGAATGGAGGGACAAGTGGCACACATTGGAATCTCTTCCCAATTCGAGTTGGCATGAAGATCATGGATGGAATTCGAGTTAAGGAAACCTTTGTAAGTTTATAAAAGTCAAGGAAAAAGAAGGATACCATCTTTTGGATCATTTATCATTTTTCATATTGGAGAGCATAGCTTGTCCATGCTTGTGGAGTGTTTACTCTACTTGCCTTAGTACCGATTTCGAGGGTGAAGTATTCCCATACTAATTGGAAATTGGAGAGGCCATTCATAAATTTCATTTGGATATACAATGGAGTCATTTATATAGGTTGAATCTATAAGGAAGCTCGTGACATTCTCATCCTCAACTTGCTTCCACACCTTTCTCACTTTTCTCTTCATATTTTGGCTCGTGCATGAAGGGCGCACTTGGTGAGATGATGTTCTCTTTGGGGGATCTCTTTTGGCACCATTTATTTGTATTATGATATATATACTCTTTATTTAATGCTCAGAAGACTGTAATGTCGAAATACCAAGTGAAACTATGTAAAAATACCAAGCAATGCATAAATGGTGCCATTTTCCCTACATCTTGTTATGAAAGCTTGAAGTTGTTATATTTCGACTTGTATCAGTTCAGATCTATGATTTTTATGATGTATGGAGGGTCATTAATGTCTGGAATAATTTTAATATACATTTCATAAGACTTTGGAACATAAATCTTGAATTTCATAGCAAGTGGTGAAGTTTACTAGCATTTCCCCCTATGTGAAGACATGTCCACAAACCTTTGATTTATGGGAGTTGAAGAAGCCTTTAGAAACTAATTGATGATGTATTTGGGAGCCCATTGAATTCCTTTAACAATACCATGTCTCTTTTCTATAATTTGGTAAGCTCGTACAGCATTTGGAGATCCATCTTTGACCACTACCCTTGGGGGATTTGAACCTCGATTTGACTAATAAATTGCCCTATCTTTCCCTGATTGTAATTGAATGTTGAAAAAGTATTTTAAGAGTGTCCAAGAATCCCTCAGACCCATTTTTATGTCTTAATACCTTCCAAACACATTCAGAACCAATTCGGAAGCATTTGGAGGCATTTGGGTCAATACTAGTCTAAGGGTCGAATTAGCCTAAAATTTGCAATTTTTCCTAGTTTTTACAAATTCATTAAAAGAGACACTACAAATAGATAGAAAATTGATATACCACCAAATCCTCTCCATATTACACTACGTTGACACCAATGGAGGGTGGAGTTTCCAAATGACAAAAATTGAACTTCAACAGAAAGACCCCCTGACATAACAACTTCGACATGGTAGTAAATTGGGGTTTCCATGAAGCTTTGATAAAACTATACATCAAAATAGAAACTTCAAAACAAATAACTACGATAGAAAATAAACTTGGGGTTTCCAATTGACAAATTTTGTTTTATGTACAATCATGAAATTAAGAGTCTCTACTGCGACAAGCCATGGTTGTCCCTGTAGGGATTCAGCCAGCTCCCATTCACAAATCCATCAAAGAGTTTGCCATCCAATTTTTGCAGTTTGACTACGCCTCCTTCTATAATACAGTTAATAACATATGTCCCTAGCAAATGCATCTGTAGCTTACCAGGATGTTTGAAAATTTTGTTGTCATAGAGAAGAACTAAATCTCCTCGTTGAAAGTGTTTGTTATTAATGTGGCAATCATGCCACATTTTTTCTCGATCTTTTTGCAACTGCTGATGAAATCCTGCAATGAATCTGGCTTCCTCTAACTAGAGTAACTACACCAATCTTTCTTCAATAGCATCAGTATCAAACATACCTGTGAAAGAAATGATTCTTAGACTGGGATAATATATTCCATAGGAATCGTAGCCTCTTGTCCATACACCAACTTAAAGGTTTCTAACCTATCAACCTTTTACATGTCGTTCTATAATCCCACATTATTGTAGGGATCCTCAGGTCCCAGTCATCACAGGTCACATTACAGACTTTTGTTAATGCATGTTCCAGTATCTTATTGAATTCTTCGACAGTCACATTTGATTGTGGGTGATATGGAGTACTCTTTTGATGGTAAATATGAAATTCTTCAGTAAATGCGTCTATAGTATTATTGAAAAAATGTGTACCTTTATCAGTTAATAGAACTCAAGGACAGCCAAACCTAGTGATAATATTCTCAAACATAAATCTTGCAGCGGTCGCAACAGTGCAATATCGTACCGGTGTAGCTTTATCCCACTGTGTAATATAATATGTTGTGGTAATAATATACCTCACACCAGTCCTTTTCCCTGGTGGGTTAATGGGTCCCACAAAATCAATAGCCCACTTTTCGAAGGCCTACAACGTAACCTAATGTACTAATGGAATTTCATCTCTCCTCGATGACTTCCCAATTCTTTGGCAAACATCGCAGTTCTAACAATATTCTTTAGCATATTTATGAAGAGTCGGCCACCATAACCGTGCCCTTAAAATTTTATGGACAATATATTTTTCTACATAGTGGCCACTCGCCACGCCATGATGAGATTCAACTAAGATAATTGGTCGCTCATGCTCCAAACCATAGCGAGTCAATACCTCATCAGATCCTATATTGTACAACTGATCGACTATCAATTGGAAATCTACATATTTAACAACCAACTACTTCTTTTGGGTAGTTGTATATCCTTACGGTTCTACTCCTTTAGACAAAAATGTCACAATATATTGAAAAAAGTAATCAACCATTCTTACTGAAAAGAGCTATGTATCTGGAAAATTATCTTTTAAACTAGTTGGTTCTTCTCCTCTCTCCAACCTCGACAAATGGTCGAGGCCCGCATTCAATTTTCCTGGCTTGAAAATGATTTCAAAATCATATTTCTTAAAGAGAAATAACCATTAATAGATATTCCCCCCAACACTGGTTTGTTGACTAGGTACTTCAGAGCAGAGTGATCTGTAAACATCTTAAAATGACCTCCTAGCAGATAGTGCCTAAACTTTTGTAATGCATAAACCATAGCAAGTCCTTGCATAAACCATAGAAAGGACTTCCCTCTCTGTCGCAGAGTATTTTTTCTCCGCAGTGGATAGCTTCCTGCTAGAAAATGCAATAGGATGGTCGATAGAACCCTCACTTGGATGATGAAGCACCACACCTAGAGCGACAGATGAAGCATTGACATGGACATGCAATTCTTTTCTCCAGTCAATAAATACTAGGATTGGTGTCGTAACCATTTTATCCTTCAATGTGTCGAGACTCCACTGACATTCGTCAATCCAGTGAAAATTTGCATCGAACTGAGGTGGGTGGAGGTAGATCAACTATAATAACAATCTTTGTAGGATCCACTAACAAGCCTTTCTTACAAACTATATTACTGAGAATCTATTATATTGTCCAATCATCAAAATATACCTATAGAAACTTATGAATGAATTATTTAAATGCAGCGACAACTACGCGTGAAAACATTGTAGTGGCATTCTTTAATCCAAATGACATTACCGTGTACTGGAAGCAACCCCATTCAGTTTCAAATGTCATTTTATGTCGATCATGCACAACAATATTTGTTTGATGATACCCCGAAAATCCATCCATAAAGGATTAATATTCCTAACCCCCGATGCTTTCGAGAACTTCATATGAGAATGGAGTTGGAAAAGGATCATGTAGACATGCATCATTCAATTTACGTAGGTCAACACAAATCCTGATCTCCCCAGTTCTCTTGTCTTGAACTACCATAGGATTGATCCATTCTGATTCTTCAATAGGCTCAATGATACCTACATCAAGCATTCTGTCGAGCTCTATTCTGACTTTTTGCTTATATCGTGGATTCAATCTGTATGGCCTTTGCTTAATTAGCTTGGTGCCTGGTTTCGGTGGAATCTTCATTTCACCCAAGTTGCCAACATTACTTTCATTTCTAAAAAATTAGTAGGAAACATATCTTGATATTCATGCAACAACTCAGTAATTTTTCCCACTATTTCATCATCCCAGTAACCTCCTATATTTGTAAACCTAGGATTTTCGGTAGAGCCAATATTTACCTTTTTAATATTTAATGGCTTCAAAAAAAAAATAGATGTAATTTTTGGTCCCTTCAGATAACATCTTCCTTCTGTTTCTAGAATATGAATATCCCTTGGGACATCATATTCTGGTCCTCCACTGATATTGTAGCACTCCATCATTTTTTCCACTATTGCAATCCACTGTGGCAAATTAGATACTGGTCCTGAAATTTCTCCAAAATGTTTTTCCTTGATAATCTGAAGAGCCGCATCTATCATAGGAATTTCATCCTCATACTTAAATGTATGATTGAAACTAATTACCAAATTGTCCCATTATGCAGTTCCTTGTCGCAGCTCCAGGGATGTATATCAATTCCTTGGGATGGTGTCAAGTGTATGAATGAACATATGTACCCACTCTTGCTTGGGTATATTTTTCCATATTGTAATGTAGTTAGCTAGATGATCAGTAGGACTAGTGATCCCTGTGTATTTTTCTCCAATATAAGGAATCCCTTCTCCAAACCAAATTTCTAAATATCTTCTGCATTGTGACCAACCGGTTACAAAGTGCTTATGCATATCCCACCATCTCACCGGTGTTTCTTTTAGGGTGACATCCAGGGATAATAAGTGTTGTTGTTCAAGTACCTTCTCCTCAAATTCAACAATAAACTTATCTAGATTATGTAATCCTTCATAAGTAGGAATATCACATACCTCTTTACCAACCCAAGGAAGTAATTTGTCACACGAGTGCATCTCCTCATTGAAACTTCATGCAATCTGTTATGCCAGTTCTCTAGAGCTTCGCCAGAATCAGATGAACATGAGCTAACACTTCTCTAATTGAGTATACCATTTGCTGTAGGATTGATGTAGTCATTTATCCTGGAGGATACATTATAAATGTTTTCTAATTCTTGAGCATCATAATATCCCTTGACCAATTCGACATACCTTTGTCCTTCCAATGGATCCAAAGGTGCGACAACTCATATCTCTTCATTTTAAAATATTAGAATTCTCTTTTTAAAGTTAATAATGGTATGATTTTTAATTTCCCAATCTATCCCCAATAGTGAAGGATACATATTAGTATCATCGACAATCTCTATCACTTCGAAGTCTGCAAAAGTTCACAGTCCCTCCACTTCGACAGGGACCCCAAACATTCTACCGAATGGTATTACTTTCTGTTGATTGGCCAACCGCAACTAAATAGGTGACCATACTAGCTTCGGCTTACCCATATTCTCCCATGTTTGTTTGGTCAGGATATTTACATCTGAACCCAAATCTAAAATAACAAAATCCATGTCGTAGTCACCAATCTGTGCATTAAGTCACAGTTCCCGACCAGTCTTGATTCTTTTCTAGACATGATTGACAACTCTTTTGGGTCTCAATTCTTACTCGGACTCCCCAATTAGATTTTTAAATTCCATTAAGGCATTCTCATCTTTGACCAAATCTAAACCATTTTTTATTAAAGAATGAAGACCACTTACCTTTCATAGGTTCTTCTTTCGAGCAGACTTTTCAAAGTGAGGTGGCATGTCATATACTGGTCCTTCTTCAACAATGAGTGACAAGGAGGATGTTGATGTGCCCTTCATAAATCCATCTCAAGATTCAAATAATATGCCTTTCTCCTTTTTTATATTAAACTGTGGTGGCTTCTGGGCTACTGGCCTCACTCTCGGATCTCTCGGATTATTATAACTACTCTTATCTTCACCTGTCATAGATCCACCTCTTGTTACTATAGTGACAATATGTTGACCTAGTCATGGTTTTGTTGAAATGTGGTGGCTTCTGGACTACTGGCCTCACTCTCGGATCTCTCGGATTATTATAACTACTCTTATCTTCACCCGTCATAGATCCACCTCTTGTTACTATAGTGATAATATGTTGACTCAGTCATGGTTCTGTTGAAATATTCTCCACATTTTGATTTTTATTTTGGTTCTGGTTCTTCTTCGCTTTCCATTTCGCTATCAACTGTGGAAAACCTTTAATGGTATGGTCTAGTTCCCTATAGTATGTGCAGGTCGAAGTAGGATTCAGGGAATTTTGAGCATAATGTCCAAGAGTACCAAAATTATAACATATTACTTGTCCTCTATCTCGACCAAATCCTCCTCGTCCATGACCTTTGAATCCACCTCATGATTGATTTGATTGTGCATTATTTCTTTCTGCTTGATCTTCTCCCTTCATAAGGAACTTGTCTACAGTATGCTTAGTGAGCAATTGATACGCGCTACAATTCTTCTCATCATGTCCGACATATTGAAAAAATTTACACCATAAGTTATGAGGGTTACTTACCATATCTTGTGATAAGTAGCATTCCTTTGGTCGATGTCCTTTGGTCTGGAAAATTTTTCACCATACGCCAAGATTTAATGGACTTGGATTGCCCACATTAAGATAGTCATGAAATTTCCTACATTGATCTTTAGAATCTTTGTCTTTCTTGCACCTATTGTACCAAACATATTCTAATTTTTCCTTACCTTTCTTGATATCTTGAATCTGAATAGACAAATTTTCCAACTGCGACTAGATTTGAGCCATACCAACTCCAATATCTCTAACAGGTGATGCTTCTAACTTCATAGCCAATTCCAAAGCTTCTATTTATGTTGGGATATTCTGTTGCATGAATGGAAATCTGATGTGAGGTAATAAAGACCCTATAAACCACTCTTTATGTTGTAAATCATTCATTGGAAAACTTGCACAATCCATTAAGGTTTTAAACCGTTGTACGAAGTCCCAAACAGACTCATTCAACGCTTGTTTGATCTCCATAAATTCAATGATACATTGTGATTCAGAATTTGGATTCTTGAATTCAGTATCCAATCCCTCCTTGAATTCTACTAAGGTCTTTTCAAGTTGATTACCAGTGACTTCAGAAAATTTCATAAACCAGTCTAAAGCACGACCCTTGAAAGTCGTGATTAAGTGCGCTAATTTGACATTGTTGTCTTGTACTTGTTTTACAGTCCATACTACATTACACAAAAACTAGTGTCGTTATAGATATTATGATCCATTCCCATTGAAAATAGGTAAGTTTATGTCATCCCCATCCATTCTGGGTTTCTGGGGATTTGGATGATTCACTACTAATGGACAACTACTTGAGCCTTTGCACTTGGAAAAGTACTACTCAGATTATTGCCACTACTCTGAATAAATTGAAATAATTGTGGGGCTGGTGCAAGGTAATGATACCCACTTATAACACGTTAGTTGCAATGGCATGCTGGAAAAACATAAATATTATCATTAAAATGAATTATTAGAGGTACCTACAAAAATTTTTAGAATTAGGTGTAAAAAGATGAAACGTAGAAAAACAGACCACTTTCCGGAATATATAACTTTTATTTATGGAAAAGTGGTATAACCACCCCAAAATATCATTATTTTAAGATTGGTATGTTATTCTTTCTCTAAAACATAATGCATATGTTTGTGTTGGTCCACCAGTTTGTTATGTAAATTGTCAATTTATGAGGAATAAAATATGTAGAGGCGTAGGCAACAGACGAATCTTGTGCGGGGCTATTTTTCCAAAATTTTAAAAGTTAATTTTATATTTTTTTTAAATTACGAAAGTCAGTGAAGCCTTAAAATGACATGGTCGAGTGTTGTTCCACCATATCATGGTCTAAAACATTATCAATCAACTTTTTTTTTATCTTGTAGGTATTCTTGTACTCTTGTGCGGGTTCTTTTTCGTTTTCAAAATATGTAAGCCAATCAAAATTTATAGGCCAAATAAATGACCTATGTTTTTTACAAATTTCACATGAGTACAGTTAAAATTGAATTAAAAATAGAAAATAATAACATATCTATTCAAAAAATAAATAGTTACAATCTGCACACAGAGCTTGAAAAGTGTGTGCAGTTTCATCATTAGTGCACAAGTGGAGCATATGCAGAACTAAGCGTGAAAAACATGAAGTTACAGAAATTGGTGTGTTCTTCCATAACTCAGACCGAGCCTCAAGGTTTGGAAATCCGAAGCTAATACCAAACTTGCAAGGGAGCCCAAAAAAAATTGAATCTAAACACGCGTGCGCACAAATGCACGCACGCGTAGAGGCACACACGCGCTTATGTCCATTCACGCGCATTATAGCGTGCACACGTTGTTTTTTACACCTTGATTTTTATCTATCTCTCCCTAAACCCCCCCTCCCTCTCTATAACCCCACCCCCCCTCTCTTCATATCCACCTAATCCCCCCCTCTCTTCCACTCTACCCAATCCCTCCTCCCTCCCTCACCCCTCTCTTCTCTCCTTCACCACAAGGGTCAGGAGATATATTATTACACAAAATCACTAAGTCGCATTATCCTCATTTACATATAAATCTTCATCCTTGTAACCAGAAATCCATGACCCCTATATCTCAATCCCCAAACCCTTGACCATTAGTCCCTAGCCATTGTATAATCCCTAGTCCCTAGTACGACTAACCATCATAAATCTTGGCCCACTATAATCCTAAACTAGTATAGCCCCTAAAACTCCTAAATACTAAAACATAATGATATATATCCCTTAACCCTTATTATCATAACTACGTAATCCTAACTTCTAAAGTGTCTAGTCAAATAAAAATTAACCCCTAACCCTTATAACCTCTAATTCTCATCAACCCTAGACTCTATCATCAAACAACCAACCCTTGAAACTTATAACCCATAGCTAGTTTAGAGAGATAGTCAGAGAGAGAGAGACATGAACCTTGGGCCCTAAAGGAATATTCTATCCAGAAAGAGCTATGATGATTTTCTCCACTAACCACACATGACCTCTTAATGGTATCATTGGCCTATGATTAAGGATGTCGATACCATGAAGTGGTTTTGAGCAATATGTATGTTCCTGATCAAGGCTTTTGGAATGGTATTTTATGGAAGAATATCGTGCCTTTGGCCATAAAGAAACCATTTAGACATCCAAGGCCATGAACAATGTCTAAAACCACCAAACAAGACTTTACAGGGGTATCCATTGTGTTATGTATCCAAGTCTTGGGGACTTAGGGCATTAGACATGATCAAGGGAGGAGACCTAAGACTTGGGACTTAAAGGAATCTTATATCCATCTAGGGCTAAGAAGGTTACCTCCACCAACTACACATGGCCTCTTGAGGTATCATTGTCTTGTGATTAAGGATGGAAGTGTCATTATTTGGTTTTGAACTTAGTATCTACATGTCTTAGGGCCTTGGAAATGGTTTTCTAGGGAAGAATACCATGCATTTGGCCCTAAATAAACCATTGAGGCATCCAAAGCCATGATAAATTCCTCGAGGAACCATGCATTACCTCATATGGATATATGTGGAAATTGTAAGTTTTTAAACCTTGACAGTGAAATACAGACTTGTATTGATTCTTAAGCATTAACAGAGAATACACAATGGCACACACATTACACAGAGATTTTCACCTGGAAACACTTAACCGGGAAAAAAACCAGCAAAACTTAGAGCCGCACAGCTCCTTTTTCATTATATGTTTATTTTACATGTACAATACAATAAATGGTATTCTGCAGCATCTAAAACCCTAATTCGTTTACCCGAAATTAGGTTTTAACCCTAATCCCTTTTACCGGGATTAGATAGAGTACAATGGGTCGAAAATCGCGAAAAAGAAAAAAAGCAACCCAAAAAATTTTGCGCTCTGCGCGGACTCTGGGGGCCTAACGGTCCGAAACGAAGGGGGTGGGCCCTGTCGGGCTACCCCCCCCTCTGGATGCGCCCGGTGCAGGCGAATCACTAGTGCCATAGGGATCGTGTTGTACACACAGCGACCATGTGAAGAGATATAACATACCCAACATTCTCCCACTTGTTGTTCTCTTCACATACAGGAGAAATTTATGACTTCAACAATTCAGGGCAACAATGCCCATGTTCTCTTTACACCAAGAGAACTTCTGAGTACTCACAGACTTTGTCAAAGAGTCTGCAACATTTACCAAAGTGTCAACCTTCTCCAGCAACACTTTGTTTTGTTCAACCATGTCTCTGACGAAATGGTACTACACATCAATGTGCTTTGTCCTTGAGTGATAAGCAGGGTTCTTTGCTAGAAATATTGCACTTGAGCTATCACAACCAATTTTTACTGCATTCTGAACAAAACCAATACCTGAACACAATCTTTGCAACCATACAAATTCCTTACTTGCATGGGTAGCTGCCATGTATTCAGCTTCTGTAGTTGAGAGTGCAACTACAGCTTGTCTTCTACTCATCCAACTGATTGCTCCTCCAAATAGATTAAAAACGTAGCCACTTGTAGATCTTCTGTGATCAAGATCTCCAGCCCAGTCAGCATCAGCAAATCCTTGTATATCTATCTCTCTGTTTAGACCGGGTCTTCCTTGGTAGCAGATTGCAGAATCTGTAGTGCCACGCAAATACCTGAAGACCCTCTTTACTGCAGTCCAATGTTCCTTTCCTGGTTTTGACATGTATCTACTCAAAACTCCCACTGCATGGGCTATATCTGGTCTAGTACAGACCATGGCATACATCAGACTGCCAACTGCACTAGCATAGGGAACATGAGACATGTCCTCTACCTCTTCTTGTGTCGTGGGACACTGTTCTGCAGATAACCTTACACCTACAGGAATGGGCACCTCACTAGTTTGCTTTCCTGCATATTAAATCTCTTCAATATCGTTTCAACATATTTTCTCTGATTTAACCAGAGTTTCCTGTTTTCACGATCTCTCTTTATTTCCATGCCCAAAATGAAATTTGCAGCACCAAGATCTTTCATGTCAAATTCAGATGACAGCTGATTCTTGACATCCTTGATGATTTCCTTGTTGTTTCCAATTAGCAACATATCATCAACATACAAAATTACATAAATAAAATGATCACCAATTAGCTTAAAATAAACACAGTGATCAGCTTTGCTTCTTAAGAAACCAAGTCCCAGTATATAAGTATCAAATTTTTGATACCACATTCTGGGAGATTGTTTCAAACCGTAGAGAGACTTTTTCAGCTTACAGACAAGCTCCTTTCTTCCTTTCACCACAAACCGTTCTGGTTGCTTCATATAGATCTCCTCATTAAGATTTCCATGTAGGAAAGCCGTCTTTACATCCATCTGTTCTACTTCAAGATCAAAAGCAACAGAAATAGATAGAAGAAATCTAATAGAAGTCAATTTTGCAACAGGTGAAAAAATCTCACCAAAATCGATGCCCTCAATTTGGGAATAACCTTTCGCTACTAGTCGAGCCTTGTACTTCTCCACTTTACCTGTTGCATTTAACTTCTTCTTGAATACCCATTTGCTTCCAATAGGCTTTCTTCCTTCTGGCAACTCAACCAGATCCCATGCCTCATTTTTGTCCAAGGCATCCATTTCTTCTATCATGGCCTTCTTCCATAGTTTACTATCTTCTGAATCCATTGCCTCTTTAGGAGTTCTAGGATCATCATCAGTAATAGATAACACAAAATTAGAACGAAAATCAGGGGGACTATACCTTTCAACTTGCCTTCTTTCTCGGTCAGATCTCCTCAATACCGAAGTCTATGGATCCGCCTCTTCATCTGATTCAGACGATTCTGCCTCCTCATCTGATTCAGACGAATCTGGTTCCTCAAAAGAGTCACCTCTTTCATCCTTGATATCAAAGTGTAGCTTCTCTGAATCCTTTTCCTTTGGTACATCCTCAATCTTGGAAGTGCTTTCAACTTCTCTGAAGATCACATCTCGACTGTAAACTGTTTGCCTTTTTACTGGGTTCCACAGCTTGTAACCTTTCACTCCATCCTTGTAACCAATGAAGATACATTTTTCCGCTTTATTATCCAACTTGCTCCTTTTCTCCTTTGGAACATGTACAAAAGCATCACACCCAAACACTCTGAGATGAGAGAGAGAGGGTTTCTTACCAGTCCAAACCTCATGAGGTGTCTTGTCAACCAACGCTGATGTGGGTGTCCTATTCACTAGGTAACACGCAGTGTCAACAGCTTCTGCCCAGAATTGTTGTGCTAGCCCTGCACCACTGAGCATACTCCTTGCCTTTTCCATCAATGTCCTGTTCATCCTTTCCGCAACCCCATTCTGTTGAGGTGTGTATGGAGTAGTCTTTTGCCTTGCTATTCCACACGTTTTACAGAACTCCTCAAATTCACTTTCACAGAATTATCCACCGTTATCTGTTCTGAGTACTTTTATTTTCTTCTCAGTTTGATTCTCTACAAGAGCCTTAAATTCTTTGAATCTATTAAAAACCTCAAATTTCTTACCCAATAAATAAATCCAAGTTTTCCTTGAGAAATCATCTATAAATGAAACATAATACACAGATTTACCAAGTGATGGAACAGGCACAGGTCCAAAAACATCACTGTGTATTAACTCTAAGATTCCTTTAGCTCTTACAACACCAGATGAGAATCTTACCCGATTCTGTTTACCATATAAGCAATGTTCACAGAAATCAAAATCTAATGTGAAATCAGACATGCCTTCAGCCATACTTTTACCTTGTAATAGTCGAAGACCCTTCTCTCCAATATGTCCCAGCCTTCAATGCCATAGCGATGTCTTCTCACTAGAGACAGTAAGGACTCTGTCTCCTTCATTTTTACCCTCAGGAACAATAGTACTGTTACATCCATTTTTGAAGGTGCTTCCCAACAACTTGTATAGAGTTCCAATCCGAACTCCCCTCATCAGCACCAGTGATTCTCGAACCATCTTGCATGTGTTCTTTTCAAATAATGTTTTCACACCTGCATCATCCATTTTACTTACAGATATAAGGTTTCTAGCCAGCTTTGGAATGTGCAGAACACCGGGAAGAGTTTTAACCCTTCCATCTTTGAGCAGTAGCTTGATCTTTCCTCGACCTATGATTTTCGCCACCGAGTTGTCTCCCAGAAATACATCTCCTCCATCATACTTTTCGTATTCAGAAAACCACTCCCTGTGAGGAGTCATATGATAAGACGCACCTGAGTCAATCAACCATGAATCATGCTCTGCATGTGTACTTGAAGATGCCAGATACACATCTCCTCCTTCCTCTGTAGATTCTTTCCCATCTGCGGATGGAGCATCATTAGGTCCTCTGCTTTTATCAGTATTTTTGGATTTACAATCCTTCTTGTAATGCCCAGCTTTAACACACTTCCAGCATTTTCTTACAGAAGGTCCTCGAGATTTAGATCTCCCTCTAGATTTAGATCTACCACCTGAAGACTTATTTTTAGATCTGTCTCCAGGGCGACCTCTTACAAATAAGGCATCCTTGGCTGAACTATCTATGGATCTCCGCCTCATTTCCTCCGATAGTAGGGATGCAACCACATCATCGAAGTTTAGCGTGGTTGCATTACTCCCAATAGCTATAACCAGATTATCCCATGAATCTGGCAAAGAGCACAACAGACTAATACATTTTTCATCATCAGCAAGTGTAATACCAACAGATGTCAACTGACTTACCAGAGTATTGAAGGCGTTTAGATGCTCTGATACAGAGTCTCCATCAGTCATCCTCAGAAGGTACAATTTCTTTCGCAGAAATAACTTATTTACCAGGGACTTTGACTGATACAGATTTCCCAGTTTGTCCCATAGCTTCTTTGCACTGTCTTCTCCAGATACGTTCACCAATACCGAATCTGCGAGGCAAAGACGAATGGTGCTCCTTGCTTTCCTTTCCAGCTTTTCCCATTCTTCTTTTACCGCACCAGTGGGCATGGTACCTGGATCTACAGCAATCCATTGTTCTCTATCTACTAGAAGATCTTCCATTTTGAGCTTCCATAGCTCAAAGCTTTGACCATTAAATTTCTCAATCTCGAATCTAGAGCTGCTCGCCATTCTTTAAACAAAAAATAAATCACCGCTGCAAAGCTCCCACTGAAACCAGGTTTATCACAAATCCAAGATCGAGCCAAACCCCTGGAAACAAAGGCGTCCCTCTGAACCCAAAAAATGCTCTGATACCAAATGTAAGTTTTTAAACCTTGACAGTGAAATACAGACTTGTATTGATTCTTAAGCATTAACAGAGAATACACAATGGCACACACATTACACAAAGATTTTCACCTGGAAACCCTTAACCGGGAAAAAAACCAGCAAAACTTAGAGCCGCACAGCTCCTTTTTCATTATATGTTTATTTTACATGTACAATACAATAAATGGTATTCTGCAGCATCTAAAACCCTAATTCGTTTACCCGAAATTAGGTTTAAACCCTAATCCCTTTTACCGGGATTAGATAGAGTATAATGGGTTGAAAATCGCGAAAAAGCAAAAAAGCAACCCAAAAAATTTTGCGCTCCGCGCGGACTCTGGGGGCCTAACGGCCCCCTCCGTGGCATTTCGGAACCTAACGGTCCGAAACGAAGGGGGTGGGCCCTGTCGGGCTACCCCCCCCTCTAACCCCCCCCCCTCCGGACGCGCCCGGCGTAGGCGAATCACTAGTGCCGTAGGGATCGTGTTGTACATGCAGCGACCATGTGAAGAGATATAACATACCCAACAGAAATATGTATCTATTTAGGGCCTTAGGAGCTTAGACATAGTCAAGGGAGGAGAGTTGATCCTATGGACCTAAATGAATCTTCTAGCCATCCAAGTATAAGAATATTTCATCCACCAACCACACGTGACATATTGAGGGTATCATTACTCTATGATTGAGGATATTAGTGCCATTCAATATTTTTAAGTATCATGTACATGTCTCAAGGACTTTAGGATGACGCTCTAGGGAAGAATACTTTGAATTTATCCTTAAAGAAATCATTGAGGCATTTAAATCCATAAAAAATGCTTCAAACCACAACACATTACTTTGTCAATGGTATTCATGATGCTCTATATTTATGTCTTGGCGCCTTGGGGCCTTGGACATGCTTAGTGGAGGATACCAAAACCTTGGGCCTTGAAGAAGTCTTCTAGACATCAAATACTGAGAAGGTTTCCTCAACCAACCACACATGGCTTCTTGAGTGTGCCAATGGCTTATGATTAGAGATGTTGGTGCAATTAGTTGGTTTGGAGAAATATGTATGTGTCTCAAGGCCTTGGGAATGACATTTGAGGCAAAAATACCATGCATTTGGCCCTAAAGAAACCATTGAGGCATCCAAAGCCATGAAAAATGTCTCAAAGCACCATGACATATGAATTTGCAGAGATATCCGTGATTCCATGGCACTATGTATCCAAGTCTTTGAAATTGGGGGTTTGGACAAGGTCATGGGAGGAGACTTGACGCTCGGGACTAAAAGGAATGTTACATCCATTTCAAAAAATCCTAAATCCTAGGTATGTTACATGTTATATGCCCTAAAAATCCTAAATCCTAACACATAAAGATATATCCCCCATTCCCTAACAGTTAAATATACCTTAACCCCTATAATCCTAACCACCTAATCCTAACCTCTAAAGTGTCTAGTTAAATAAAAATTAACCCCTAACCCTTATAACCTCTAATTCTCATCAACCCTAAACTCTATCATCAGACACCCAACCCTTAAAACATATAACCCATATCCAATTTAGAGAGATAGTCAGAGAGAGAGAGAGAGATTGGAGGCTATGGGTTTAGTGAGATAGAGATTGGGGGTTAGGGGCTTAGAGAGAGAGAGAGAGAGAGAGAGAGAGAGGGATTGGAGGTTGGGGGCTTAGAGAGAGAAGCAGAGAGAGAGGGGGGGATTCAGGGTCATGGGATTAAAGAAAGAGACTGAGAGGGAAAGAAATTGGTGGCTATGGTTTTTGGGAGAAACATTAAGAGATTGGGGGTTAAGTGTTTAGAGGGAGAAAATGGGGGTTAGGCGTTCAAAGAGAGAAAGAGAGATTGGAGGTTAGAGGTTTAGAGAGAGAGAGAGATAGATAGAATTAGAGGTATTGGGGATTACATGTTTAGAGAGAGAGAGAGAATGGAGGTTATGGGTTTAGAGAAAAAGAGGGGGAGAAAGGGAGATATTGGTGGTTAGGGGCTTATAGAAAGAGAGAGAGAGAGAGAAAATGGAGCTTTGTGGTTTAGAGGGAGGGAGAGAGAAATTGGTGGTTAGGTTTTTAGAGAGTGAGAGAGAGGGAGAGGGAGAGGGAGAGAGGGAGAGAGAGATCAAGAGAGACTAGAGGTCTGGATTTTGGATAGGGAGAAAGTGAGATATTGGTGGTTTTAGGTCTAGAGAGAGAGAGAGAGAGACTAGAGAGAGATTGGAGTTTTGTGATTTAAAGGGAGGGAGAGAGAAATTGGTGGTTAGGTGTTTAGAGAGTGAGAGAGGGAGAGGGAGAGGGAGAGGGAGAGGGAGAGAGGGAGAGAGATAGAGAGAGACTAGAGGTCAAGATTTTGGAGAGGGAGAAAGTGAGAGATTAGTGGTTTGAGGTCTAGAGAGAGAGAGAGCGATTAGGGGATAGAGGTTTAGAGAAAGAGAGAGAGATTGTACAAAGATAGAGAAAGAGAGATCGTAGCTTATGGGTTTATAGAGAGGGAGATATATTGGAGCGTATGGGTTTAGAGAGAGAGTGATTGGTGGTAAGGGGTTTAAAGAGATAGTTAGAGAGAGAGGGATTGGAGGTTAGGGGTTAGGAGTGAGAGAGAGGTTGGTGGTTAACGTTTTTGAGAGATAGAGAGAGAGAGAGAGAGATTGGGGGTATGGGTTTAGAGAGAGAGAGAGAGATATTAGAGATTAGGGGTTTAGAGAGGGAGATTGAGAGAGAGAAAGAGATTGGAGCTTAGGGGTTTAGAGAGATAAAAAGAAAGAGACCGGTGGTTAGTGGTTTAGAGAGAGAGAGATTGGGGTTAGGGGTTTAGAGAGAGAGATAGGTAGCAGGAGAGAAATTGATGGTTATGGGTTTAGGTATAATGAGAGAGATAGTGGGGGTTAAGGGTTTAGAGAGAGAGAGAGAGAAATATTTGGGGTCATGGGTTTAGAGAGAGAGAGAGATCGGTGGTTAGGGAATTAGAGAGAGAGAGAGGGTAGATTTTAGGTTTTTAGAGATAGAGAGATATTGGTTGATAGGTGTCTAGAGAGAGATAAATTGATAGAGATTGGGGGTTAGGGGTTTAGAGAGAGAGAGAGAGAGAGAGAGAGAGAGAGAGAGAGAGATTAGGGGTTAGGAGAAAAAAGAGAGATATTCAAAGTTAAATGGATTACAAAGAGACAAAAAGAGAGATATTGGGATTTATGGGTTTACACAAAGAGAGATTGGGGGTTAGGAGTCCAAAGAGAGAGAGAGAGAGATTTTGGGTTAGTATTTTAGAGAGAGAGAGAGAGAGAGAGAGATTGGAGCTCAGGGGTTTAGAGAGAGAGAGAGAGAGAGAGAGAGAGTGAAATAAAGAGACTGATGGTTATGGGATTAGAGAGAGAGATTGGAGCTTCGTGGTTGAGAGAGAGAGAGAGAGAGAGATTGGAGGTTATGGGTTTAGTGAGATAGAGATTTGGGATTAGGGGTTTAGAGAGAGAGAGAGAGAGAGAATGGGGTTTAGGTGCTTATAGAGAAAGAGGGAAAGAAATTGGTGGTTACAGGTTTAGGGAGAAACATAAAGAGATTTTTGGTTAAGCATATAGAGAGAGAATGTGTGGGTTAGGCATTTAGAGAGAGAGATATTGGACATTAGAGGTTTACAGAGAGAGAAAGAGAATTAGAGGAATTCATGGTTATAGATTTAGACAGAGAGAGAGAGAATGGAGGTAGAGGGAGAGAAATATAGAGATTGGTGGTTCGAGGTTTAATGATAGATAGAGGATATTGGAGCTTAGTGGATTAGAGAGGGAGATAGAAATTGGTGGCTAGGTGTTTAGAGAGAGAGAGAGAGAGAGAGGATAGAGGTTAGGGTTCTAGAGAGAGAGAAAGCAAGATATTGGTGGTTAGCGGCAAGGATAATTTTAGGGGCGAAATTTAGCCCATGGGCTATTTTTTCATGTTTTTTTTTTTTATAAAATATTCGCCAATTTGCATTTTTTGAAGCCCCATTTCGCCCAATTTTGACGGGGTAAACTTTTTTCACTCTTAAAATTGCCAAATTATGATATAAACTATATAAAATCCTTAGAAATTGAAATAATTTTAAAAAAATGTCACCAAATATTTTAAAGTTGGCATTTTAAGAATTGGTAAGATTTGCCAAGGTTTATACACTTTTAAATAAGTATGGGTCCTTAAAATTATCCCTGGTTAGCGATCTAGAGAGAGAGAGAGAGATATTGGAGGTTCGGTGTATAGAGAGAGAGAGATGCATTGGGGGTTAGTTGTATATATATATATAGAGAGAGAGAGAGAGAGAGAGAGAGAGAGAGAGAGAGAGAGATTTAAAGTTAGGGATTTAGAAAGAGATTAGTTGTTAGGGGTTTAGAGAGAGAGAGAGAGATTGGAGGTTAGAGGATTAAGGAGGGAGAGAGAGATATTAGTGGTTCAAATAGAGAGAGAGAGAGAGAGAGAGAGAGAGAGAGAGAGAGAGACATTGGGGCTCAAGGGTTTATATAGAGAGAGAGAGATTGGGTTTTATGGGTTTAGAGGGAAAGAAATATATTGGAGGTTTGAAAAGAGAGAGAAATTAGGGTTAGGTGTTTATAGAGAGATGGAGAAAAATTGGAGGTTAGGAGTTTAAAGGGAGAGAGAAAGAGACCGGGGGTAAGGGTTTTAGAGGGAGAACTTATTACCCCTATAACCCTTAAAGAATATCAATTTTGAACACTAAAATATATAACCTTTAAGTCCATAACCTTAACAACCCTTAACCTACAATCCTTATAAACCTAACCCTTACCACCTTTAACCCATATACACTCTAACCCTTAGAACCCATATATATTTCTAACTAATAAGCCCTATAATTCATAACATATTAACATCAACCAAAACAACCCCAAAATGGTAAACTAAATAATCCCTAAACCATATACACCATGTAACCCTATCACCCATAAACCCTCAACTCTAACACAAATAACACCTAAAACTAATTTCTTGACCAATAAAACCCTTCCTAACCATAGAAATTGTAATCCCTAGCCCCGACGAGCCTTTATGAACCCTACTATATATCTTGAAATCATTGTTATAACCTTTATTTGAATGGACGTTATAAGAATTTAGTAGTGTTAACCCCAAACACCTTAACCCTTAAATCCTAGTTAACCCAAAACACCTTAACCCCCTAACCCACAAGCTCTAATCCCCCAAACCCCTAAACACATAAGAACTTATGCACTTGGGGATTATGGTTTAGAAGAGGGCCTAGGTACGAACACGCAATAGCATGCACGCACAATAGCACGCACGCGCTACTGCGCAGTAGCGCGAACATGCCTTGATTTTGTACTAAACCTTAAGGCGCGTGCGCGTTTCCTTAGGTGTGTGTGCATCTTCTTTTTTTTTCCGCTAGCGCGGCCCCATTGCAATGGTTTTGGGGAGAAAATTTGTACGCCCGCCTTGCGAAGAATTATTAGGTCTTACCTCAGTCTCTAAGGACGTATGCGGGGTGGTGGGTATGTCGCAACCTTGGGTCTAGAACGGTTTTGCAGTTTCTTCTTCTTCCTTGAAAATGAGTCGGTATTCATCCTCGTCACCACTAGAATTCTCATTGAGCTGTGGTATTGGTTTGTAGTCTCCCTTTTCAGTGGCACTACAGCCCTTCTTTCCTATCGTAATTCTCCTCCTCTTGTTCGACCAAAACCGTCTCCCACTCCAAAGAAACCCACACTCTTCATCTGGTTCAATTTCCTCTCATGTTATCATTTTAACTCATTACCATTTCTCCAGACTGTCATCCATAGAATAACCATGCCCACCATGCACAATCGCTCTACTCGTCAGAATCCATTCGCATCACTCATTTTTCACATAGTATCTTTTTTATCGACATGTTTAATGACTTGAGGTACTTACTGCGTGAACGTTCAAAGATCTCACGTTATGCTGCATTATATGACTTGATAGTGTCAACAACGAATTTGGTAATGTACCCCTCCAATACACTGTCCAACCAGTAATCCACTGCACGAGAAATTTTTTTGTTATCACCTTTCAGTCACTGTATCAACGCAGGTGCCCAACTTCGAGACTCACCTCCTTGGAAATTTGTCTTCTGCTCAGTCAATCTTTCTAACTATTCATGCATTATCATAGGAAACTAACCAAAGAAGACCTCATGAATGTCAGTAAAAATATACTTGTCTAACCAACCTTCTTCATCCAACCGAGGATGATTATTCTGCTCCCTTGCAAATTCCTTCAGCTGTATATCTACCTAATCCTGGATCTCAGGTTTAGTTGGATGCCACAACATTCCCCTTCACAAAAATATTAGTCTTGGCAATAGAACCATTTGTTGGCGCACTTTCACTTCGACTAGGTTTCCCACATTCAACATCACACCAACAAACACCACTACCAAAGATACCGGCCTGAAAGGGGATTTAATCCCTTTCAGAAACACCTGCAAAGCAGATGAAGTCTCACCTGAGGTATGTATGGGAACTGCAGGAACCATATTTCTGCACCATGGAAGGGGAATGACTCGATAGACAACCCATTCAACATATAACCTATAGCATTAACTATTCTAAAACATCGATAGGATCATAGCTTCGACACATTAGTTATTTCGATAGAACCCATAACATTTCAATATTGATATATTTTGCATTCATATCATTCACATTTATATTAATCATGCATTCATCTAAATATTCAACCAGAGGAAAGAAACACATATCACACATCACATCACATATCACATCACATAAGAACACCACATTTAACATGGAAACCCATCCTAGGAAAAACCACGGAAGCGGTTGTATTTTATTATGAGTCACAACCAAACAAGCACTTCAGTTAAGACTTACATATTTATTTATGACTTACAAAGGATCCGTGCACACAGGTTGCAGATCAACGACTCGGCTTCTTCAAACTAATTTCGACAGACATAGCATAATGCTCCATTACAGACCCAAAACATGTTCTTACCTCATCGACTGGACAATAGCACACATAGTAACCAACCCAAAAATTCTCCGTTATTACATATTTATAGGGCGCACTTAGCTTTCCCCACTCCCACTAACCCACTAACTTACTAACCAACTCATTAATACAATGTGGACCAATTCTAATTAGGCTGACTCAACTCCAACCATTTGACTTGACCAACATAACCATTTTTTCTTGATTTATTGGCTGCTTTGTCGGAGTTGACCACTTTATCGAACCACTTATGCCTTGCCTTTGTCCACACCAAAACTATTTCCACAAAAATGACAGCTCCAAAATTTTGGGCCCAACAGTAGCCTTCAATGTCTTTGGCTTTTCCATTTTCTAGGTGCTTAACCCCAAAATATATGTATTCAAACGAGAAAACTTATTTTGTTTTAAGGGTTTGAATATTATTTGTGATATCTGGGGATTTGTAAATTCTTTTAATATATGAATTCTAATCTTTCAAAGCAGTATTATTATCTTTTTTTGTTTTGCGAGTTAGAATTTGCCTCCATAATTTCTTAGGAGCCATCTAGGAGAGGTGTAAGAGATTTTCTTTCCTTTTACTTAGATATTGCCTTTTATTCATAAACTTCTACATACCCATTTTTCCATAAATCTTACATTTATTTTTATTCATAAACTTCAGCATACCCATTTTTCCATTAATCTTACATTTGTTTTTATTTAGCCATGCCCTACACCAAGAAAATCAACTTTTTCCTTTATTCTAATTAGGCACACTCCACATCAAGAAAATTAACTTTTGCATCTCTTTTTATTTAGCCACATTCTACACCAAGAAAATCAACTTAAATCAGATTTTGGCCATTATTACCTCTTGACATGACAAATTTTGCAATGAGAATCAACCATGAACCATGATGCTTGCATTAAATAAAATTCCAACACTTTTGGAGATGTTGCTTTGCCTTAAATATAAATGAATTTGATTAAATGTTTTTTGTTTTGGATTTTTCAGGTCAATTTTGTTGAAATCTTGCATTGGATTTTTTCTTGAAATTGTTATTTAAATTACATTTTTTATTATAGAAATGGGTTTTGGACATCTTTATTATGCAATTTCAACAACATATATTTACAATTTTAAGAATTCCAACAAGACAATTAGAAAAATGTCAAAAAAAAGTCTAAAACATAGAACACACACCTATATAAATAAATAGAAAATGGATATTTTAAAAAACTACATTATGTGTACAAAGTTGGCCCCTCCATGTTCATATTAATAAATTTTATAATAAATACATGTTTTATAAGTATAAGTATATCGATATGTAGATTTTTATATATTTTAATAGATTTATAAATCTTATGTGTATTTAGAGGTTATAGGGTTGAATTTGAAGAGGGTGGTGTATGTATAAATTAGATGAGATTATTATTATTTTCTAAGCAAAACCTTGTAGGGAAACCCAAGAGATACTTCCTCACATTCATGGATGACATAGCTAGTAAACTCATTAGCACAGACTAGTTTTCCTCTAGGGTGATTCAAAGTGGGCACCTACTAGCAAAAAACTAGCCAAATGTCCAACAACATTAGTGACAACCAGTTTAGCTAAACCTTTTTGCAACTACTCTCTCTCTCTCTCTTGCTAGATATTTGGCTAGTTTCATGCTAGTTGGTTCAAATCCTCCTAGGTGAGGCACGTCAATCTACTCTGACAAATTTACTAGGGACGCAATTAAAAAATATGGGAATATATATACTAGACATTTGGCTAGTTTCATGCATGTTTTTTCTTGGAGAATATGTGTGTGTGTGTGTGTGTGTGTGTGTGTCTGTCTGTGCACAGAAACACAAGAGATGTTTCCCCATATTTTTTAATGGCATCCCTACTAAATTTATCAGAGTAGGTTGTTGTGCCTCACCTAGGAGGATTTTAAGCAACTAGCATGAAACTAGCCAAATGTATAGTAACATTGGTGACATTCGGTTGAACTAACCCCTTGGGATACATTGCGGATGATCAATTTAGATAACTATTGGAAAATACACACACACACTTGGATTCAAGCCATGAGACAAGGCCTTTAGATGGATTCTTTGAATAAGAATGAGAAATGAGCCTAATTCAAAGGTTTGGAACAAACATAATCTATTTATCTCTCATTATTCATGTTCATTTTAAGTCATGTGCAATCATAAATTCTTGAATGTTTTTCTTTATCCCATGTTGAATATAGAATTTATTGACCAATGAAATGTAATTATTATCATGGACACTAATTATAGATTAGGATATTGAGGCTCTACTTATTTCCATGCAATAGACCCTCATGTGAGGGTTTTTATAGCACCCATCAAGGTTCATTATGCCTTGATTAGGTGTTGACTACTACTAACTGTTTACTGATTCACAAAAGCCAAAGAAGGCTAATAATAAGAAAATATATATGACTTCTTAGCTATTTAACTATTTAATTCCCCAACATTAACGAGTATTTCATTTACAATTCACTATCATGAAGTAACATATAAGTTTATGAAACTACAACTATATATAAGAAATATTAATAAGCTATTTTAAATTCTCAAAAGAAAATGTATAACAAGAATACCTCGATATAGAATTTGAGTATGCCCAAGGATGGTGAAGAATCGTGATTGATGCCATCTTCTATCTTCTCCCTCATTTTATTCCCAAAGCCGAATTACACCACCCTACAAAATAGGTTCCTTGATAGCATCCTAGCTCCAAGAAACCCTTTGATTCCTTGGCGCCCCTCCATGCCCATGAATCCAAGAATAGTGATCCATAAAGGATAATGGTGATGTACCCAGAACCAAATAGTAATTCTTCCAAGAGTTCTTAAAACTCTTCCAAAAATTCTCAAAACCCTTCACTCTCCCAAGAATAATCATCCTCTTTTTTTTTTATCTCTACTCTCTATTTATCAAATTCCTCAACACCTCCTCCTCCAAAATTAGGTCCAAAATCAATATACAATTATTAAAACAAATAGCATAATTTGGAATTACTCAAAACAACAAATGTTGAATTAAATTAAAATAATACTAAACTTAGGTGTAAAGTCTCCCTTGACAGGCTACCCCTAAATGCATTCATGACAGTCTTATCCAAACCTATGTGTATCTATCTAGCCATTTATTTTTATTATCCTTAGACACATAATTCAAAGAATATATTTTCCATATACTATATTATATTATGTATATATATCTATATATACATAATATCTCAAAGAAGGATATATATATATATATATATATATATATATATATATATATATATATATATAACATTTCAACAATCCACAACCAAGGGGAACCCCCTTCTCCGGGGTTAGAGAAGTTCTTTTTCTTATAGGTAGTCATTATTTTCAAGTCAAATATGCTTCTGGAAGAGGATCCAATACAAAATTTGAGCTTGCAGCCTTATGGTTTCTCCTACATACAACTAAGATGCACAAAGTTTCAAAATTCAAGTGTTTAGTCACTCCAGGTTTGTCATAGGCTGGAAAAATAACAAAGCTACCATTGTAAACATGAGAGTTGATCACTTGTTACATGGCATTCGAGCAGAGCTCCTTCGTTTTCAGTGGGCGCCATTTACTCATATATTCCAAGAGACGAATACGAAAGCTGATGAGCTTTCAATGTTGGCTCTCACTCTTCAATTAAAAACATGGGTTAAGAAGGAATTCCATGTGGGCCATGAGGTGGAGGTTGTGACTCTTCATTTCTAATCAATCTCAAAAATATCCTATAGAATATGTCGTGATTGTGGCATCAAAGATTGTATTTGATAATTTGTATTGGTATTTTCTATGTCATTAAAGATTTAAGATTTTCGTGGTGGGTAGTGTTAGAAGAGTGGGTTTCTGAATTTTCCACGGTAGCCATTTTAAAGTCGACATTTCGAATCCTTAACTGGATTCATCCTCAGGACAAAATATCGAGGAAAGAGTTGCAATCCAGGTGAATAAATAAAGGAGAGGATAGAGATTAGATATGCCTGTTCAGTTCAAATGCCAATTAGACGTGAATGAAAGTGATAAAATCAAAATATCTTCAAATAATAATCATTATTGATATTAAATAATAATAACCTATCAATTTATTATTGATATCATGATAAAATTATTCAATTTATTATTAATATCATGAAAAATTTCTTCAATAATAATCATTAATAATAATAATAATAAGTAATCAAAAGTAATAATGATGAGTTGATTAATTATTAATATTAATAGTAACAAAGATCAGTCTCAAATTGGTGATAGGTTGAAAACATAAAATAAACAAAGATATTCAATAATAATAATCATTATTGATGTTAAGTAACCTATCAATTTCTTATTAATAATATCATGAAAAAAATCCTCAATAATAATCATTATTAATAATGATAACCTCATTATCATTAATAATGATGAGTTGTTTGTCACAAAATAATAATAAGTAATCAGTTGTTGTTCTCAAATTGATAAGTAATGAGGATTACTGTTCAAGAACAAATCATTATTAGTATTATTGGTATTATTAATTATGATAGGTTATTGTTCAAGCTCAAAATCATTATTAATATTAATAATAATAATAGTACCTGTGATTTTTATTAATATTAATAAAAAGTAATAATGATAAGAAGATGAGAAGGAAGGGCTGCAAATCCACATTCATACTTGTTTTTTTCCATTACCTTATTTGATGATAAGTGGTAGCCATCTTTCACTTATTTCAAGGCCCCCGTCATTGTTTAGGTTGTTTGGATGCTTCATGATTTCTAAAGCTTCTCTCACCCTTCGTTTGTAGTATTGGTCTTCTATTGCAAGCCTACAGCTCCATGTTTTCCAAGCAAACATGGTGCTTAGTTTTGAGAGAGTGCTCAGCCAGTGTAGAAGTATTTTTCCTCTCCTTCTTGATGTCAACTCCATGTTCCTTTATCCTAACTTGAAATGAACACCCAGTCTCCCCTATATAACTCTTCCCATAGGAACAATCTACCTTATACACTCCTTTATATTAATTCCAATCAATCTTGTCTTTCACCTACCTCATTTTCTATCTAATGGTTTCCATTGGATTGGATAATGTCCATACTTCATTCTTCCTAAATACCTTTGCATTTTGTTAGTTACTCATTGGATGTATGGGAGGAAGGCCTTGAGACTGCAAGTCTTTCTCTCTGTTAAATTTTGAGCATTAATTCACAATACTCTAGGATATTTGCTTAGAGAATAACATCTATAGTATATCAATGCATGACAATCACAATATGACAAGCATCACAAGAATCAAAAGCATAAAGACAAGAGACACAGAGTTTTCGTGGGGAAAACCCTAAGGTGAAAAACCCCACAACTTCCTCAGAGATAGAGAGAGCAATGGCTCAACCAAAGTACAACCAAATAACACTGAGATAGTCTCCTGATAGCAAATGACCCTCCTCCTCACTAGTGCACCACTTTTCAAGTGAGAGTGAGTTACTTTTCTGAGTGAGTAAAATAGAGATCTCCTATCTCTATTTATACTTACCTTTTTGCCCAATGACCTTATGGGGCCGACTTGTCTATCTAGATACATCCACATTATATTATATATAATTCAGGGCCGACCCCACATGGTGGTCTAATAACCCATCGGCAAGTACACACACTTGCGACACTTGTCAATCCACATGACGAAACTTCCTTATAGAGGAATAACACATATCTTATAAGGGTACAATGAATATATATATAAAATACACAGATGAAATACATTCCGAAGTTACATATACATCAACACTCCCTCTTAACTAGGAAGTTATTTCTCGACACAGATCTGCTAGACAAGTCTTCTTCTATGGATCATCATCATCATCATCGTCACTGCTGCTGCTATCTCAACCAATCTCTGACTCTACTCGTCATAGGAATTTCTACAGAGCCAGTCCTTTTTCATACTGGATGTAGGCCCACCATCTGTAGGTCTTCATCATCATTGGCCATACTGTGGAATCCTCAGGACTTATTACGTGCGTCACAAAACCTGGCTACAACATCCCAGGCTATTACGAGCACATAGCTCTACCTGTAGGATCTCCCAAGAGCACATTACATGTGACCCATCACAAAACCTGGCTGAATCATCCCAGGATGTTACGAGCACATGGCTCTACCTGTCAGATCTCCCAGGATCACATTACATGTGATCTCACCACAAAACCTGGCTGAAGCATCTGAGGCCTTTTTCATCCTATCCAAATCTCCCAGGAGAAAATTACATGTGGTCATGGAAAAACCTGGCTGAAGCATCTGAGGCCTTTTTCATCCTGTCCAGATCTCCCAGGAGCAAATTACATGCCATAGGACAAAACCTCGAAAGAGCATCTGCCAAATATCCCAGGGAACCGAATTACATGCCATAGGAAAAACCTCGAAAGACTATCTGCAGATCTCCCAGGGCACAAATTATATGTCCTCCCAAAGCAAAACCTCGAAAGAGCATTTTCCAGATGTCCCAGGGCATCGAATTACATGCCATAGGCAAAAACTCGAAAGACCATCTGTAAATCTCCCAGGGCACAAATTACATGCTTACCTGCACAACCTGATCCACGGTCACAAAGTATCATCTGATACTCATCACACATCATCCTGATGTACACATGATCATCCTGATCATCATCACTGCAACATCCTGCTGCATGTCATCTGGAGAATCTCGTCATCCACGATCATCCTTATCATACAATGCATCCATCTGATGCATACCAAATATCTAACTGATACATATTAACATATACAATGTATCTACCTGATACATACATAGATACATGATCCACACAATGTATCCATGATCTACCTGATCATACAAAGATACATGATCCACACAATGTATCCATCAACATCCAACATGATGCATACATACATATAAAAATGATCCAACTGATCTTATCCAAGCAGAAACCAGAACATCATCCTGATGCTCGTCATCCAGCGCTTACATCCACAGCCATGTGAAGGAACCCCCTTCCAACATGCTTGGAATGGCTTCAGCAAATGTGTCCATCAGTTCTTCCTGGAAGTGTCCTCGATCTGAAGAACGCCAAGCCTCTCTCTGAAGTACTCGAACTTCACCCTGGCTAGTGGCTTCGTCAGCACATCTGCAATCTGCTCGTCCGTCACAACATACAGGAGATTCACGGCTCCTCTCTGCACCATATGCCTAATATAGTGACTTTTGATCTCTATGTGTTTCGACCTGTCATGAAACACTGGGTTCTCGAACAGCTTCACACAACTCTGGTTATCACAGAAGATACCAGTAGCATCCAACGGGAGATCAAATAACTCAAACAGTAGCTTCCATAGCCATACTGCCTTACAGCTAGTTGAACAGGCTGCAACATACTCTACCTCAGCTGTACTCAGTGCCACGCAGGACTGCTTCCTGCTAAACCAAGAGATCACACCTGATCCCATACTAAAGCAGCACCCAGATGTGCTCTTCCTATCGACAACACTGCCATCCCAATCTGAATCAACATAACCCTGCAGGTTAAACTTTTGATTCGCTTCATACTTGAGCCCATAATCCACTGTACCCTTCAGGTACCTCAGAACATGCTTTACAGCAATCAGGTGAACACTCCTTGGATCCGTGTTGTTGCAGCAACATCCCCCCCCAAAATTTTTGCACATATTGGGGCCCCTCCTTCAATTTTTTAGAAAGGATGTCTTAAGAGGCCATTTCTAAAATTGCTTTGTTTCTTAATTGAAAATCTTTCCCTGAACCACTCCAAGTCTTCCTTCCTCTAAGAGTAAAATTCAGGAAGTCTTCCTGGAAATCGTGGAACGATTTTATAAAGCCCCACAGTTGCAGAAACCTTTTGTTCAAGCTTCTCGAAAAAAGGAAGGACTTAGAAACTTTTTGAAAAGTCGCAGAACATAAGAAGGAAGCTCTGCGGAATCATTCAGCTTTTGCTCCCGAAACGGCGGGAACCTTTCGCATAAGCACCCCGAAAAAACTTAGATTTTCCTCTCGCGGTTGCAGAAATTATTTGGGAAAGTCTCCCGACATTTCGGAGTCTTTCGGGCTATCTTCCCGCAATTGCGGAAGCCAATCATGCAAGCCGCTCGAAAAGACTTAGAAATTGTTGTGGGAAAGTTGCGGAAGTGTTTGAGTTATCTCTTCCGAAACGACGGGCGCTATTCGCCAAATCCTCCCGAAACTCCGAAAAGAACTTAGAAATTTTCTTTGAAAATTGCGGAAACCTTTTGGTTTTTCTCCCGCAGTTGCGGAAACCTTCGCAAAAGATTTTTGAAACACCAAAACAACAGACCTTTGTGGAACCATTCGAAGAAGCCTTCCGCAACAGCGGAGGCATTCACCAATCCCTTCCGAAACAGCGGAGGCTAATGGCAAAAGCTTTCCAAACACTCTCGAAGCCCGGCCGAGACTTAGAAAAATTTTCAAGTTTGCGAGAACCTTTTGTGGAAGCATTCGCAGAAGCCTTCCGAAACTACGGAAGCCATTTGCGAAAGCTTTCTGTGATTTCGGAAACTTTCACATTATCATCCCGAAAAGGGACTGCCATAATAGACTCAAACGTTCATTTAGCGGCGGGAGTCGTTCGCCAATTCCTTCCGCAACGCCGACAACCTTTGCGGAATCTTTCCGCCATTGCGGAATCCAATTGCGAATGGATATCCATAATCTTCCCGAAGCTGAGCCTCGAAAGGTGAATTGCAGAAAGATTCATTATTCTCTTTCGAAACGCCGAAGGGTTTCAGCGTAACCTTCAGCAAACGGCGAGTGAAATTCACAGGTTTGTCCCGCAAGAGGTGGTCGTGCGCATATCGAGACTGCTCGATATGACCCCAACATACCAATATTAAAGCCACGCTTTTAATGCGCCACCCACCGTATTAAGACCTCGCACGTGCCCCATTCATTTAAATAAACAATGGGGGCTCGAGCCAAAACACGTTTTTATTTTTTGATTGGCAAATTTGTTGGACGCCGCGCAACTGCTCCAGCTCAGCTCACTCGTCCACGTTCACGGCCACCTCATTTAGCTGTCTTCACAGTGCCAGGTAGGAGTTTTAACCATTAAATTTGCCTCTTCTACGCGTCAGATTACTATTGGGTTGTCCTTTTTTTAAGACGATTGGTTAGGTTGGATTTTGACGGGAAAAATGCCCGTCATGGGCTACTTTGCCCGTCAAATACAGTTTAAATTTCATTTTTCCGTCATATAAAGCAAAGAAACTGTAAAATGTTTGTAGACTATGTAAAGACTATCAGTTTGAACGGATGGAGTTTTCCAAGCTCCTACCCTGGATGCATACGGCGTTATTCTTTGCGTTTAAAGCAGCCAAGCCCCGTGAATGTCTCGATTACACCAGCTGAAACCCGAAACTATAACCACCTGAGTTTTCATCACCCACATTCCCGGCGTCGTCAACCCCTGTCCAAGTTTCAAAAACCTACCGTAGAACGCCTCGCCAAGGTGCCTTCAGATAACCATAGCGGTCGAAGCTTCCGTCGGCTCATAAATATGAAAACGCCCCCTTATTTCGTCGTAGAGTCATTTTATCCCCAGACCTCCCCGCACTAACCATTTAAAAGTACAATGACGAAGGTCACCACCTCTCTTAGACCGAGAGCTGATTGCTTCCGCAACATACCTATCCGTTCGGTAGCATTCCAAACCCGTCCCTTTTGTATTTTGCTTCCTAACATGCAGCTTCACATTGTATTTATCTCATTGACATGTTAAAATGGTGATGCTATCTGTAAAAATCTCACAATATGTTGCTCAATTTTATAATGTCTTGTATTTGGTTGTTATCAGGGATAAGTCAAAATGCCAAAAGGTGGTAGGAAGAAGGCTAAGATGATAGAGAAAAAGCCTACACCACTTAAAACTGAGACCACACTCTAGGATACTAGGTGCACCACCGGTATTCCTACAGAAATCCGCTGGGGTGACATCTATAGGATGATCCGAGACCAGGAGATCCCGGATATGTTGCTAGAAGAGGAGCAAATCTATATTAATATCAGGACTTCAGGCATAGCCAGGGCTGCTACCCACCTTGAACTGTTCCCATGCGCTGAAGTAATCGGATGGATTCTCCAACATACCGATGCGGAGTCAAGGGTGATAAATGACAGCGGGAAAGTAGCCATTGCCTCATTCCACCCAACATACATTTCCGTAGCCTATAAATTTCCCCTTTCCCAGCAAGCTCTGACTAATGAATGGTTGGGAAAAATGAACAACATTGACATGACCAAAAAATTACTGGTTGTAGGAAAGCATCTAAGAAAGAAAGGTATTGACGAATACGATGTCCAGAATCTGAGACCTCCTTTCAGGTTGATCGCCTTGATGTTGTGCAAAATCTTCAGCATGCCCGATAGCACCGTGTACAAGATTCATTGGGTCCCTATCATCCACTTCGTGGCATTTAAAGGAACTGTGTTTGAGTGGGCCACTCTCCTGTCAGACAGTTTGGCCTCAATGATAGTTGTTGCAAGAGAAGGACTAGCCTTGAAGAAGGCAGAATTTTTCATGTCCTCATATCTGATTGATTGTGTTTTGGCCAAGGTGGATTTCCCCAAATTGGGCTGCACATGGGACAAGGCCATCACTCCGGTTTATACCGCTTTTAGGATGATGTGGGCCCAGAATTACAAACCTAACTACAAACTCATCTGTGAGGGGTTCATCATGCCCCTATATGAGAAGATATTCAAGGAAGAGCCCAACTGCCTATCAGAGAATGCTATGGAAGTCCTTGAAAACTATGGGGATTTTTATCGTTCAGAGCAGGGCACCTACCTCAGAATGTTTGGAGGAACTAAAGCTCCCTATATTTTGCCGAGGTATGCCACTGACTATGTGGTCCTTAAAAAGGCAGTAAGACAGATGTTCCTGGATGGAATTGGAGCCGTGCTCAACAAACAACATAAGGCCTCCTTTCCCCCTCTACCTTTCTGCATAGGAGCTTACAAGTTCTCGGGGGTTGCCTCAGCCGAAGAGTTTGTTCAGGAGCTGAAAGCCTTCCACTTCGGTGAGGTAATCTTCCACAGGAATGACAGGAAGGGAAAAGTTGCTGAGCACTGTAGGGAGATTTATGCTCATTTCGAGTACTCTCATTATCATGATGCCGAGGAGGAGGTATTTAGAGGCATTAGCAACATGGCCGAGCTGCGAACCTTTCGCCAAGGCAGTGGAGCAAGTTCTAGCTCTACCAAGACCCAGGAGACCAGCCAACAGAAAGACAAAGAAACAGATGAGGCCCGAGCTCAGGAAGAGCTCAGATTAAAATAAGAAGCAAGGGCAAAGCAGGAAGATGAGGAAGAAAGGTTACTGCAAGAGGCTGAAGTTGCCAGATTGAAGCAAGAAGCAGAAAGTGAAAGGCTGCAGAAAGAGGCTGAGGAAGCCCAGCAGTAGAAAGAGGCTGAAGATGAAAGGCAACGGAAAGAGAATGAAGATCAGCTGCAAGCTGAACAAGCTGAGATAGGAAGGAAAGCAGGAGAAGATGCCCAAGCAAGTGGATCCGGTGTCCAAGACATGGAAATAGATGCACCTCAAGCAGGTGGATCTAGTACCCAAAACGTAGGAACAGATCCAGCTCAGGGAGTCCGGACTCCACCAGCTGAAGAAGAAATAGACATTATGGACCTCCCAATTGTCCCGTACACTCCATCAAGAAAACATACGGTGTCCAGGTGGAATGAATTTTTCTATGATAAGAAAAGGAAAGCAATGGTCCTTAAATCGGAAGAGAGGATCAAAAGACTCTTCCAGGAGGATATCATTACCCACCGGGAGATCACTGTAATGCGGAATACAGATAAAGATCCCTTAGCTATGGCATCTGCAGTTGTAGAAACAACAAAATCATCACTGGACAATGTAGGTGGTATAGTTAGAGAAAATGAATTAACAAAGAGGAGAGCTCGTACGCTACAACAGACTGTGGCTAATGAGCAAGCCTATAGGGATCTTGTGGTGAACAAGTATAATTTCCTGTATGTCAAGCATAAAGAGCTAGCAGGAAAGTATAACCAGCTGGAGGAGGAAAAGGACCAACTAACACTCCAGATGATGATTGTGGAAGCAGAGAAGAACGAAGCGAAAAATAAAGTATCCCAGCTAGAAACAGACAAGCTGGCATTAGCTGAGCAATTAGAGCAAGCTGAGAGCAGAACGATGGACATGTCTCCCTTCCATGAGCTGTCCTGCAGCATCCTGAAGCAAATGCATGAGACTCAGGGGATAATCATTAATGAATTTTGCAAGCTCAAGGCCATGGTGGTCAGGTTAAAAGAAATTAATGCGGAGGCCCATAGGCTCAAAGCTAAGCACACTTGGGTTAAGGCAAATATCCTGAGCCAGATAGAATGGCGAGAAGGAAAGGTGGATTTCCCCGCACATCTCCCATTCAAGTCTGTAGAGGGTTTTAATGAAGATATAGCCCTTTTGGACTTCTGCATAAACTGTGGCAGTAAGCTAATGGCCAGTGTGCAAGGGACAAGGGATAGGGTCAACGGTCTGTATCAAAAGATCCAGGGAGTGCATGACAGGTGCAAATTGAATTTCCCGCAATCCCTCAATGACATCCCGAGTGAAGAACAACGCTTGGCTGAACAAAAAGAAGAATTGGGCATCCAGACTGTTGCCTGCTTTACTGGGCAGACCCGGGTTTTAATGAAGCGCAGCAACAAAACCCCTTGGTGCACTGGCCCTCTCGGCAACGAGCTGCGCGGCAGCTCGAGGTCTCACCCGAAGTGGCTATGGGGGGTTAAGGAATCAGCTTTCCTTAACCGTGGTGACGCTGAGATTGTTCTATATATCTCCTTCTTCCCCTTATATCGGCGGTCGAACTTTCCTGTAGGCCTCGCGACACCACTGCGCGGATGCCTTCCTTCCTGCAGACCCACTGCGCAGTCTCGTCCTCCGGGCGCGGAAGGCGCCTATCCCTTGCGTCGATGCGCTAAAATACCTTCTCACCCTGCGCACTCATCGCAGTCACGCGAAGCTCGGTCGCTGCAGCGACAGCGTTCCACCACTCCTTCTATACTTGGGGATTATAACAATAAAGGACCTTCCTACACTCACTTAAACAGTCGCAAAGATGATGCAAAAGATGTACACACAGGTAATGATCTTAAACAGTTATTATTCACGCAAACATTATAACAAGAAGATATATGTGAAGCTCATCTCCTCGAGGAAAACCACGTCCACGGGAGTGATATATTAACCAGAAAATGATAGAGTTATACAATATGCTGCGCACACAGCTGCAGCCTTAGATCTTTCCAGGAAAATCCACGCACACAGCTGGGAGCCCTTCTCTCAATCTAGTCTCCTCTCTATGGAGATTACAAAGGCACAGACGTCGACTCAGACTGTCTGGCAACTCAGGGATTAGCTCCTCGGCTATCCGATTTCCTCTCTAGTTCTACACACTGGGTAGGAAATACAGTGAAGGATAATCAACACATGATCTATCCTTTAGACTGGCTATCTAACAGTCTATCTAACTCTCTCTAATTCTCCAACCGTCTACCCATTACAATTATTCATATATATAGGTGGCCATGACGGTCACACCTTTACAAAACTGTGGGCCTTTCCCAACAGTGATTCCCAAAAACCCTAACCACGCACATGGCTAGGTGTACTGTAGGCGCCGCTTGCAGTCACGTCGCCGCTTCCTGCAGGCTCCATGAATTCCGGCGCAGATTGTGGGTATGGGCGATCGTCCTTCGCCTTCAATGCTCTGGTCCGTTGCTCCTCCTTGATCCGAGCAACCATAACTTCTGTACTGAGCCTTTAAATGAGGGTAGCTGAGCCCTCTACTCCATCGCCTTATTTATTATGGTAGCTGAGCCACCTTCATTCTTCGATGACGTGCGCGCGAGCTCCGCAATTTCCGGTCCGCGATCTGCGCTGAGATCATCCATCTGGCACCGTACTGCGCACCGTCTCCTTCTTACCCAAAACTTAGTGCTTGTCCCAAAATTAGCACTTTCCTTCCATACTCGTGCTTTTTCCCAAAATTCACAGCTTTTACTATAGCTGCGACCTTGGCCCCAACAGGCCCCCAACACTCACTTGTGGCTCGCCCTCGAGCCACTCGCACTAGTGCGTGGTCGTTTGATTTGCGCATCTGCTTTTGCTTGAATCTCCGTGAATGTTTTCTGCCACTTCGCAATAGCGGAGTCCAATTCCTCAATACACTCATCAGCTGTTTGCACTGTTTCTGCAGTCGCTTCGTCTTTAGTGAGTGTATCAATGATCTCCTGAGACTCGGCAATCTCTTTGATTTTTGTCTCAACCTGGCCAACGATTTCAGCATACTCATCCATGAATGGCTGAATGCTGTTGGTGAGCTTCTCATCTTCAGTTCTGAGCTTGTGCAGTTGCTGCTGCATTTTGCGCACTTCGCCCATTTTCTTCATTTTTGGTAGGCCTGTTAGGGCCTTAGCTTCTTCATTGAGAACAGTGAGAGACTGTTCTGCAGCTTGCACCTGTTCTGACAGTCCCACTTTAAAAGGGAGGTTCACAAGCTCTGTCCAAGCTTCCATAGCCTGGTTCATCAGGTTCTTGGCTTCCTGTACTCGATCTTTCATCCGTGTGGAAGCTCTGCTCAGTGCTTCAAATTGTACCTGCGCATCATCCGTAAGATGCGCAGCAACGCGAGCTTCTAGCTCAGCAATCTGGGTTCTATGGCCTTCTGCCATAACAACTATTTCTTGCTCCAGGGTTTTCGCCCTTTCGCCAATAATTTGAACTTTTGCAACCAGAGGGAGGTCTGGTTGAATCTCGCAAGTCGGAAGTTCCTGGGCAATCTCTTCTATTGTGTTTCTGATGTCGGTGTCTTGCGCCTCGTAGAGTGCAAGCTTCGCAGAGATATTCTTATGACTTTCTTTCAGCTCTATCTCCTGCGATTGCAGTCGTTGGTTTGCCTGGAAAGTAGAGAGCTCTCTAGCTCTCAACTCAAGAGAAAATTTCTCCTGTACAAGCTGTAGAGTCTCTATAGGAATTATAGACAAATTAATTTCTACAGGTCCAACTGTGCTTACCTGTAGTTCAGCTAGAGGATCTGGAAGTGTCATGCTGGTAGGCGGAATATGCACGACAGTGTGCCTTTCTGTGAGTTCTTCAACTCGCTCATCACTTGGAATTTCTTGTGGCGCCTGCGAAGTAGATGCTGGCGCATGGGTCTGCGCAATCCTTCCTGCGAGACCTTTCAATTCTACAAACTGTAAGTCTAGAGCACTTCGGATGTGAGCATGCGTGTTCCTCATCTCACGAAATTGCTCTTTCAAGTATTTGTCGATCTCCGAGGGAATGGCCTCAGTGGGATGCGACACTTTCTGCTTCTTGGTGGCTGGTTCTGTTGAGCCTTCATCGCTTCTTTGCTCAGGGGCTTCCTTGCCCTTATCCTTCTCTTTCGCAGCGGCGGGTGGCATCGCAGATGCGATGTCGGCTGCTGCTCTCCATTCGTCCGACCACGACTTAATGGTTTCTTCGACATCTTCTGTGGTCATCCTGTAAAGACCTAGCGCCCAGTCACCTGGAATGTCGCAAGGCCGAAGGTAAAGTTGATGGATGTCGGCAGTAAAAGCCAACTTCCCTTGATACAATGTGGCTGTCTCCTCGCTCAGCCTTGGCATATCTTGTATGGTATCTCGGAGGAGATAGTAGTACTCACAAAATACAGCGTGATTCATCTTGCGCTTCGCGGGATTAGGGGAATCCCAGAGGTTGATGTAGCGCATGCCGGCAACCTCTCCTGCGCGGCGCGGAAGGAACTGAGTATTCGGGGGCTCCTTCCACCCGACGAGAGCGCATAAAATTAGAAGCCACGAAAAATGGAATGATTGGGCTGGATTGTCCTGCACACTCAGGCAATCAGCCAAAAAAGAATTCAGCAGGAAGAGAGACCAGTTGTACTGTTCTCCCTCCGCAGCTGCGATAGCGAGCTCCACGACAGCTCCAGTAACTTCTTTTGGTCGGCACTTTGTGAGAAGTCTGCCTGCAAGCAGACTTCCTGTGAAGCGAAGTGCCTCATCTTCTACTGTCGTGAGGTCATAAGCCCGACCTCCTCTTGTCAAGTTATATTTCTGGACCAGCTTTGCAGCCAATTTTCGGTCCTTTTCCTTTCCCACAAAATGGATATTGGGATCCTTACCAACCTTAGATAGACCGGTGATACGGTGTATCAAATCAACATTTAGATCAATTGGCCTCCCGAGCCAAAGGTAACCTCCATGAACGCAGGATAGCAGTGTTTTAACGACTGCGTTCACTTCATTGCTACGCCCAAAGTGCGGTAGCTTCAACAAATTCAAGAGTCCAGGGCGCTCAAGATTTGCTGCAAATCCCTTCGGGATAAACTCGTCAACTTTTCTGGTGGGATTATGCACTATATCCAGATATCGGTCCAACTGGAACTGAGGATATGTCTTATAGTCTCCAAGGTTAAAATCAGAGAATTTAACCAATGGAATGTTTCCCAATAGTTGGCCTTCTACTCGCACACTAGCCGGTAGTGGCGGTAGCGGAATTGGATACTTTGCATTCTTCGGAATCTGTACATCCGGCGCATCATCTGGACGCGGCGGAATATAGTTCACCATAGACGCGAGCGGCTCTGGAACAGGTTCCTCCGGCTGCTGCTGAGATGCTCTTGTGCCTGGAGATGTTCTGGGATCAGTAGCACCAGGGTGTACGTAGGTCGAAGGCGTCACCGGAGTGGCCATGCCGAAATCTAAGCCTCGGCATAGAAATTGACGAACAACTTCTTCAGTCGATAAATTCTCCGTCGTGAACCAATGTAAATAACAAAACTCTGGATAGCAATTGGCGGACCTGCGTAGGGTATGGATGTTGAAAACAAGGGAAAATACTCTGCACACTCGGCTCTGAAAACAATAATTTAGATCTTCAAACACAACTATGCAACTCGAGACAGTAACCCGAAAATGATACAAGTGTGAGGTATTTATAGCCAGCGGGGATAGTAAATGCGACCAAGTGGGGTAACGTAGCTATAGGCGGCTACAGATGAGTTGACAACACGCTATCCTCCTTGCCATAGCGGTGCATTTAGTGTGATTGACGGGTTCTGACAGCCTTCCGGGAGAAGCTAATGCTTTCGGCGCTTGAGTTAAATGCAAATCTTTCGGAGATTAAGCCGAATCCGTCAGAACGGCTAGACTTAAATAGCGGCCTTATCCTTCATTTATTCAAACGCGGCTTCATAACTGCTGTAATTCAAAATTTCCGGCGGGTCATTTCAACTTAGGAAACTGTGCCTCTATGGGTCCACAACAAAACTTTTTCAAGCGGTAATTTATCAAAGAGAACTCCGCAAGAGCGATAGTTCAATGGTCCAAAAACAAAACTTCGCCAGAGCGCACCGATAAGCTCTCTTCAAGCAATTTTTATTCAGGATGCGCAGATATTTCAAGGAACTGCGCAGGAAGCTGGAAACTGAGGGTGTGTCGCAGCTTCCGTGTAGACTGAATGCGATGTCTCTTTCAACTACACCGGACATCTGCACTCTTGAGCAATATATTATGTCGACAGGGCGGAGTGGCCGTCGCAATAAAGCTTAAGCCGACTCCCGTTTATCATTGTAGGTAGGAATTCTCCATCCAGCTTCGCAAGCTGAACTGCGCCTCCGTCTGTTATTTTTATTACCTGAAAAGGGCCTAACCAATGCACGCGAAACTTGCCTGGAAATTTGATGAATTTACTATCATAAAGGAGTACCAAGTCTCCTTCTTCAAAGTGCTTATGCTTAATGTGCCTGTCGTGCCAAGCTTTCTGTCTTGCCTTCTGTACCTGTTGATGAAATCCGGCCAAAAATCTGTCTTCTTCTAAGGAAAGCAGTTGCAAAAGTCTTTCATTCATAGTATCAGGATCTGCCATTTCTGTAATTTGCGCAATTCGGAGACTGGGAACAATGTATTCCATGGGCATAACTGCTTCTTGTCCATACACCAAGCTGAAAGGTGTGTGACCTGTTAGTTTCTTGCAAGTGGTTCTGTAAGCCCATAATACAGCTGTGACTCTAAGGTCCCAATCATCTCTTTGTTGATTACAGATTTTCGTCAGGGCATTCTCAAGGATCTTATTGAATGCTTCCACCGTACCATTAGCTTGAGGATGGTAGGGTGTACTCTTATGGTGATTAATTTGAAATTCTTCAGTAAGGGCCTCTATAGTCTCATTGAGGAAATGTGTACCTTGATCACTCATGAGGATCACTGGGCATCCAAACCTAGTGATAATGTTCTCGAAAATGAACTGCGCGGCAGTAGCAGCGTCGCAGTTCTTAACTGGCTTCGCCTCAGCCCATCTGGTGAGGTATTCAGTAGCTGTAATGATATATCTTGCGCCAGTTCTTTTTCCTGGTGGGTTAATAGGTCCTACAAAGTCAATGGCCCATTTATCAAAAGCACGCAGTGTGATCTGGGGTCTTAGCGGCATTTCATCTCTCCTTGAGGGTTTTCCTGTGCGCTGGCACACATCGCAACATTTACAGAATTCCTTAGTGTCCTTGTGCAATGTCGGCCACCAAAGACCTGCGGATAATATCTTTTGCGCAGTCGGCTTTCCTGCGAAATGGCCTCCTGCGGTACCTCAATGCGCTTCTGCGATGATAGAGCTCTTTTCATGTGGTAAGATACATCTGCGCAAAATTTCGTCAGGGCCCAACTTATAAAGCTGGCCTGCTATCAAAGTGAAGTCTGCGGCTCTAACAACAAGTTGCTTTTTCTGCTGGATTGTAAGCTCAGCCGGCGCTTGTCCGGTAGTGAGAAACTCAAGAATATCAGAATAATATTCGTCTGCTGCTTGGATAGAAAACAACTGTGCGTCAGGCAGATTGTCCTCCAGACTGGTAGGTTCCTCTCCTGACTCTATTCTGGATAGATGGTCAGGCCCTGCATTCAATCTGCCTGGCTTTACAATAACCTCAAAATCATACTCTTGAAAGAGCAGTAGCCATCTGCAAATTCTTTCTCCTAAAACTGGTTTATTGACCAAATATTTCAGAGCAGAATGGTCAGTATACATTTTAAAGTGAGCTCCTAACAGGTAGTGTCTGAATTTCTGTAGGGCATACACCATAGCTAATCCTTCCCTTTCTGTAGTGGTGTAATTCTTCTCAGCTGTAGATAGCTTTCTGCTGGAGTAAGCAATTGGGTGGTCAATACTTCCTTCTCCAGACTGTGTAAGCACGATTCCTAATGCTATGGAAGAAGCATCAACATGAACATGGAAAGGTTTTCTCCAGTCCGGGAAAACTAGAATAGGCGCTGTGATCATCTTTTCTTTAAGTGTGTCCAAGCTCTGTTGGCATTCTTCTGTCCAGTGGAACTTCGAATCCTTCTTCAGCAATCTTTCCATAGGTGCTGTGATCCTTGCATATCCTTTGATGAATTTTCTGTAGTATCCTGTATGTCCCAATGTAGTGCGCAATTGCTTAACTGAGTTGGGCGCCGGTAAATTAGCAATGATGGCAACCTTCGCAGGATCCATCAGAAGTCCTTGTCTGCATACAATATGTCCCAACAAAATACCAAAGGGCGCACAAAATATACATTTTTTCAAGTTAAGGGAAATCTGATGCTGTCTACATTTTTCTAGCATCATGCGCAGATTCGCAATATGGTTCTTTAGTAAACCAAATACAGTCCAGTCATCAAAATAGACTTCTAAAAACTTGTGGATAAATTCTTTAAAAACAGCAACAACAACTCTAGAGAAGATAGCAGGTGCGTTTTTAAGACCAAAGGGCATTACCGTATACTGGAATGAGCCCCATTCAGTTGCAAAAGTAGTCTTGTGGCGGTCGTCCGGATGGATTCTGATCTGATGATATCCCGAGAAACCATCAGTGAAGGAGTAAGCCTCTTGTCCTCCAACATTATCAAGTACTTCATCTGTGAAAGGAGTGGGAAATGGATCGTGCGCTGATGCATCATTGAGTTTGTGCAAGTCGACACAAATTCTTATTTCACCTTTCGTTTTCTTTTCTTGGACCACCATAGGACTAATCCAATCGCTTTCCTCTACTGGCTCAATAATACCTGCTGCAAGCATCTTATCAATTTCTTCTTTGACTTTTTCTTTGTAGCGCGGGTTCAACCTGTATGGGCGCTGCTTTACTGGCTTGGCATCTGGTTTCAGAGGTATGCGCATCACTCCTAAGTCTCCTAGGATGCCTTTCATTTCTGTGAACTTGGTAGGAAAGATATCCTGGTAGTCACGTAATAAATCTGAAACATGCGCAACAGTTTCATCATCCCAATAATCTCCTATAGAAGCAAACTTTGGGTCAGCTTCTGTGCCAATGTTAACTTTCTTGAGCTTGACGTGTTCTGTGATGGCAGGAATATCAAGCTCAGGACCTTCAATATTGCGCGTCCCTTCTGATTCTGGGATATTGATGTTGCGAGGATCGTCCTCCTCATCTTCAGCGGTGAAGTTATAACATTCCAGGGCATGTTCTATCTGGACAGCCCAATCTGGTTGGGAATACTCTGTTACTGGATAGTGTTCAAATACCTTCTTTCTAATACACTTCAAAGCCTGATCAATGCTTGGATGTTCTGACTCAAAGCTGAAGGTAAGTTGAAAGCTTTCTATCATAAGAGCCCAAGTAAGAGTGCCTCTGCGCAATTCTGTTTCAGTATACCAATTCCTTGGAATTGTATCCAATGTGTGGATGAATTGGTGAACCCATTCATCTTCCGGAATATCTGACCATTGCTGAATACATGCTTCAATGTGTGACCTGGGGTCACTCTGTCCTTCATATTTGCGTAGCGCTTCGGCTGTGGTGTCCTGAAATCTGCGCAGTATCAATCTGCGACAGTCTTTCCATGTATGAATATTCTCCTTGTGCGCAATCCACCATCTTGCGGGTGTAGCGCGCAATGCTACATCCAGTGCCTGTATGCGCTGCGGTTCTGGAAGCTTTTGTTCATATTCCTGTATGAATTTAGTTACTTCGGTTAGACCATCAAAAGTTGGAGTGTCAGTTAATTCTGTGCCAATCCATCGAATGGATTTAGTTATCATGGCGCAACGTCTTGCAGAAACCTCATGTAGACGATTCTGCCAGTTTTCCAATCCTGCATCTGAATCTGATGTGCACGAGCTATCACATCGCCAGCTGATATGGCCGTCTGCTGTGGGGTTGACATAGTCACTGTGGTTAGTGGTCATCTGGTACAAACTTTCCATGTGGCGCGCTTCCTCTTCTGCGCGAATGGGTTCTATATATCTTGGTCCTTGAATAGGATCAAGAGGTGCGATGACCCTGATCTGGTCATCCTCAAAGGTCATCTGTCTTTTCTTCAGGTTAATGACAGCCAAATTATCAAATGCCCAGTCTATTCCTAACAGCGCTGGGTATGGTCTACTATCATCCATAATTTTGATTACTTCAAAATCTGCAGAGCTTCTTACTCCTTCAATATCAATAGGTACATTGGGTAATCTGCCCAATGGAGAGACTCGTTGCTGATTTGCGAGTCTTAGCTGGATAGGGGATCTTGTAAGCTGAGGGCTTCCCATCTGTTCCCATGTCTGCATAGTGAGAACATTGGCTTCGGAGCCCAAATCTAACATGACTTCATCCATTTCAAATGCTCCAATCTGCGCTGTGAGCCTCATCTCTTTTCCAGTTCTAATGTGACTCCTGATCTGATGAACAGCACACTGCGGTGTGTTCGTCGAAGCAGAGTGTTGGCACTGATCCAACAGGTGTTGGAGTTCTAGAGTTGCTTTTTCATTGCGCAACAGTTCTAAACATTGTCGCAGGAATGCTTGAACACTGCCTAGTGCATGCTCCTCCTCCTCATCATCATCATCATCAGGCCTTCCAGCTGTAGTGGCCTGTTCTTGTACCAGGTTGTCTTGTCTTAGCACTTGCGATCTACTAATGTTCTACGGAATTGCGGCAGAACTTGAAGCTCTCGGATCTGAGAAATACTCTTGAGCTTGCTTAAATGCTTCTTTTTGCTTCTGTAGGTTAAGTGGGGCTGGTTTAATGTTAGCGCGGCGCACCCATTGCGTCGCTTGCTTTCCCGTTCCCATCTCTTGCGCACCAGTGGTTGCTCCACTGCGTGTCACTATATTAACTGTAGGGTCTGGTTCTCTTTTTTCTGCTCCAATCAACTGGATATTCTGATTGACCTATGGTGTCTTTGCTTGCATCTTAGCCTGTAACTGAGGGCATTCTTCAATGATATGGTCAGAAGATTTACAATACCTGCAGAGGGTTGTAGGATTTTGGCAATCCCTAGCAAAATGACCTTGTGTTCCGCAATTATAACAAGTGATCTGTCCTCTTCCGCGACCAAAATTTGTTGTGCGTCCGCGTCCTCTGTAATTTGCTGCTCGGGCGTCCCGAGTTTGGTCATAAGGTGGACCTGCTGTGGGTCCTTGTGTCTCTGCTTGTACCCTATAAACATCATGCTTTCTTTCTATCATAAGATCATATGCTCTACAATTGTTCTCATCATGACCTACTGATTTACAGAAATTACAATATAGATTCTTTGGGGTTTGCACATATTTCTGGAGTAAGTGACATTCTTGTGGTTTATGACCTCTAGTTCTACAGATTTCACACCAAGGCCCTTGTGCCTGTGGTAAAGGATTAGGTGCTCCAGTTGCAATATAGTCTATGAAAACGGGACAATGGTCCTTTGAATGACCTTGGGCTTTACATTTTGTACACCAAATTTCTTCCTTAATCTCTTTGCCTTTCTTAATATCATGCACTTGCAAGGTTAAGTTTGCTAATTGGTTCTGTAAATGCGCAACATCATTGCTTGTTCCTGCAATTGGCGAAGCTTCTAGTTTCATAGCCATCTCTAGAGCTTGTTCCTGAGTATTGAGATTCTGTTGCATAAGAGGAAGTCTAATGTGTGGGAGCAGCGCAGTAATGAACCATTCTTTATGTTGCTGTGGTGCAAACTCGAAGCTTACTTGATCTATCAAGGCTTTGAACTTCTGGTCAAAGTCCCATACTGATTCTGTAGGTAACTGTTTGATGTCTTTGAGCTCTGTTATACACTGTGATTCTGATTTAGGTTTCTTAAATTCCCGAATCATAGCATTTCTTACCTCAGCAAGTGTCCTATTCTGTGCTGCTGAGTATTTCATGAACCAAGTCAAGGCTCTTTCTCTTAGTGTGGTTGCTAACTGAACCAGTTTAACAGCATCGTCATTAATTTGCTTAATTGTCCAAATGGCTTCACATAAGAACCAGTGCTGCTCAGGGTCTTCTATCCCTGTTCCTCTAAAAGTTGGTAGCTTCATGTCATCACCCATCCTTCTTGCGCGGGTTTGAGGTGGAGGTACTGTAGCAGTGCGTCCGGGATGGTTAAACAAAGGTTGTACAGAGGTACTAGAAGGTATTACTGTAGGATTATACTGAGCTCCGTCTGGTTTTTGCGGTGTAAAGGGGTAATAAGGGATATGAGCACTCCCTTGTCGTTCTATATGGCTTGCTCTAGGGACTTGGCTATCGTCTGGGCTAGACTCAAAAGAATATTGGTCAAGGCCTACTTTATATCGTTTTCCACTACGAGTGCAACCAATAACTTCAGGATCACTATCAGAATCTACGGACATTACTTGTCTATGCTATTCATCAGAAGCAATACATAGCTTTCCTTTTTCATACAGAAGCATTTTAATCCATAAGTTCAGAGAATTTAAGAACTTACCTCTGTGTACTTGGAAGAAACTCCTCTCAGCTTCACTGAAACTCTTTCTTGTATCGACTGCAATTTCGGTAATGAAACCTTCCAGTAGACTATTCAACCAAAAGTCTACTGCGCGGGAAACAGAATTGTCGATCCGCTTCACAATACTGACTAGCTCAGGCGTCCACGTGACGGGTCGATCAACATGCAGCGTAGGTGTAGAATCTGCTAACTTGGCTATCCAAGCGTGTAACTCCAATGCAAATGTAACAAAGAAAATTTCGTAAAGGTCAGCATAAATATACTTCTGTAACCAGTCTTCTGTTTGAAACGTAAGGCTTCTATTTTCTTGTTCAGCGAACTCTTTAGCCTTTAAATCAAACCAATCTCCAATTTCTTTAGCTGTAGGATTCCAGTAACACATTTGTTAACTGAGCAAGTCTCAGTGTAACAGAACCTTATGTTGTCTTCAGCAACAATCTCAGATGTCGCGTAACTAGTAAGTCTTACAGCAACAAGTCGCAAGGCAACGGAATCATTTGTTGGCTCCTCAATCTCGCGCGTCGCCAAAATAACAAGTCTCACAACAACAAGTCGCAAGGCAACGGAACCATTTGTTGGCTCAATCAACAGGGTTCAAAGCCATGGAAGTAATGTGATCAAAAAGTCATAAGGCAACGGAACCATTTGTTGGCTCAATCAACAGGGTTCAAAGCCATGGAAGTAATGTGATCAAAAAGTCATAAGGCAACGGAACCATTTGTTGGCTGCTTTACTGGGCAGACCCGGGTTTTAATGAAGCGCAGCAACAAAACCCCTTGGCGCACTGGCCCTCTCGGCAACGAGCTGCGCGGCAGCTCGAGGTCTCACCCGAAGTGGCTATGGGGGGTTAAGGAATCAGCTTTCCTTAACCGTGGTGACGCTGAGATTGTTCTATATATCTCCTTCTTCCCCTTATATCGGTGGTCGGACTTTCCCGCAGGCCTCGCGACACCACTGCGCGGATGCCTTCCTTCCTGCAGACCCACTGCGCAGTCTCGTCCTCCGGGCGCGGAAGGCGCCTATCCCTTGCGTCGATGCGCTAAAATACCTTCTCACCCTGCGCACTCATCGCAGTCATGCGAAGCTCGGTCGCTGCAGCGACAGCGTTCCACCACTCCTTCTATACTTGGCGATTATAACAATAAAGGACCTTCCTACACTCACTTAAACAGTCGCAAAGATGATGCAAAAGATGTACACACAGGTAATGATCTTAAACAGTTATTATTCACGCAAACATTATAACAAGAAGATATATGTGAAGCTCATCTCCTCGAGGAAAACCACGTCCACGGGAGTGATATATTAACCAGAAAATGATAGAGTTATACAATATGCTGCGCACACAGCTGCAGCCTTAGATCTTTCCAGGAAACTCCACGCACACAGCTGGGAGCCCTTCTCTCAATCTAGTATCCTCTCTATGGAGATTACAAAGGCACAGACGTCGACTCAGACTGTCTGGAAACTCAGGGATTAGCTCCTCGGCTATCCGATTTCCTCTCTAGTTCTACACACTGGGTAGGAAATACAGTGAAGGATAATCAACACATGATCTATCCTTTAGACTGGCTATCTAACAGTCTATCTAACTCTCTCTAATTCTCCAACCGTCTACCCATTACAATTATTCATATATATAGGTGGCCATGACGGTCACACCTTTACAAAACTGTGGGCCTTTCCCAACAGTGATTCCCAAAAACCCTAACCACGCACATGGCTAGGTGTACTGTAGGCGCCGCTTGCAGTCACGTCGCCGCTTCCTGCAGGCTCCATGAATTCCGGCTCAGATTGTGGGTATGGGCGATCGTCCTTCGCCTTCAATGCTCTGGTCCGTTGCTCCTCCTTGATCCGAGCAACCATAACTTCTGTACTGAGCCTTTAAATGAGGGTAGCTGAGCCCTCTACTCCATCGCCTTATTTATTATGGTAGCTGAGCCACCTTCATTCTTCGAGGACGTGCGCGCGAGCTCCGCAATTTCCGGTCCATGATCTGCGCTGAGATCATCCATCTGGCACCGTACTGCGCACCGTCTCCTTCTTACCCAAAACTTAGTGCTTGTCCCAAAATTAGCACTTTCCTTCCATACTCGTGCTTTTTCCCAAAATTCGCAGCTTTTACTATAGCTGCGACCTTGGCCCCAACACAGACCGAATATGTGAAGAAAATTGATGTCCTAGAAATTGATGACCTCCAACATTATATTGGAATGTCATCAGTACACAGCCATTTGCTTAAAGAAGTGCATCAAGCTGCAGTAACGGAAGTTCAAGGCATTGGAGCAGAGCTTAGAAAAAATGTGACTTCTTAGAATATCTTGCTCCCTGCTTCCGCAAACATAGTCATAAGGGTCACTGGCATTTGGTATAGTTATATTGCGGAGGTGGAGAAAAAAGCAGAAGCAATAGCTGTAGCAGCAAATCCGGAGTCCTCTCTCCCGGCAACAACAACTATAGTAGATAGCTCGTTTTCCTCTCTCCCTACAGTAGCAGAAATGACAGTGGGCTCAGTTCCTCCTTCCCAAACCATTTCAGCAGCAGCAGTGAGCTCGATTCCCTCTTCCCAAGCAGTAGCACCAGATACAGTGAGTTCGAGTGCCTCTCCTAAGGCAACATCAGCAGCATCAGTTGATTTGGGCGACCCTCTTCCAGCCGAATCACACATGCAGGAATGAAAGCGCTGAGTTAGAACGTGAATTCTGTTTTTTTTGTATTTTTGGGGCTTTTCAGATGTGTAAAAGCGTGGAACTATGGGACAGCTGTCCCTATTTTCTGTTAAAATAATTTCTGTAAAAGAAAAGGAGTCACAATTTTGTCTGTTATAGAGGAAAATTCCTATAGGTGACAAGTGTAAAAGGCCAGGTGGCATCCCAAAGGGCAATTTTGTAACTATAAATAGAAGTTAGTAAGGAATAGAAAGGACTTTTGGCAGGGATTTAATTTTCAAACTTGTACGAGCTATCTTGTGTATGTTCTATGAAAGTAAAATCTTCTAATAAAATCCTGGAGATGGACGTTTTGAATGGGAATGAAGGATGGATGTATATTGGACTATTCTGGTGACTTCCATACTGTAATGTGAGATCTTTCTTGCTGTCTGAATTATTTCTTTGCAACTATTGATTTCACTCCTTTCTGTGCAAACGATTTCTCTGTTTCATGAGTAATGAATGTGTTTACATTAAATTAGAAGCTACCTTATGATATCTTTCATCTTTGTTGTAGCTTTATCTATAAGATCTAATGGCTATCTGTTCTTTCTTTAAGATATCTACTACAGCTCATTGCTCATGCTTTAATTTGGCTCCTTGCAGGGACAATTAGATTTATTTCATGTGTTTTTTAGACTTAGATCTGTTCTTTCAGTTTTGCATCTAGATTAAATAATCTTGCTTCTCTCTTTGATGAGTAATGAAAATGTGTTATTTGTAATTAGAAGCTATCTTCTGAGATCTTTTATCTTGCTGTAGTTTTCTCTTTAAGCTTTAATGGCTGCATGTTCATTCTTTAAAGATAACTCTTACAGCTCATTGCTCATGCTTTAAATGTGCTCCTTGCAAGGATAGTTAGGTGTATTTCAGTTTTATACTTAGTTCTATTTTCTCAGTCTTGCATCTAGATTAAATATAGACTAGGCACTTGCACATCATTATAAAACATAAAATTCAAAAGAAAGGTGGATCGGGCCATAATCGGTATAATCGGAAGAAAACTCCAAATCCACGGTTGCCGGAATCGCTAACCGGACGGATTCCCTATACCAAACGGTAGATAATCTAGTTGGGATCATCTATCGGGGAGAATCCCTTTCTGATTGATGCTACGATATCCGAGGCATCAAAAATCCGTCAGGAGCTGGCTCTGATACCATGTTAAATTTTGAGCATTAATTCACAATACTCTAGGATCTTTGCTGAGAGAATAAAATCTACAGTATATCAATGCATGACAATCACAATATGACAAGCATCACAAGAATCAAAAGCATAAAGACAAGAGACACAGAGTTTCCGTGGGGAAAACCCTAAGGTGAAAAACCCCACAACTTCCTCAGAGATAGAGAGAGCAATGGCTCAACCAAAGTACAACCAAATAACACTGAGATAGTCTCCTGATAGCAGATGATCCTCCTCCTCACTAGTGCGCCACTTTTCAAGTGAGAGTGAGTTACTTTTCCGAGTGAGTAAAATAGAGATCTCCTATCTCTATTTATACTTACCTTTTTGCCCAGTGACCTTATGGGGCCGACTTGTCTATCTAGATACATCCACATTATATTATATATAATTCAGGGCTTACCCCACATGGTGGTCTAATAACCCATCGGCAAGTACACACACTTGCGACACTTGTCAATCCACATGACGACACTTCCTTATAGAGGAATAACACATCTCTTATAAGGGTACAATGAATATATATATAAAATACACAGATGAAATACATTCCGAAGTTACATATACATCAACACTCTCCTTCTGCCGAGTCAAGTTATCTGATTTTTCTAGTGCCTTATTGATGTCCTTATGCTTATATCCTAGGATTCTAAAGACAGAGGTCAAGTGGTCGTTTTCTTTTTCAAGATGTTCCTTGTCTGATATGCAGAAACATCTCATGGCTAAGGTGCTTATTACTCCAATTTTCTGAGATGAATGGTGATGTGAGTAAGCATGAAGGCATGTTATATCCATATCTGGATATTTTCAATTAACTCTAAATAAACCCACAATTTCTGAAATAACCCACATTTTGATAAATATAAGATGATATATAATTGATGATTGAAAATCACAATGCTTTGGCCTTTATATAGGCTTACTAATACATTTTCATCGAAAGGTTATGTCTTTTAATATAAATGATTTAATTATTATTATTATTATATTACTATTATTAAATATTTAATATTATGTTTGTTAAATTGTCTTCCCCTTAAGGGAAGCTTTGTCCTCAAAGCTTATTTACTGAAGGACTTATCAGTTATTCTTGTTGTAACATCTTCTCATGGTATTTTGAACTTGTAACTCTGATACTTAATGAAACAAAGCGATATAATTTTTGAATTCCTGAGCTGAGTTGTCGCATTTCTTGGGAAGTGATCCATCTGAAATTTACCTTCATCAGAGTTGTTTTCTGGTTTGATAGAATATAATTTTTTGTTTTATGCTCCCAAGCAACTTGGCGATTTTGACTTTTCTCTCCTTCAAAGCAGTTCGTTTTGCTATAGGAGTAATGTTGATTAATTTCATCTTGATTTTGTTGACTTTTCTGATTCAGATGCTGATAAGGGCTCTTTGTAACGTTACTTTTCTTGTTAATGTTCATAGTGTCTTCCTGCTTTGATTCTTGTGTATATCCTTCTTTAAATGGGAAGACATATTGAGCAGCGACTTGAACCGAGTCTGTAAATGTGCCTTTTAACTTGTCCTCTAACATTTTTTTATCATTCTACATCTTTTTAATCATTTCTTCTTGTGATTTATTATCATCTTTGAACCTCTCAAGTTGTTTTGTTAAATGTAAATTTTCTTCCTCTTTATCCAGTAGCTTTCCTTCGGTATCTTCATTTGATTGTTGTGCCCTGTTAGTACCTTTTAACTTCCTTATTTTTCTAAGTAATGTCTTTTTATGGTTTCTTAACTGATATATTTCTTCAGTGTTATTTGATAATGTTCTTTTGACTGCTGTAATCTCCAACTTGTGCATCTTTTTAGTGTCGTCCTCTTTCTGCTGGAATTCTTTAATTTGTTGTTGAAGGAGGAAATTCTCTGCTTCTTGGCATCTTAATTTTGTCTGGATTTTTGTGATTACGTCATCTTTGTCCTTGATGATTTTGATTAATCATTTTATTTCTTCTTTATTCTTGTTCACTTATTTCATGATTTTTTGGTTTTGTAGATTCTGATTGGGATATTTTTCACTCATTAATTCCTTGATTTGAGTGGTTAATCTCTCAATACGCTTTTTTAGATAATGATTCTCCTGCTCTATTAATCCTTTAGAAATATCTTGCTTTGTAATCTTCAATAATAGACGATCATTGGTTTCCTTATAATGCTCTAACTTGTCCAATGCTGCTTATAGTTGGGACATTACTACTGAATATGTGTTTACCACCATTTGTGTCTATGTATTTGCTTCAACTTTGTCTTCTTTTCTTTGACTTGGTATTCTTGATTTCTTCCCCTTTTATAAAGTAATAATTGTAATAACAATTATTTAAAATAATAATAATAATATTATTATTATTATTATTATTATTATTATATTTTTGAATGGTATGAGAAAAAAAGGGGATTATTAAATAATAATTTTATTTAATAATAATGTTAGAGGATTAGGGTTTTAAACATTTATTATTATTAAAAATAATAATAATGAAAATTTGGGCAACAGGCATGGGTATATTTTAGGGTATGAAATTATGTATGAAAATGGACAACGAGGAGCATGGGACGGTGGTGGTAGCATGGGGATGGAAGTGATGGATTAAATGGAAAGCAACAACAAATAGGTAGGTGCATGGAAGTGGTAGCAAGGGCACAACTAAGGGGTATGAGGATACCAACCGGAACAACGTGGAAGAATGGATAAGAGATTGGCAGCCAGTGTAGAAGGACGCATGTGTGGCTGAAGGGGGTGGTGGACGGAGGGAGGCGAGAAAGAAGAAAGAGAATGCGTGGGGAGGAGCAGAGAGTAGGGGCGTGGGGTCGAGTAACAGATAGGAGGGGTGACGGGCGATGGAGGCAGAGTGGTGGATGCGGGCGGCGGATGGAAATGCGGTGGCAGGGTCAAGCAACAGAAAGGAGGGGTGACGGGCGGTGACAATAGAGTGGTGAACGCAAGATGGAGAGGAGTGTGGGAGGAGCGTAGAGCATGAGGTTGTGTGTGAAGTATGGGTAGACATGAATGGGGTCGCAAGCACTGTGGGTGAATGAGCATGGAGAGAGTGTTGGTACGTGGAGCAATTGGGGGAGATAAGACTTGCAGGTGTGGAGGGAGAGAGAGAGCGTGGAGGAAGGGATTTGTTGGAGAGGTAGGTAGGCTGCGGGCTGTGGGAGATGTGGGAGGATGGAACATGCGCGTGGGAGTGTGGGGGGCATTCAATGGAATGTAGATATGGTGGGAGGCTGCAGAATGGGGCATGAATAGGTTGATGAGAGGGAGTGGTGTAGCGGATGGTTGGAGGAGCAATAGAGGTATGTGAGTTATGAAGGGAGAGCGGTAGGAACCTAGAGAATTTAAATGGCCAAAAAATGAATGTGGACCAAATATCCTTAATCATAGAAGCTCTTAGTAGTGATGTCTACAAGCTAGGGATCAAGGCCCGAGAAAAGGGATAGCTCTGATACCAATGTTATATCCATATCCAGATATTCTCAATTAACTCTGAATAAACTCACAATTTCTAAAATAACCCACATTTTGATAAATATAAGATTATATATCATTGATGATTGAAAATTACAATGCTTTTGGCCTTTATATAGGCCTACTAATACCTTTTCATCGAAAGGTTATGTATTTTAATGTAAATGATTTAATTATTATTATTATTATTATATTACTATTATTAATTATTTAATATTATGTTTGTTACAAGGCAGCTCTCCGAGTGGGTTTTATTTTTGTAGACCTCATGGCTAAGGGTTCCATCATTCTTTTTGTTGATTAGTACATCAAGGAAGGGGATGCTCCCATTCTCCTCCATTTCCATGGTAAATGTTATGTCATTAGAGAGATGATTGAGATGTTCAAGAAATTTGTTAAGCTCGATAACTCCATGGGGCCATGTCACATTGTTTTCATCGACATACCTCTTCCATCTTGTGGGCTATAAGGGGAAAGAGTGAAGAGCCTTCTTCTCGCAATGCTCCATAAAGATTAGCAACGATGGGAGATAAAGGGGACCCCATTGCTACTCCGCTGGTTTTCTCATAAAATTCACCTTTAAAGCTAAATAAAGTGGAGCGGAGACATACTTAAGCTAGTTTTGCAGTCTTTGGATCTGCAACTTCAAATATTACCTACATCGCTTCATTGAGGGGGATTTTGGTAAAAATACCCACGAAAGCAAAGCATATTAGCAAGTCATGTGCCTCCAATTTTTCTTCCTTAATGATATTTATGAAGTCCCTAGAGTCTTTGATAAATGAATCCATTTTCCCCACAAGTGAAATTAATAGATTTTCTACATATTTTTCCAGGTGATAGGTTGGGAATCCAATTGTGTTCACAATCGGTCTGAGAGGAACCCCATCCTTGTGTATCTTTGGAAAGCCATATATTCTGGGCGTGATCTCATTATAAGACATTTGACGTTTCTTAACTCTTTCTTCGATGGTGGATTCCTTAATGGATTTCCTCACCTCTTTCGTAACCCTTGAAATTGGATTGTATGGTAAATTTTTATAGCTTCCTCTTGTTTCTAGGTGCTTCCATAATTTTGGTGTTGTCTTCTCGGTTCATCACCGCAATGGACCCTATTGGTTGTGGAGCCTGATCTCCATATTCAGAGATATTATTATTCATCCGTGTCCATACCCCAGGTTTGGTATGATCTTGGCAAGATCCCCAGGGGGTCCGGGGGCCAGCGGGCCCCCTTCGGGGGTTCGGGGGCAGCGCCCCCGAGAAAGGGGGCTTGGGGGAAATGCCCCCAAATTACAAGGGTTTGGGGGCGTAGCCCCTAAGGAAACATTTTGGGGCTATTTTTGCCACCAGTTTTCGGGCCCATGGTTTTGGGTAACCCGTGGTATTTTCCCATTGTATCTCCCTTATAAAAGAAACACACTGTAATACGGCTAGGGTTGATGTATTAGGTTTTATGCATTGTAAAGATCTCTGAGATCAGAAGAGAGACTGTGAGATAGTGAAGAGGAAGTGTAGCGGCTGTGCTGCAAGTTGTATCCCTTCACTTTGCTGGACGGTATAATAATAAGGACTAGCAACTTCAATGTAGACGTAGCCCATCTTGGGGTGAACCATGATATATCTGTGTCTCTCTTGTAATGTGTGTGTGATTATATTTTCATTTCTATTTATTGTTATTGCTCCGTGATCCTGTTTTTCTAACAATTGGTATCAGAGCCAAAGGTCTATTTGGAAGATAAACCCACAGGAAGCTAGGGTTTTTGGTTCGAGTGGGAGAAATGGCAGAAGAAGGAATTTTAAGGTCGAGAAGTTTAACGGCCAAAACTTCCAATTATGGAAGATGCAAATGGAGGACTATCTGTACCAAAAGGATCTATTCCTGCTGTTGGGAGGAAGAGCAAAGCAGTCGGCGGCCATGAAGGACGAAGAATGGGAGGTTCTTGACAGAAAGTCTCTGGGAACAATACGGCTGAGCCTGGATTCGTCAGTGGATTTCAATATCTCAAAAGAAATGACAACGGAGGGTTTGATGAGCGCTTTGGGTTAGTTGTATGAAAACCATCGGTTTCCAACAAGGTATTTCTAATGAAGCATTTATTTAAAATGAAGATGTCTGAAGGTGGATCTGTTACTGGTCATTTAAATGAGTTTAATACGGTTACAAATCAACTAAGTTCTGTAAGTGTGAACTTTGATGATGAGGTTAGGGCTCTTCTAATCTTGTGTTCATTGCCAGAAAGATGGAATATCTTGGTCATGGCTGTAAGTAACTCTGTCTCTGGTTCAAACACCTTGAAATTTGATGGTGTTATTGGTGTTATTCTTAGCGAGGAAATGCAAAGAAAAAGCACAGGTGAGACATCAAGTAATGCGTTGACCATGGAGAGAAGGGGAAGACAAAAGGAGAGAGGAAAGATCCAAGGTAATAGTGTCAAGTCTAAAACAGGAAGATCCAAGTCCAGACTGGGAAAGATAGAGTGTTGGAACTGTGAAAATAAAGGACATCTGAAGAAAGACTGCAGATCTCTAAAGAAGAAAGGAGATGCACAGCAGGAAACTACCCAGGAAGCAAATGTAGCAGGTGATGTGTTACAAGATGCTTTGATTCTTGCATTAGATAATACTAGTGATTATTGGGTAGTATATTCAGGGGCTTCATATCATGCTACACCCCATAGAAAATATTTTCATGATTATGTTCAAGGCGATTTTGGACATGTTTTATTGGGTGATGATGAGCCATGTAAAATTATTGGAATGGGTAAGGTATGGATAAAAGTTAAGAATGGAACTGATTGGTTGTTGAAAGATTTTAGGCATATTCTTGCTATTAAAAGAAATCTAATCTCAATAGGGAATTTGGGAGATGGCGACTATCTATCTACGTTCAGAGAAAAGTGGTGGAAGATCACTAAAGGATCAATGGTGATAGAAAAAGGAGACAGGGTAGGTACGTTGTATTTATGTCCTCATAATACTGACCATTCTATCTCTTTAGCTTCCACAGGAACAGATACAACATTGTGGCATCATAGGCTTGGCGACATGAGCGAGAAGGGGATGCAGATTCTCCACTCAAAGAAGTTGCTTCCAGATTTGAAGTAGGTAAGTTTGGAATTCTGTGAGAACTGTGTTTATGGAAAACAGAAGAGAGTTAGATTTCTCAGTTTTGGGAAACATAAGAAGAATGAAAAGTTAGAGTTGGTGCATACATATGTATGGGGACCGACTCAGGTACAATCTCTTGGTGTCTCTCATTAATATGTTACATTTATTGATGATGCAACTAGGAAAACTTGGGTTTATTGCATTAGACAGAAATCTAATGTGCTTTCTACTTTTAAGAAGTGGAAAGCTTTGGTTGAGAATGAAACAGGAAAAAGGTTGAAGTGTCTCATATCTGATAATGGAGGTGAGTACTGCGGTAAGGAGTTTGATATTTACTGTTCATACCATGGGATTCGTAGAGAGAAGACAGTCCTAGGAACACCACAAGAAAATGGTGTGTCAGAAAGAATGAACAAAACGATCATGGAGCGTGCAAGGTGTATGAGATTGCATGCAGGGTTGCCCTTACAGTTTTGGGCGGATGCTGTAAATATTGTTGTTTATTTAATAAACAAAGGACCTTCAAGTGCTTTGGATGGTGGTATTCCAGAGGAGGCATGGACAGGTAAAAAGGTAAACTACTGATTTCTGAGAACGTTTGGTTGTGAAAAATTTGTCCATATTGATAAAGAAAATAGAACAAAGCTTGAAGCTAAATCCAAGAAATGTACTTTTATTGGATATGGGGTTGATGATTTTGGTTATCGTTTATGGGATTATAAAATCAAAAAATAATTAGAAGTAGAGATATGATATTAAATGAAAAGGTCATGTATAAATATCAGTTGCAGGGAAAGAAATAGGAAAAGGAAAACACAGAGTACACGGTGCTTGATGAAATTCAAGAAAATGAAGTTCCAAAGGTGCCAGAAAATCAAGAACAACATCAAGTACCTAAAACTCCTGCAACTGCAAGAAGATCTACCAAGATAAGTAGACTCCCTGAATGATACTCTCCTTCAATGTATTATTTATTGATGACTGATGCTGGTGAACCAGAGTGTTATGAAGAAGCAATGAAGGTGGAAACTAAAAAGAAGTGGGAGCAAGGCATGAATGAGGAGATGGACTCATTGGTAGGAAACCAGACTTGGGATTTGGTTCAGTTGCCTGCTGGTAAAAGAGAATTGGAGAACAAATGGATTTACAGGTTGAAGGAAGAAGAAGGAGGCAAGAAGTGGTACAAGGCCAGACTTGTTCTAAAGGGGTTTGCACAGAAGAAATGTATATATTTTGATGAAATATTTTCTCTTGTGGTTAAGATGACTTAAATTAGGACTATTTTAAGTCTAGTAGCGGTAGAATATTTGCATCTTGAACAGTTAGATGTAAAAGCAGCCTTTCTCCATGGGGATTTGGAGGAAGAGATATATATGCATCAGCCACAAGGGTATGAGGTCAAAAGTAAGGAGAACTTGGTATGTAGGTTGAAAAAGAATTTGTATGGATTGAAGCAAGCTCCAAGGCAGTGGTATTTAAAATTTGACAGGTTTATGACAGAACAAGGTTATAGTAGGTGTCATTCTAACCACTGTGTTTATTTCAAGAAGCTAGATAATGAAAGATATAGTATCTTGTTATTTTATGTGGATGACATGCTTTTTGCAGGGTCTAACATGCAGGATATAAATGTACTCAAAAGGAAGCTAGCTAATTCATTTGCAATGAAGGATTTGGGTGTTGTAAAGCAAATCCTTGGTATGAGAATAACGAGAGACAGGAAAAATCGCAAATTGACATTGTCTCAGAGTGAATACATACAAAAGGTGTTGGAGAGGTTGAGAATGCAGAATTCAAAACCAGTAAGTACACCTTTGGCCAACCATTTCAGTCTAAGTAAGGAAATGTGTTGCAAGACACAGGAAGAGACAGATTACATGTCCAAGATTCCCTATCAATCAACAGTTGGAAACTTGATGTATGCCATGGTGTGCACAAGACCAGATATTGCACAAGCAGTGCGAGTTGTGAGCAGATATATGAACAATCCAGGTAAAGAACATTGGAAGGCAGTACAGTGGATTCTCAGGTATTTGAGAGGTACTACCACTCAGACATTATGTTTTGGAGGCTCAAACACTATTCTACAGGGATATGTTGATGCAGATATGGCAAGTGATAAGGATAGCAGGAGGAGCACCACAAGGTATGTGTTTACTGTAGGTGGAACAACAGTAAGTTGGATTTTGAAACTGCAGAAGGTTGTTGCACTTTCAACAACGGAAGCAGAGTATGTTGCCGTTACAGAGGCTAGTAAAGAGATGATTTGGTTGCATAGGTTTATGGAGGAAATGGGTAAGAAGCAGAAGGATATCAATTTGTATAGTGACAGCCAAAGTGCCATTCATCTTGCAAAGAAATCATCATTCCATTCCAGGACTAAACATATACAGCTCAAGTACCATTTCATATGCTTTGTTCTGAAAGATGAACTGTTGAAGCTGGAAAAGATACATACTAGCCAGAATCCTGCAAACATGTTCATGAAGGTAGTGACCAGAGAGAAACTGAGTTCCTGCTTGGTTTCAGTTGGCCTTCTAGCATGAAGGTGAAGATGAGAAAGTTGTCAATTCCAAGGTACAACAAGTGCAGCAGCGGTGGAGTTGTTGTGATCTGTCTCAAAGTGGGAGATTGTTGGTTGTGGAGCCTGATCAGAGATATTATTATTCAGCTGTGTCTGTACCCCAGGTTTGGTTATGATCCCCGCACGATCCCCAGGGGGTCCGGGGGCCAGCGCCCCTGAGAAAGGGGGTTTGGGGGAAACGCCCCCGAGAAAATGGGTGTTCGGGGGTAGACCCCGAGGAAATTTTTTGAGGTTGTTTTCGCCACCAGTTTTCGGGCCCAAGGTTTTGGGTAACATGTGGTATTTTCCCATTGTATATCCTTTATAAAATAAAGACATTGTAATATGTCTAGGGTTGATGTATTAGGTTTTATGCATTGTAAAGATCTCTGAAATCAGAAGAGATATTGTGAGACAGTGAAGAGGAAGTGTAGCGGATGTGCTGCAGGTTGTATCCCTTCACTTTCTTGGATGGTATAATAATAAGGACTAGCAACTTCAGTGTGGAGGTATCCCATATTGGGGTGAACCACGATATATCTCTGTCTCTCTTGTAATGTGTGCGTGATTATATTTTCATTTCTGTTTATTGTAATTGCTCTGCGATCCTATTTTTCTAACAGCCCCTCCCTTATTCGTCTTAAGAACCACAATCACCTCATTCTTTCTCAAATTTTTGAGGGCTTGAAGTTCCTTGCCATTCAAATTATCTTTTGGAAGATTGGCCTTCTTCAGAATTAGCGTGCAATCCAATCTCACGCTTTATTTGTCTTCCTCCTATAGTCACTTGAATTCTATCCTCCACACTGAAAATAATGTTTTCCAATGGAACGAAATTGGGGGTTGGGGAAAACCCGCGACCTTTCTTACGGAGATTCGTCGTGCCTTTGTTCAAGTCTGTATTGGATAGGCATTTTTTTCTTTTGTTTAACCTCATTATCGTACATATTGCTGTGATTGGTATGTGCTAGTTTCTCAAACTTATTGGGCATTATTTTTGTCAGAAAATGCTAGCAAGAAGACTAAGTGTAATTCTAGAAAGCAGTAGCACCTTTTTTTATACTATGCAAGTGTCAAGTATAGAGAAGTTTCAAGATAGAGTCCTTTTTAATGGATGTTATTTTTGTTTCTTTGTTCTAGAACATTCCTTGTGACAACAAAATATATGTTCTTTTTTTAATATAAATATTTTTCCTTGGGAAACATTTCAACAATCCAAACAATTTATTTAAATCAAAATATATTCAAGAAGTCAACATATACATATACATATACATATACATATACATATACATATACATATACATATATACATATACATATACATATACATATACATATACATATACATATACATATACATATACATATACATATACATATACATATACATATACATATATATATATATATATATATATATATATATATATATATATATATATATATATATATATTAAAAAGGCATTTAACCCATTTATGTCTAATATTTCAACAATTATTTACACATTAAGCACATAAGTAATACTTCAATAATCCATCTACCAAGTTACTAATAACTAATGTACCATATACTCCCCACAATGGGTGTGAATCGTCACATGCCACACAGAGAGTACATGCATAACACATCAGGTGAGTGGTGGGGAATACCATGCACAAAAACATGTGTCCACCCCACATGTCTTTGGAGCAAGTGCCTCTGTCTCATCATGATGATATGATTTGTCGTCGGATAAAATATTTAATTCGAGGGTTCTCCTATCTGTCATTGGGTTAGTAGGATCTTCTTATGTGCAAGTTTTCATGGCAACCAACTCTTGCATTGGCCACCTCTCCATGTATGACCGCCTCATGATGTGGTTTCTAATTGGGATCTCCCAATGTAGGCACCTTCACTGCTATGGTTTGGCTTGCTCCTTCAGTCGCAAAAATTCTCGACGTGGTCGGAATTGGGCGGATCTATGGAATTTATCTCTCATACTTAGCGAGCGCTTCTTAGTATGGAACTCTCTCGACCAACCATGGCATGAACCGAAGTGAATCATAAGAAGACATTTGCAAGCCCCAAGCGGACTCATATGCCTCAGGACTTAAAGGACATGAGGAATTCCCAAGGTTACTTTGAGCAGAAGGATAGGCCGGGAACCAAAGCTCCCATGTCTTGCATGGAAGAACGCCTCCACATTAGGGGAAAAAATCAAAATGTAGAGAAATTAGTGGAATATTTGAGGGATATGGTTGAGAACTCGGGCTCTACAAGGACCCAGGAAAATTGCTATACTTGTACCCTAGGCATTCTATGGAATATGAAAGCCTTGTTTAGTCTAGCACTGGAAGATTTTGAAGAAGGTAATTTTCATAATGATCCCATAGGCATTCCCTTGGTTTCTCTGATTGCTCATTTGGAGGAGGGGTTGTAGAGGCTGGCTCACAACCATCTAGATATGGATGAGAGAATCAACATGTATCTTAATGCTTTGGAAAAAGACCTGACTGGTAATACCTTTAGTAGATAACCCTGGATGGACACCTCGACCTCACAACTAATTTTCCATCGTTTTCCTTAGGAATTTCAACACAGTGCTCCTCAATCAGCCAAGATCGAGTCTCCAGGTGCAAATTGTCTAGTCTCTTCTCCTATTCTCATCTCTGATGATGATTAGCTTTGACATATACAATTCTCTGGTGTTAACATAGATTTGGTCTTTGGTTTAGATAATCATTTTTTTGATATTTTGGTCATAACCCCTAGCCTATGGGGGATCATTTTGAAACAACTCCATAAACTTCTTGGCCCTAGACTTCTAGAAATTTTTCATAGCCAATTAAAGATTAGAAGTAACAGTACCAACAATGTCATTCAGACTCGTGATGCAGCTCTCTTGAAAAATCATAGCTCTGTAATTTTTTCTTATTTTAATAAATTTTTTAACCTTACAAAAAAACTAGTGTACCATGTGTGTGTGTGTGTTAACAATGCATTTAACCCATTTATGTCTAATATTTCGACAATCATCTACACCTTCAACACATAAGTAATACTTCGATAAGTCATTGACCAAGTTATTAATAACTAATGTACTAACCAATCATACTAATGTACTCATGAAATGGAATATACACGGTCAACGTACACATATTAAGTGTGGGAACAAATAATCAACATTTATTTTCCCTAATGAATGATTTTTACATGCTCGCAAACCAATACGTGGAAAAACCATTAAATAATGCATTATCATCACTCATTACAACCATTCATCACTCATCAATATTTATAGAAAAGCATTAAAACTTAACTAGATAAACTTAATCAAACAGATGAAGCATATAATCATAATGAAAAAATACCATCCAAATCATCGTGGTCTCATCCATCTCATAAATATTCAAGTAACTAGTCACCTCTATTTCCATCGCCTAGCCTATCCATCCCATCCTATGCTGCAATATGTTGTGGTATCAGCTTTACCGAGCTAACCACGAACAAAACTCATAAGAGAAAGTGTCAACTACATCAACCAAGCATCCCCAGTAGGAAACTAACAGTTGTCATCACACATCTAGGGTAGTCTTCCCAACATAGTCCTCACACGATTCCGAGTTTTGGAGGATAAATGATAGGAAATGCCTCCACCCCGCTAATATCACTAGGGTCAACACCCTTCATCAACCATACTGTGAAAGCACTATTCTAAGAGTCTCATCATTGAACAACCACTATGGGAAAGTTGTGGTTCTTATCAAGACTCACACTCACCCACAAGTCATAGCAATGTTGGAATTCACAATTAAATCATAAGAAACACTTGTATCACATCATTATCTTCTTGATGTCTCGTACATCTTTTGTCCCTCGGCACTTTACGAATATAGCTATATTGTATCCAGTCAACATGTGGGTTAGTTCACCACTATAAATATCATGCGTAAACATATCAAAATCTTTTAGGTGATAATCTATATTACTAAAATGACATTTTAAATAACCATGTAAGTTCCTTTGCAGCATGTATCGTACTTGTTCTATATCCAAAGTACTAATTAAACTGACATTCGCATACCGATTTTCCACATTTAATTTTCATGTTCAAATGAAATCACGTACTCATCACCATTAATAAAATAAAAGGACAAATGTCATTTACTATCCACACATAGGAAAGTCCACATGTTCACATAACAATAGCCTTAATCAATTTAGCTCGGTCCAACAAATAATACACAATTAAAATGCTAAGCTAATTCACATTAGAGTTTTAATTACTGAATGTCAAAATAAGGGGTGTTACGGTTTTTATAAACCCTAAATCAAGGGTATAATGTTACATTGAACCCTTGGTTTAGGAATTCTCAACCTTTAATTGAGTGCTTATAAACCCTTGGACAATGGTTTTTAAAATGTTTAGTTGAGAGATTAATCATGAACAACTTATAAGCCCTTGGCAAGTGTTCTTTAACTCTTGCTCAAGGGTTTTTTAACCCTCATTTAATGGTTTAATATCAACCAAGTGTCTATAGGTCAACCCAACTACCTCACAAGTAGCCCTCGTTTGCAAACTTTTCAAGAAATTTCAACTTGCAAAAGGTCAAAGCTCTTCTTTTACATAATTTTCAAGAAAAGCCAACTTCCAAGAGGCCAAAACTCTACAATTATTGTAGAAAGAAAAATATATACTTAAAAATTGTCCTTACAAGAAGATGCCAAATGACTATATCTACATTATAGGACTACATCACAATAGTGAAAAAAAGGATGTCACATAGAACATCATTTTTTTATTGTAAAATTTTGAGATTTTTTTTATAAAATGAATAAATACAGATTGCCCAAAAAAATCATACATAACTATATACTAGTGTATATAACAAGTTAACTTTTCCATCTCATTGTAACTAATAAAACTAACCTTTCCTTATTAGGAAAGGTTCCCTACTTAGATTGGATTTTGACCAATTCAAAATCTCAATAGTCTACAAGTTTCTCCACCGCTAGAGGGATTGTTTTCATAGAAAAGGTCTTCATGAAGATTTGAACACTCTCAATATAAATAACTAAAGAAAAACAATATTTCATATTAACATTTTATCAAATGGAAGGTGGGAAATGTATTATTTCCTAAATTATTTTGTCAAAACACCGTTGTATTTCACCAAAGGTTTTTACACATTACACAAAATGAGAGAAATTGCCTTTAAGGGTACCCGCACGATGTTGGTACCCAAAAAGGTTGAAATGGAAGCGCATGAGCAGAAAAAAAACAAGGACGCACATGCGCATCCAAACACACGTAGACACCCCTACTTTGACAATGCCGATCATCCACGTTGGTGATTTGACATGGAAAATATGTGTGCGAACACGTTGTTAACGTGTACTCAAACATATGCACGCATGCATCATTAATGCGTAAGGAAACATATGCATGCATGCATGATTAACGCGTGCACGCACCTGTGTTTTTTATAAAAAACAGACCGTGGGTTTGTTATCACAATAACAAACCCGCGAGTGAGGAGTGGAGATAAAAATCCCCCACGAGCGTGTGTTGGAGCACCCAACAACCTCCTATTCAACATCAAACTCAACCTCCACTCTGTTGTTGCTAGTGCCTCTAGGTAGGTGCTCAACCAATCAATTTTTTGTTTTTTTTTCCATTACAATTTTAATTAAAAAAAATTAAAATCAATTAAAAAACCAACAAATTGTCATTGCAGATAAAATACACATAACAAAATGACAAACACACCACAACCATCAGAGGAAACAAACGAAAACTAACTATCAAACGATAACATCAACATTGGAATGGACAATGAACTTGGTGATGAACCAGCTGAAAACCCCGAGGATGAATTACGATTTAAACAAATTAAGGGTCTTAAGCGATGAATTGAAGAGCACCAAGGAACCCTCTTGGGTTTCCCTGGCTACATCATTGCAAAACATCATTGAATATATCAAAATGTCCCATAATGAGATCACTAATATGAGCCAATATAGGGCTCGAATGAGGGAGCACTATTCCACTGGGATATCAAAATAAAAAATTAAAGACCTCAACATCACGAAAGAACAATTGTACATCAAATTCATATATCCCAGGACAGGACAACCTCTAGATGTGAGGAAGAGACGGGTTTGCATGGACTGGTGTATTTACCAGCCATGGATAGATAACTGGAGAAAGAGATGGTTTATGGTGTTTGACAGGCCCCCATCCAATAATTTGGAGGTCCCACAGTATTTTATTAGGAAATTGTGGGCTTATTTTGAGCTAGGATACCATGTCAATTATTTTGACATCACTGAGTTTCATGGTGTCGGTCTTAGCTTTAACCAAGATCGACCTCAAGCCCGCCGCAACCCACTCAGAGGACCTCCTGCACCAAGGAGAGAACCAAAACCCCCTCCTCAACCAACTGGGTTTGGTAGCGGCCTAAATGAGATTGATGACTCAGTTAGACGTTCCACATGTCATTTTATTAGACAAACCACATCTGTGGCTATGTCTTCACAGAGTCGGGAGGACAACAATGAGACACACGCTCTTGCACGTTCTATGGGTGGTGGCCATGAAAGACTAGGTACAGGTGGAACCCAGGCGGGGCCATCTAGTTCGACTGGAACAGTGGCACATCTTTGTTCTCACTGTGGTCATTCTTTCCATGGTCCTACGCAACAGCATGCCATAGAGAACTACGTGGACCAGGTTAGCTATTGTTTTATTTAATGTTCAAGTATTTATTGTATGTTATTTGATATCGTATTTTTTAATATATTTAACTTTGAATTACACATTGTTTACTTTATTTGTTTTAATGTACAGTTATTCAGGGCCGAGTCTCCATCCTCCAAGTGGGAGGAAATTGGTTCCTTCGACCTAGATCGAGCCATGGCAGTAGTAGAGGATATTGTGGCACCATACACGTAGGTAACTTATTTACTTTGAATAATTAGATCCAATTATGAGTAATTTGTGTTCAGTGATTACAAATTAATTAGCACTGAGTAACCATTTTTTATATCATCATCGTTTAAAACTAAAATCAAAATGAATAATTCTCACAAAACATGTCTATCATATTATCATCGGATTTTACAGTCGTGTTTATCATATTGTCTAAATTATTTGAGAGCTATAAATTCATATAATCCAACCAAACAAAAATGAAACCTTATAAAACATCAAAACCTAAGAAAACTAGACATGTGTTCATGTTCACCTTAGGCATCCTTTGCTTCTCCATTTTCAACTTCTTTAATTGATTATGCTACTTGTGCTTATTCTATGTCTTCATAATCACCAAAATCCCATTGAACTGCAAAGTCTTTTGGACGAATACCATTCACTGAAACTATGGAAACTATAGGATGTAATGTTACAAGGCATTTCTAAATATGTAGTCAACTTCTCTAACCTTTCAATCTGTGCTTCCATTCTCTTTTCCACATCCAAAATACTAGCCAATTGGTCTTCATGATGACTGCATATAATTTGATTAATATGCAAAATTACCTCTTGTAAGGTGTTCATCTGTGGTGATAAGCACCTCAGGACGTTGTGAAGCTCTGTAAATCCACAATGAAAACACTCATCATGTTGGTTGTTTTCTTCCATAGTACCAAAATAAATTACAAGAGAAAGGGTGCTTGGAGAAATAACCTAAATTGCAAAGAAACTGTCTAAGTCTCCATTGAGATCACCTAGATAATAAACCAAAAAAGGATTTCCTAAAAAAAATAGTTCAAGTTTCCATCCACAAACCAACATTTCCAATTAAAATAATCATGTCATAGTCCAATTTTTAACAAAGAAACAAACCAAACAAAAGTATTCCCATCCTCTTCACTACCCAACAACATTCACCACCACCCCTACAAATTATGAAGTAACCCAAAACCAAATTTGGGCTCAACCCAACTTACCATATGATGAAGTTTCTTGGCATTAATAGTCAGAGATATCCTACACGCACCAAGATTTTCCATATGAACCAAATTAAAACTCCACTACAGAATAATCCAAGTTCAAGTGTGCATTGATTACTCGAATGAGGAGGACTTAAATGTGATTTCCTCAACCACATCCATTGCCATTTATCACATAAATACCACTAAGTGTGACTGCTAATGTATTTCATGAAGGAATTAAGTGAGTTATAACACTCCTTTTTCCAATTTAACCATCACATTCAACATGGTTTATGTAAATTTGGTATCACATGAACAAAGAATATGAAAATATTCAATAAATTCAAACTTTATAGCTATACCATTAATACCTCTAATGATTATAGAAATGGGAGAAAAATTTCCAAAATATGTCATTCTTTCTTGACCAATGATGAGAGAAGAGTCCCCCAAAATCAAAACATTCCTAATCTCTAAATTCTTCAAAATGACCATTCCTTGATATAAGGAAAGAACTCTTTCAAAAGTTGGGCAAGGGATTTCTTTCCATGTCAACACTTCAAGCATAAATTGTCAATATTCTTTGCCACATTATCTTCAACGAATGACCACAAAATGGGTCATTTGTTCCTATCATGGGCCCAATCCATTGTGGGTCAAAGGACACGATCCCCACAACCATGTTCTTTACCAAGTCTTGAACAAATGGACTACACCAATACAATAAAAAAAAATTATAATATCCAAATCCCATCAAACCACCACTTATGTGGTTACAATTCCTATGGACATTTTCCATTACAACTGGCGGGCATTTTTACTCCTTTGTCATTAATGGCTTGTTATCAACGACAACCATATTCAACATTGTTTTACTTTGTGGTTGAAGATACCCCTTGCACTTATTTCCCCTACGTGCTTATCTATATTGTTGTTATTGTGGCGATAGATTTAAATCTCTAATTGTTGTGTGTTTTAGAGTCGATTCTTGAGTCATTGATGTCATTTGTAGGTTGGTGGAACCTATTTTTTGAAGAGAAGAAATGATTGATAAACCCAACAAAAAGAATTAACTCTGCCATATTTTTAAGAAAAACAAAAATAAAACAATGGCGCATTCATAATTTAAACAAGACATACCTTGGAAACTTCTAAAATAAATCTTGCCATCTCTCTCCTAGTTGCCTCATATCACAACATTAATTCACTTATTATATTTGGGATCTAATCCAATTCACGGTGATACTACAATCAATGAATCACTACAATCAATCAGAAAATCAATCACTAATTGACCCACAATACTCTCTGCTTACACCTAAATCACTTTGCCATTTCATCTCTTAAGTCTACATACCCTACCAAATTGATATACTTGGCACACTTCCCTCCTAAACAAACCATATCACTTGATGCAAATGTATATCAGATATGAGTTGTCCCTATACCATCAAGCCTAAATCCATACCATAATGTTGTCCTACAAATTTACTCGGCTTCTTGTGTACCACAAATACACTTACTTCAATCCAAAACTAAACATGAGGTGATATTTCTACTGCTGGTATAATCACATCAGATTTGGATTAACATTTAAACCTATAAGACAATCACACATTTAACTCTCATAACAAGGTAATCATTAGATTATGTGATCATATACTCCCTATTGTTGGATACTATACTTTTACCGCTATTAAGGAATTAATTGTTTGTCTCTGGTAATCATCTAACTTGAATCTAAATTAATTGCAGTCATGTTTTTGGGTTTTGTGTCCCCAGAGAAAATCCTCAAAGTGTCCCTGAATGGCCCAAGGGTGCCTGAAGAAAATCCTGTAGCACCAAAAACGTGACTTTGATCGCGGATCCATCGATTCCGATGGATTCCTGATGCTGGGTTTTAGCTGGGCCCCCCCCCACACCATGCTCCCAATGTTCGGAAATGGTGCCAATGTGCCATCTCCAGAGCTAGGGTTTTGATTAGTGAAGTTCATTCCAATTCTGCTCAAAGTGGGAATTTCTCATTCGAAGGCCCTTGGGTGTGCGTGGACACCGTGGACAGGTCCAAAATGGCCATACACACGTGTGGTAGCCGACGGAATCCAAGTCCGCTCGTCGATTTTGGTTTCGTGGCCCTAGAGAAAATCCTCATAGTGTCCTTGAATGGACTTGGGGTGCCTGACGAAAATGCCTGTAGCACCAAAACCATGAATCCAATCGCATATCCATCAATTCTAATGGATTTCAGACGTCAGGTTTCAGCTGGGGGGCCCCCCACACCGTGTGCCCAACACCTGGAAATGGTGCCAATGTCTCATCTTCAGAGCTAGGGTTTTGCTCAGTGAAGGCCACTGCAATTCCACTCAAGGGGGCCATTTCTCATCTGAAGGCTCTCGAGCATGTGTGGCCATAGTGGGAGATGACAGAATCCAATTCCACTTGTCGGTTTGGGTTCTGTGGCCCCAGAGAAAATCCTCAAAGTGTCCCTGAATGGCCCCGGGTGCCTTACAAAAATGCCCGTAGCACCAAACCATGACTCCGATCATGGATCCATCGACTCCGATGGATTTCAAACGCCAGGATTCAGCTGGCCCCCCCCCCCACACCATGCGCCCAATGCCCAAAAACAGTGCCAATGTGCCATCTCCATAGCTAGGTTTTTTCTCAATGAAGGCCATTCCAATTCCGCTCAAGGGAGGCATTTCTCATCCGAAGAATCCTGGGCATGTGTAGCCACCGTGAACAGGTCCAAAATGGCCATACGCATTTGTGCGAGCCGATGGAATCCAAGTCCACTCGTCGTTTTGGGTTTCGTGGCCCCGGAGCAATTCCTCAAAGTGTCCCTGAATGGCCCAGGGTGTCTAACGAAAATTCCCATAGCACCAAAACTATGACTCCGATCGTGGATTTGTCGATTCCGATAGATTTCGGACATCGGGTTTTAGCTAGGGGACCCTCCACACCATGCGCCCAATGCCCGGAAATGGTGCCAATGTGCCATCTCTGGAGCTAGGGTTTTGTTCAGTGAATGCCATTCCAATTTTGCTTAAGGGGGGAATTTCTCATATGAAGGCTCCCGAGGGTGCGTGGCCACCATGGACAGGTCCACAATGTCCATACAGACGTGTGGGAGCTAAAAAAATCCAAGTCCACTCATCAGTTTGGGTTCCGTGGCCCCGGAGCAAATCCTCAAAGTGTCCCTGAATGGCCCTAGGGTGCCTGACCAAAATGGCCGTAGCACCAAAACTGTGACTCTGATTGTGGATCTGTCGATTCAGATGGATTCCAGACGCTAATTTCTAGCTTTCCCCCCCCACACAGTTCTCCCAATGCTCGAAAACAGTTCCCATGGGCCATCTCCGGAGCTATGGGTTTGCTCAGTGAAGACCATTCCAATTCTGCTCAAGGTGTCCCTGAAGGCCTTTTGGATGCGAGATGGAACGAGCCATATAATGACGACCGTGTCTCGGATTGACAACCCGTCGACTCCGTTGGATTCGGTACATCAGGATAATTCTATGGGTGCCCCTCTCCTCCGATCCCATGGCCCAGGTGTCACCTTGTAGGTCCATTTTGGAAACTAGGGTTTTGCTTAGTAAGGGAGTGTGCATTTTTTGCACATGGGGGTCAAATTTGAAAAATCAACGATCCAGGACTTATGGCTAGCGTTCCCAGCTGGAACCTTCCTATACACACTTGCAGGACTTTCCAGAACCCGGTTTTGTTGCACAGTTGGAATTCTATGCCCCGGTACGTATCCAACAGGTGTCCATGAAGTCCTTTTGGATACGAGATGGAATGAGCCATAGAATGACGATCGTGGCTCAGATCGAAAAACCGTCAACTCCGTTGGATTCGGGACATCAGGATAGTTCTATGGGTTCCCCTCTCCTTCGGTCCCATGGCCTAGGTGTCATCTTGTAGGTGCATTTTGGAAACTATGGTTTTTCTCAGTAAGGGAGTGTGCAATTTTTGCACATGGGGGTCAACTTTGCAAAATCATCGATCGAGGACTTATGGCTAGCGTTCCTAGATAGAACCTTCCTAGACACACTTGCAGGACTTCCCGGAACCCAGTTTTGTTGCACGGTTGGAATTATATGCCCTTGGTAGGTATCCAATAGGTGTCCCTGAAGGCCTTTTGGATGCGAGATGGAATGAGCCATAGAATGACGATTGTGGCTCGAATCGACAAATCGTAGATTCCGTTTGATTCATGGCATCAAGATAGTTCAAGGGGTTCCCCTCTTCTCTGGCCCCATGGCTCAGATGTCATCTTGTAGATCCATTTTGGAAACTAGGGTTTTGTTTAGTAAGGGAGTGGGCAATTTTTGCAAATGGGAGTCAACTTTGCAAAATCATCAACCGGGGACTTATGGCTAGTGTTCCTAGCTTGAACCTTCCTAGAAACACTTTCAGGACTTCCCAAAACCTGGTTTTGTTTCACAGTTGGAATTCTATGCCCTCAGTAGGTATCCAACAAGTGTCCCTTAAGGCCTTTTGGATGAGAGATGGAATGAGACATAAAATGACGACCGTGGATCGGATAGACAAACTGTCAACTCTGTTGGATTCAGGACTTCAGAATAGTGCTAGGGGTTTCCCTCTCCTCCAGTCCCATGGCATAGGTGTCATCTTGTAGGTCCATTTTGGAAACTAGCTTTTTGCTCAGTAAGGGAGTGTGCAATTTTTGCACATGGGGGTCAACTTTGCAAAGTCATCGACCGGGAACTTAAGGCTAGAGTTACTAGCTGGAACCTTCCTAGACACACTTACAGGACTTCCCGGAACCCGATTTTGTTGCACGGTTGGAATTCTATGCCCTTGGTAGGTATCCAATAGGTGTCCCTGAAGGCCTTTTGGATGTGAGATGGAACAAGCCATATAATGATGATCGTGGCTCAGATCGACAAATCGTCGACTTCGTTGGATTCAGGACATTGGTATAGTGTTATGGGTTCCCCTCTCCTCTGGTCCCATGGCCCATGTGTCAACTTCTTGGTCCATTTTGGAAACTAGGGTTTTGCTCAGTAAGGGAGTGTGTAGTTTTGCACATGGAGGTCAACTTTGAAATTTTTTATTTTGATTCTAGAACTAAACATTCAAAGAGTGGAAATTGAACCTACCACACTGCACCCTTGGTATATTTCTATGTCCTTAGTGTGCCATGTCATTTAACAACTCCTTAGTGTTCCACTATATTTGGATTTTGAGTAATTAATGTCATTTTTAAGAATTCAAAATTCCAAATAAAAAATGGAGGCAATGTTTCAACGATGATATCCCTATGATCCTTGCTAGCGTTGTTAGATCAAAGTCACCATGAACCTTTGCCATCAAGTTATGGGGGAATACTTTCCAAATCACAATGAACAACCATTACATCATCGTTTGTATCAATCAAGTACATTCAATTTTAAATACATTTTCATATGAGGATAATCCATCCTTTTTATAAACATAGGACCATGAACATTGTATTTTCCTTGATGATGATGAAAATGATGATGTTGTATATCAACATAGATCCTCATGTGTTGAGGTGGTGACTCAACATGTTGAGGTAATTCTTTGCATGTCGAAGCATGAATGGCGTGTGTTGTACTACTAACCATGGTTGAGCTATTAAGGCTGCTCTAGAGACTATCCACCTTTAGAGTGAATCACTTTAGTATATGACCACTTGGAACAATAGTATAACAAGATGACATAGGTTCTACTTATCCATTAGGGATGTGTGATGCCTTAATGGAGGACGTTGTTGAGGGTGATTCAAGAGTCTTAGATAATGTGAGTATTACACGGTCAATTCGAGCCCGGGGTGCAAAAGGAAAACCGAGAAAGGTCGACATGGGCAACGCCGGAATTGGTCCACCAATGTGAGACACACATGTACACGAATTAGAAGTAGACACACATGTACACCTCAAGTGACTATGAAGTATCTTTGTTAATGTTTGATGACTGTAAAGTGTGTATGGGTGGAGCTAAGTGAGGGGATATAGAATTAGCATGATGGAGGATGGTTTTAGGATGACTTAGCAGGATTTTAGTGATGTCCTAAGGGGTTTTTGCAGACCTGATAAAACATAAGCAAATGAGGATTTTTCTCCCCAAGAGGGTCACTTAATCAAAAAAAAAGAGGGCATCCAACTAGGGTTTGATAAAATATTGGAAAAATGCACAACAAGCTTTGTTTTTGTATTACATTAAAACATGAAAAATAACACATGTATGTATGTATGTATCAACAAAAAATGCATGTACCAACAAATAACATAAAACTACACATACCTCGATGTAGAACATAACATTCTTTGATGCAATTCTATCTCTTATGTAAAGTTGACTGACCTCATTCAATAAATCCATCTGGATCCTCTCTGTTGCTAATTGTCTCCATCAATCTCTTGTGCTCTGAATGAGGCGGGAAGTAGCGTACCTTGGTTGAGCTATTGCTTGACATTGTCTGTAAATGGATGTGTGTGCCAACGATCAAGTTTGTGAAGTGATACACCAGTGAACCTGGTCTGTATTCCATGAATACATACCCACTAGTCTTTCTTGACTTCCCATCTAGTGTAAGATATTCCCCCTTAACCACCATCGAGCCAATAGGAAATTCATTTCCTTAATCGTCAATTAATGATCTGTAGAGGATTTTCTTACCTTGTATGCACCATGCCAACCAATAATATGTGCCCCATTCACTTTCTTTCGAGGCAACAGCTGCATATATGTATCCTGGTTGTACAAGATCTGAGATATGGTCGTAGTATGTCAAAATAGCTGGCTGACCTCTAACTGGGTTGTTTCAACAACTGCACGTGGGTCTACTGCAAGTGACACACGATCCCATTCATCAACCTAGTCTATGCATTCACATTCATCCCATTCGCCGCTGCTACAAGGGTTGCAAAAGCAAGCAAGTTTTCACATCCATATTTCAAATAAGGGGTTGTTTGAGCTTCGAACTGAATGAAATCCACGTGTTCCTTGTACCGTGCCGTAACTATAGGAACACGATCGATCCATGTCAACCACTTGCCAAGCATTTATTACCACATGTCCTGTCACTGATGATGTTTGTTGATCTCTTGCTCGGTCTGACATTATTGCAGAGCACCATTGAACTATGGATTCTGTATCTCGAATATGAGGGTTTGTGTTAAATATCATCTCTTCCCTTTGTAGTGCGGTCTTGATGCATGCACCAGCCCCATCATGCTCACCTTTGTCGTGCCCGGTCTCAAAATAGTTCCAGATATGTGGCACATTGTAAGTCTTATGCAACATACTCATCCATTGGAATAATCAGGCATTTTTGAACTTGCCCGCACAACCATCTGACCATATCCAATGCTAATCCATTTGTAAATCTCTCTCCTTTAACTGATCATAGAAAATTTGAAAACAATGTTGCACATAATGCAGATCATGGGTTCTATCATCACTTATGTAAAATTTTGTCTCCTTCAGTATTATCCTCATGTCATTGCTGCTCTCTGGCCCATGCCTATACATAATATGTACCGTGATGTTGACTTGGTTTGAATGGTAGTATTGAATTTGGATTTCATTTTGTGGCTGAAGGGTGTAGTTTTCTGCAAAATCCACAATTGACACTATGGTTCCAACAGGAAATGTGTCCCTTCATTTTTTGTACTGCTCATCTTTCCATCACGCTACATGCACATGTTGAACATACTGCTTTGTTTTCTTGTAGAACTCCATCAAGAAGTCACATACTCGTTCCCGTTGCCATGAAAACAAGGGAAATGTTACAATGTGGCCTTTGGAAAAATGTATATGTCATAAATTGAACGTGTAATATGAAAAATATGCAATATTCATTTGTACCTGTGACTTCACCAATGCAATATTTTTACTTTCCCTAGCACTGTCTAATTGATAGGTTACGTACTTGAAGCTCTGCATCTCCATGACCATCCTTCCAAATTTGTGCTCCTTGTTGGTTCTCCATTTTGCCCATTCAGTGTACTGTTTTCTAGCATTTAAAGTCTTAATGGAACCCAATAATAATCAGTTTTATGTGTCTTTTTGGAGGTCAACACTGCTAAAGCTATGGTAAGTGATTTTAATTATTTGTTTGTTGTATTTTCTTGTTTTATGCATATGTTTTGGGTTTTAGGTTTCATTAAACCATATGCTAATAATAAGATTGGTTTCTCTTCCATACAAGGGTTCGTTTGGTTGCTTGGCCCAGCGTTCAAAGGAGGAGATCGGGGATTCGATCTACCATAAGGGCGTTTTTCCTGGATCCATATCATCTTTCAGATGTTTTTGAAGATTTCTCCACTGCTATTTTAGGCATGATCTTTGATCAAGGAACTATTGATTATTTTCTCCTTAACGATATGTGTATATTTTGGGATCTAAGATTCCATTTTTGGCCCAAGATTGCTAAGATATCTGAGGATTGTTATTCATATCGACCCTTGTTTCCAGGGCGATTTCACTCTGCATAATGTAGTATAAAAGTGACTATGGAAACCCTAAGTAGGGAGGATTGTACAAACTTCATTTTATGAATATGATTCAGTGCGTGTTTTCATTAAATCTGTGAGTTAAGAGTGTGTGGCGTTGAGGGCAGGGCCCACCTTCAACACCAAGCTGTGATATTCCAGTAGTGTGTGGTTTGCAGTAGCAGATTGGTGTTTTTATCATTTCACATTTCTTTTCAGAGTATAAATGGTTTGCTCATTACTGGATTGCAATAGAAGGCGTGACTGTTATTATTAGTTAATAGCATTTACAGTTGATGATAATGGATTGAGCTTGTTAACGGTTTGAATTTAAGACTTCCTCTGGTTTTTAGTATAAATTGTTGTATAAGACTAGGGTATGCATAAATTGTGTGATGAACTGGATGTAGGCCATGGTAGACTCGATTCTACGAATGGTTATGAACAGATTGAGCGTGATATTTCCATTTTTCCAGTATACAGTGTTATAATAGCTATAGGAATGGTTTTGAACTTGTTTTATTCGCAGGACTGTAAAATGAATTCAGAAATGGTTTAAATCTTTCCTTTAATTTCCAGTGTGTGGCGTTGGTACATGAATCATGAGTTTGACTCCAAATATTAAACCCTTTGTGTTGTAGCACGAGAGTAGCTTATAAACAGCCTGTCCTTGTACCGTCGAATTGCAAGATCTGAGCATCATTTGCAAATGAGTTGCGGGTTTGAAGACTGTAATTATAAAGCATTTAAGGTTTATCTCTTTTTGGATGAAAGATTGAATGGAAACTGAAGTTGTACGTGAATGAATTTTGGAAAGGAGTTCTTGTTTTTGTTTCCTTGAATCGATAATTAGTTTCACAGTAGGAACCAAAACCAATGAATGTCTATTACACAGTTTTAACACATATTGATGAGCAGAGTCTGAAGAGTTTTAGTGTTCTATTATGTGCATTTGTATGCACAAATCATAAACAGAGTACATTGAAATTTCACTAAACAGTCAAGCTCTCTTTTGGTAAACTGTGTGTATTGACAACTTTAAGCTAAAAGGCCATAGGTTATTTCAGATTTGGAAATATTTGTGTGGATTTAAACATTAGATTTGGAGTTCAATTAGGAAACAAAGCCAATTAAGTGTATGCATTTAGTTGATAACAGGTTGATTATTTTTATGGATTGTAGTTGCAATAACTTAGATTGCTGTAGAGATTATTAGTTGCTTTAAAGATTGCTGTAGCCTGAGATTGTGTTTATTTCTCTAGCAGGATGTGTTGTTTTAAAAAATCATAGAATTACAATTTGGAAATTCCTTGTTGGTTGTCTTTGAGTTCAACAGTGAGATATGAATTAGTAAATTAGTTTCCTCTTCTATAGTACAGATTTAGTGATCCTTGGCATTAGTCATTTAGTGTTAGCTTCATTTTTGTTGTAAGTGGATTAGGGTTTCTCAAGGAATGAGCATTGAGGCTACTTTACCCGCACATATAGTGTAGCAACTCAAAGTCTACGATTCTCCGGTTGATAAATTAAATTGAGGTGAATTAAATATCAATAATTTTAACCAACATTTTGGCGCCGTTGCTGGGGAGTTGCTCCAAGGTAAGCTGGTATTTTGCTCATTTTTTTTTGAATTGATTGATTGAGAAGTTCAGGTAGATAGGATCTTTTTACAATACACAACAAGGTGGAGGGGGAAAATTAAGACGCAAAGACAAATTCACTTTGGGATTCCCATGGTGTAACAGCCTGCCACAGCCACTTTAGTGGGTTACCCCAAATTTTTGTTGTGTCCTGCTGGTAAGTGTGATTGTTTTTCTTCACAAGTTTGATTTATTGCAAGAAGTGTGTTTATCTTTCCTGTAAAAAGTGTTTACAAGTGTGGTTATCCTTTTGTAAGTGAGGTGTGTTTAATTCCAGAAGTCTAATTTTACAGCAATTGTTAGGTGTGACTAGTTGTGGCAGACTGGAGGAGGAGGATTGGTAAGGCAAACTTGCGCATTTCATAACAGGTTCCTTCAAACCCAACTGTGGCACAGGTATTTCAATTTATTTTGATTAAAAGTTTTGTTATTTTTAGAAATTGTTTTGATGAGACCTAGAGATAGTAAGGGTAGATTCATTAAGGTTCATTCTGATCTTTTTGGAAACAACAAACCCCCCCCCTTCACTAACCCTAGGGATAGGGATACCGGCAACGAAACTGAAAACAACAACATTCAGAATTCAGCGGAATTTGGGACCCAACCAGTAGGAACTGAGGTTATACTCAGTAAACAGTTACATTCAGAAGAAATCCCACAGATCCAACAAGCTTCACCTTTAAAGGAAGATCCTAATTTGGTTGACACAGTGAACATAGAAAAAGTGAACTTCCTTCTTGAACATAACCAGAATCCGGTGGTTTCTCAATTAGAATCCACTACAGATTTACCTTTCAATTTTCAAACTTGGCCTAGGCCAGACCATTGGGATTTTATTCTATCCCCAAGAAGAGACAGGTTAGGTGTCAACTGGTTTAGAAACCCTCTTGTCATGAGTGATCAGGAAACTGGACATCAGATGGAAGGTGAAGGAGAACATGAGGGACGAACTGAAACAACCTTTGGCTTCCCCATTCTGGATCTTACATGGGATGTCAGTATGAAAAATATCCCAGCATCTTCATTACCTACCTTCTATGGGAAAAGCACTGAAGATCCGGATACCTTTCTATTTGAGTTTGACATCTTATGTAGGAGTTATAATTATCTACAGGATGCTCAAAAGTTAAAACTATTTCCAGCCACCCTTAAGGATTCTGCACTTAGATGGTTTATGAGCTTGGGGGAATCCACCATCCGAACTTGGGAACAAATGAAGAGTGCTTTCCTCAGAAAATACCGAGACTACTGTGGGCCTCGAGACTCCCAAAATGATATCTTTAAAATGCAACAGCATGAAGAAGAGAGTCTGGAGGAATTCTTAGAACGATTCTGCTTTGTATTGCAGAAGTCTAAGTATAATACCTTACAGGAGGATGCAGTCAGAACTCTTTTTCTAAAAGGGATCCTGGATGAATATGTGGAATCCTCAACTTGATGGCATCAGGTGATGTATCTCATAAATCCTTTGAGGAGATTACTGAACTATGCAGAAAGTATTCGAGGAGTAGAGCCAAGGCAGGAAAAAGCACAAGGGAAGGTCCTTCCCATATTTCTAGAACAACAGGAACTAGTGGGGTCACAAGAGTTGAATTGGGAAACCTGTTAGAAAATTTCAAAACTGACATTTTAGGCACCTTAAGCTCCCAATTTGATGCATTGAAGACAAAGAAACGGCAAGAGGAGGAGGACATAGCAGCATTACACATATTCTGCCCCAAATGCAGAAAAAGACACCCTTTGAAAGAGTGCCCCCTAAATACCATTTCAGTCTGTGCTCTTTGCTCTGCTCAACACCCAACTGACAATTGCCCTTCTTTACCAGAACTACAAGCTTTTTACAAGCTTAATGCTGAACCTACCGATGCATCAAGAAGGCCTTGGCAGCCTAGACCTCAAAACATGTACCCAGAACCTGTTTTCCAGAACCCTGCATATTATTATCCCATGCAGCAATCTCAGCAGCCATGGAGTCCACAAATGTGGCAGAATTGGCCCTCTCAACCTACTCAAACCCAGCCTTGGCAGCAAGGCTGGCGGGGACAGTCATATGGAGGACCACAAGGACAACCCTATGGAGGAACACAATCAGCCACCCCTCCTAGTTACTGTCCAATGCCACCAAATATACAGCAGCTACTACCAGGCTTTACACCACCTGCCCTTCCTCCTATACCCCCAGTTCCACAACAATATCAAAATCCAAATCCACCTAGACCCACGTTGTTGCCAGCCCAACCTATCCCAAACCCTAATAACCGACCTCCCCAGCCTCTTAATAATGCTGAAATTCAGATGGCTCCTACTTATGTAATTCATTCAGCTCCTTTACAGGAAATACAATTAAGGTCTGGGAAAACATTAAATAAAACCCCTCCAGCAGTGATTATTCATGAAGAGACTGGAGAAGAAAGTGATGAAAAAGAGATTACAGAGGAAGAAGAAGTGCAGATTGCCTCAGAAAATACTCAAGCACTGGGAACTCATTTCCAACCATCAGCTCATCCACAGGTAAATAACAACCCCCCTTACCCAGAGAGGTTATTAATAGAGAAACCTGTGATGCATCCACAGTTTGATTTGGAAAGTGAGTTGAGAAATGTTTGCATCAAAATTCCATTACTTCAGGCTATTAGAGATGTTCCTATTTATGCAAAGTTGGTAAGGGAACTGTGCTTAAAGAAACCTGGTCGAAAACAGAAAGATCCACCCAAGATAAATGTTTTAGGCCAGCTGTCTAATTATATTTCAGACTGCCCCTTACCCCCAAAATTTGCAAATCCTGGGAATCCAGTGGTGACCATTTACATCAATGAGGTTCCAATAGGAAACACTCTAGTTGACCTGGGGGCTGCCATTAATGTCATGTCTATGACCACCATGCAGAGACTTCAGTTGCATAATCTCCTCAGATCTACTCCTACTATTTTGGAGTTGGCTGATAGGAGCACAGTCAAACCTGTGGGGGCCTTAGATGACATTACTGTCACAGTAGCTTCTTGGGAGTATCCAGTGGATTTTCTGGTACTCCAAACCAAACACCCAATGGGGGAACATCCTGTTATATTAGGCAGGCCTTGGTTAGCCACTGCCAATGCCTTTATAGGATGCAGAGAAGGTATTTTAACTATATCAAATGGCACTTCTCTACAAAACCTAATTATTTATCCTCCAGCACAGCCTGTATCGGAAAACATGTTATGGTTAGAGAATCCTTATGGGGATGAGGATGTGGGACAACCCTTACTATCCATCATTCAAACTAGGGGGTTGGAACACCAGACTGAGGATGATATCCTAGATCAATTTATTTCAGCCACCACTAGTATTGAGTACCCTCAGTCCTTCTCTGACTTAGATAATGTTTTCACAGAAGATTTTCAGGAACACTATTACCCTTCAGCCACCTCATCATCAGTAGTTTTATTCATAGATGAGAAGGTTGAAGCTGCAACTATACCAATGGAGATTAGTCCAGGGAGATCTTTGTTTATTAATGGGAATCTATCTCAAAGACAGCAAAATCAGGTAGTTAATTTACTCAAAGCACAGTCTGGGGCATTTGCTTGGGTTTATACAGACATGAAAGGCATTCACCCTGACACATGCATGCATCACATCTATACGCAGGAAAATATTAGACCAGTAAGGCAACCACAGAGAAGAATGAATCCTGCGCTTAAAGACATTGTGAAGGAGGAATTACAAAAGTTGTTGGATGCAGATTTCATCTATCCCATTTCTGATAGCAAATGGGTATCTCCGTTGGTGATTGTTCCAAAGAAGGGAGGTAAGTGGAGAATATGTGTTGATTTTCGTGAGTTAAATAAAGCAACTCTCAGAGATTACTTCCCTCTTCCTTTCATAGACCAGGTTTTAGATACATTGTCTGGAAATAAATATTTTTCTTTTCTGGATGGATACAGTGGATATAACCAGATAAGAATAGCCCCAGAGGATCAAGAAAAAACCACTTTTACCTACCCATGGGGAACTTATGCTTACAAGGTGCTTCCATTTGGACTGTGTAACGCTCCTGCCACTTTCCAGAGGGCGGTGTTAGGTATTTTGGCTGATTTGGTCCATGACTGTGTGGAAATATATATGGATGATTTTACAGTCTATGGTAATGATTTCAAGGAAGCCTTGGATAATCTGGAGAAAGTTCTAATTAGGTGCCAAGAAACAAATCTTGCTTTAAGCCATGAAAAGTGTAAGATGATGTTAACTGAGGGTATTGTTTTAGGGCACCATGTTTCATCAGAAGGAATTAAGGTTGACCCAGCAAAAATTGAAATCATTACTAGTCTGTCTTCACCAACTACACAAAAAGAAGTCAGAAGTTTTCTGGGACACGCAGGGTACTATCGTAGGTTTATTGCTAATTTTACAAAGATAGCAGCCCCACTGTTCAAATTGTTGGCCAAAGACAATGGTTTTGATTGGGATCAACACTGTCAGACATCCTTTGACACATTAAAGTCAGAATTGTCTTCAACACCAGTTCTGCGGGGGCCAAATTGGTCTTTGCCCTTCCATATACAAACTAATGCTTCAGACACTGCCTTGGGGGGAGTGCTCGGACAGAAAGAGAATCAGTCCTCCTATGCTATTTATTTCATCAGTAAAAATTTAACACCTGTAGAACTGAACTATACAGTGACTGAGAAAGAGTTTCTAGCAGTAATTCATGCCATCAATAAATTCCGGCATTATATTACAGGTTACGAGGTATTTGTTCATACCGATCATTCTGCTATTAAATTTTTAATGAATAAACCAATCACTAGTGGCAGAATTACTAGATGGTTACTTTTGCTACAGGAATTTAACATTACCATAGTTGACAAACAAGGGAAGGAAAATCTGGTCGCAGATTTCCTCTCCAGATTGACTCATGCTGATGATAATGTTCCTGTAGATGATACATTCCCTGATGAACACTTGTTTGCTGTTTCTATTAAAACACCCTGGTTTGCAGATGTAGCCAACTATTTGGTTACAGGGAAACTACCTGCTCATTTGTCATCTTACGAAAAACGAAGAATCATACAGCAAAGTGCTAATTATTCATGGGTGGTTAATGACCTCTTTCGAACCGGTCCAGATCTGATTATCAGGAGGTGTGTGAGGGAGGATGAGATGTGTGACATCCTCCAAGCCTGTCATGATGGACCCTGTGGAGGCCATTTTTCAGACAAGCGGACAGCATATAAGGTGTTACATCAAGGGTATTACTGGCCTACCCTTTTTAAAGATGCTGAGAAGTATGTACAGGGCTGTGACAGCTGTCAAAGAATGGGGAGACCCACTGCTGCTGATCAAATGCCTTTACAAGCCCAGGTACAAATTGAACCTTTTGAAAAATGGGGATTGGATTTTGTTGGCCCAATCTCACCAATGTCAAGAAAAAAGAGATATATTTTAGTATGCACTGACTATGTGACTAAGTGGGTTGAGGCAAAAGCTCTATTGAGGGCCACTGAGAAATCAGTCATAGAATTTATTTACGAAGATATTTTTACTCGTTTTGGTATTCCTCGTGAAATTGTGACTGACAATGGAGCACAGTTTGTCTCTAAATCAATGAAAGCACTTACAGAACAATATGGAATTAAGCACTATAAATCTTCTCCTTACCACCCCCAAGCAAATGGTCAGGTGGAATCAACCAATAAAGTGCTAGAATCCATTTTAACTAAGACTGTGCAGCTACATCATAAAGACTGGGCAGACAGGCTACCTGAGGCATTGTGGGCTTACAGAACTACGTGGAGAAATACCACAGGGTATACCCCATATCAACTTGTTTATGGTAAACAGGTCCTGCTTCCTATAGAATTTCAGGTGAAAACTTTTCGTACTGCTGCACAACTGAGCCTGAATTTAGATGAAGCCCAGGAGCAAAGGCTGATGCAATTAAATGAACTTGATGAAATTAGACAAGATGCTGTCCAACAAACTGTGTTGATACAGAATCAGCGGACTAAGTGGCATGATAAATTTTTGAAGAAGAAGACTTTTGAAGAAGGTTATTGGGCTCTGTTATTTGACTCACGATTCAAACATTTCAAAGGTAAGCTTACCACTAGATGGATGGGGCCATATGAAATTGTGACTGTTTTTGATAATGGTTCTGTCAAAATAAAAACAATAGATGAAGAACAAACTGCCTTTGTAGTGAATGGACATATGTTAAAGGTATATCATAAACCTCTCTCTAAGCAAGAGTTCATCCATAACATAAGTCAACAGTCTGAACTAGAACTGGTAGGTGAGGAAAAGACTTCTTCATCTCCTACTCTCTCTCAGTAATCTTCAATGGAATTGTTTTTTTTACATATGTACAGGGATTTGTTTTTTTCTCTTTTCGAAAGGGTGCAGATATTCTTTTTAGTAAGACTCAGAATGTTTTGAAACATAAGGGAGGTGTTTTATCACTACTCTATTTTTCTGATTATTTTTGCAAAACATATTTAAGGACTGTAAATTTGGGTCAATTTCTGAGTTTCACTGATTTATTGGAATGTCTGCATTTGTGTGTCAGATTTTTCAGAACCGTTTTGGCTATTCATAAGAGTACTTGCCCACCAGGCATTGCTTACATTAATGCTTTAAGCTTCCTAAATATTTCCTGCTTATGAACCTATGGGCTGCTAGGACCATTTGATTTGGTTTCACACTAGATAAAGAGTGGGAATTGATGTTAGTTACAGCTATGGGCATGAAGTTATTCTTAAGATAGGCATCATGTTAAAAAGGTGTTCAAGATCGGGCAGTTTGGGGGTTATTATCTCTTGGCTGTTATAATATTAAACACATATATATATACTGTCTTTAGCCACTTTATGACTTTCACTTTCTACAGTTACGAAGGTTAGTTGTTCATATGGGCAAATCTTTACAGGCATATACAAAGAATACTCTTCCAATTCTGGTACCATCCCACTCCTAGATGATTTTCAGAGCAGCTCCCCCACTCATCTATGCTTGAGCAAATCATAAATTTTATCTTTAAGATGAAATTGGGACAAGAGCCTCTCATAGAAAAAGGGTGTAAGAGGTTAACCCGCCGGGATACTGAACAGGTCTGCTGGCAGCGGGTACCGACCTGTGGTATGAACAGGAAAACCCATCAGGGTTCTGAACAGGCCTGTTGGCAATGGGGCATCTGTCTGGGGAAGAAGCTTCTTAAGATGTTATAGTTACCCCACCGGAGTACTGACCAGGCTTGCTGGCAGTGGGTTCTGACTTTAATATCTTCTTTAAACAGCCTCATCTATACTTGTCTATATGAACAACGTACCTATGTGAAGGTAAAAGAGAAGCCATGAGGATGGTTAATTAAAATTTATTAAATTCATTAAAAAATAAAATGATAGCCAGTTGATAATCATCTCCAACTGTTCTGCATTTTGGGTGACCTGATTCTAAAAAAAGAAGGTTTATGTTTGATGCCTAAAACATAGCTGAGAAATGTAGTACTATTTGTTCTACTACTCAAATTATCCTATGTGAAGCTGAGTCAAAATGGACCAGTACCCCATTAGCTTCTGCTGCTATTTTCCTCGTCCTGTGGCATATGTCCTGGTGGAAAAAGTTCTGTATGAATAACAAGGATGAAGTCTGAATTTTTGATTGATGAAGTCTGAATTGTTGATTGTTTGAATTATGAGTAATTGATGAAGTCTGAATTTTTGAATGTTTAAGTTATGAGTGATTGATGAAGCTTGCATTTCTGATTATTGAGTTATGAGTGATTGTTGAAGCTTGCATTTTTTATTGTTATTTGTATTTTCAATAAAAGATGGCTTCATAGCACAATTGAGTTTCCTGGTGGTTAGATAGAGCAGCAACCTTACAATAAGGAAATCATGCCATAAAAACTGTTGAAGGTCCAACGAATCTTTTAATCCAGTCTATTTGCTTATGAACTCATCCAAGTGATGTTTATTTGAGAGATTAATGGTTTTACATTACTATTCATAGCCTAGCAGCTGCTCCAGATGCTGGTACTTACTTTTACACTGGTAAATTGTTGTGCATCGTTATCAGCCTAAAAGCACTGCTGGATTTGTTAAAGTGCCGGATTGAGTGCCAGAAGGAGTGCTGGAAGTTATCTTGGGGAAATTGGCATGTATATGGTAATGGACGTTGATGGAAGTAAGGAAAGGCATACGATTGGCTAAATCTTAATTATTAATGAGGATTATAATTAAAATATTTTTGCCATTATATGAAATTCGATGAGCTATGAAATACCTTAAATACCTTTAATAATAGTTCATCCTCTATTATTGTTGGCAACCTTTGATAAAACAAATTATAATCTTGTTTTATTATAATCAGGGTTCTTACGTGTTATGAGATGCAGATTAGCTTAAACGTGTTACATCGTGGTAATCATTCCCTGCGACGAGGGCAGTATGTGCCACCGATTGTAATGATTTTCACTTGTCACATTACCTTTACTTCCTATCATTGTTATTTTTACCATGTTCATTTGGGTTTTTTTTTTTTACAGTCCCTATCGTTACCCTTGTCATTGCTTGCGAATTGCCTGTCCGAATTCTCTGCTAATCCCCTGTTAATTCGCTATCTTCGTGTCTCCACCATGCTCAACCGGCATGAACCCTCTGCGTATGAGCAGTTATTAGCCATCCCTGAGTTCGTTGCATGCAAGGATATGTTTACCCGGGCTGGATGGCATGCATTTTTAACCAATTTACAGGGCCACGATGACGCTGTCTCTCTACAATTCGCCCTGAGTTTCGACGGGCATACCGCTAGAGTGGGGGCTCTGGAGTTTGCAGTGACAGAGGAGTCCATTTCAGTTGCCACGGGACTTCCACGCACCGGTGATAGATGGTTTAAAAATTTTCGGTTTCCACGAAAAGAATATGACTGTGTTTTCAAACCAGAATATTTGGCTGTGAAAGGTGAGAAGGGTTTCTCCAAGCTGTGGGTCAGAGAAGAATTTCATAATTCCTTGATGATTATCACCAAGCTAATTACCTGTGAAGGTCGATTCTCCACCTACAAAGCCTGTCATTTTCGTCTTCTAGCTCACTTTGAGTTTGGTAAGCTTCTGAACTTCCCATTTTATTTTTGGAAAAGTTTGAGTAAGATGGCTTCGCAAGTGAGGAAGAATTTAGAGCATCCAACTCATAGTCTTTATCATCATGGGCTTATTAAAATGATCGTTTTAGCTGAGTTAAAGAAGCAAGGTCGGGGATGGGAACAGTTTGTGTATGAACTCTCTAACCCTCATCTTCAGTCACCCTTGAGGAATGAATCAGGTGAGCCTGGTATTCCTGATCTAATGGAGAAAGCTTCCTCCACAAACAATTCAGTTCCTCAAGATGATTTCCCTCAGGAACCCGCTGTTAATAGCTCCAAGAAAACTGCCCCATTATATGCTAAGAAGTCCCCAATCTCTAAAAGGCAGTGTGTTAGCTCTCGGTCTGGGGGGGATAAGGAGCAGGAAAATTTGGTTGTTTTGCCAAATAGACGTTTTACTCGCAGCATGGCCGCTAAAGAAGGGAGAAAGGGATCTAAGGGTAAAGAACCTGTTCAAGTTGAGTTGTCATCATCCAATGCTTCCTCTACCCATGCTAACTCCGATTCCCTTGGTTCTCCTCATTATTCTGCATCGTTGAGTCCTGTCAGTGAACCCTTGCTGCCAGTATCCCCTGAAAAATCGAGTCTGAAATCTACCAAAGGATCTCCTTCAAAGTCAAGCTTGAAATCTGTCAAAGTATCCTCTTCCAAATCGAGTTTAAAATCTGTCAGGGCATCACTTTCCAGATCTGGTTCAGAGGCTTCAGCACAGGGGATTGACTATTTTAGGCAAAAGAATATCCAATTGAAAAAGAAGCTGCAAGAATATGTGAGGTTGGATCGGGTTGTCAAACAAGAAAATGCCATTTTAAAAGCTAGAATAGTGTCCTTGCAAACCCTGGTTGATGAAGTTAAAGGGACAAATCACAGCCTTCGAAAACAGTTAAAGAAGAAGGACAAACAGTTTGAACAGTTGGTTAGCATACAGCAACACTCTGCCCCCTCTCCTCCTCAGGTGCAAGTCCTGTTTAATACCTCAGCTTCAGTCTCTGGAGTTGGGTCCAAAGATTGACAATCCACTTTGAAGATTTAAATTTTGTCTATCTGAAATTTCCTTGCATTGGGACATGCAAGACCTTCAGTCTGGGGGAGATGTTGGTTCTCCATTTTGCCCATTCAGTGTACTGTTTTCTAGCATTTAAAGTCTTAATGGAACCCAATAATAATCAGTTTTATGTGTCTTTTTGGAGGTCAACACTGCTAAAGCTATGGTAAGTGATTTTAATTATTTGTTTGTTGTATTTTCTTGTTTTATGCATATGTTTTGGGTTTTAGGTTTCATTAAACCATATGCTAATAATAAGATTGGTTTCTCTTCCATACAAGGGTTCGTTTGGTTGCTTGGCCCGGCGTTCAAAGGAGGAGATCGGGGATTCGATCTACCATAAGGGCGTTTTTCCTGGATCCATATCATCTTTCAGATGTTTTTGAAGATTTCTCCACTGCTATTTTAGGCATGATCTTTGATCAAGGAACTGTTGATTATTTTCTCCTTAACGATATGTGTATATTTTGGGATCTGAGATTCCATTTTTGGCCCAAGATTGCTAAGATATCTGAGGATTGTTATTCATATCGACCCTTGTTTCCAGGGCGATTTCACTCTGCATAATGTAGTATAAAAGTGACTATGGAAACCCTAAGTAGGGAGGATTGTACAAACTTCATTTTATGAATATGATTCAGTGCGTGTTTTCATTAAATCTATGAGTTAAGAGTGTGTGGCGTTGAGGGCAGGGCCCACCTTCAACACCAAGCTGTGATATTCCAGTAGTGTGTGGTTTGCAGTAGCAGATTGGCGTTTTTATCATTTCACATTTCTTTTCAGAGTATAAATGGTTTGCTCATTACTGGATTGCAATAGAAGGCGTGACTGTTATTATTAGTTAATAGCATTTACAGTTGATGATAATGGATTGAGCTTGTTAACGGTTTGAATTTAAGACTTCCTCTGGTTTTTAGTATAAATTGTTGTATAAGACTAGGGTATGCATAAATTGTGTGATGAACTGGATGTAGGCCATGGTAGACTCGATTCTACGAATGGTTATGAACAGATTGAGCGTGATATTTCCATTTTTCCAGTATACAGTGTTATAATAGCTATAGGAATGGTTTTGAACTTGTTTTATTCGCAGGACTGTAAAATGAATTCAGAAATGGTTTAAATATTTCCTTTAATTTCTAGTGTGTGGCGTTGGTACATGAATCATGAGTTTGACTCCAGATATTAAACCCTTTGTGTTGTAGCACGAGAGTAGCTTATAAACAGCCTGTCCTTGTACCGTCGAATTGCAAGATCTGAGCATCATTTGCAAATGAGTTGCGGGTTTGAAGACTGTAATTATAAAGCATTTAAGGTTTATCTCTTTTTGGATGAAAGATTGAATGGAAACTGAAGTTGTACGTGAATGAATTTTGGAAAGGAGTTCTTGTTTTTGTTTCCTTGAATCGATAATTAGTTTCACAGTAGGAACCAAAACCAATGAATGTCTATTACACAGTTTTAACACATATTGATGAGCAGAGTCTGAAGAGTTTTAGTGTTCTATTATGTGCATTTGTATGCACAAATCATAAACAGAGTACATTGAAATTTCACTAAACAGTCAAGCTCTCTTTTGGTAAACTGTGTGTATTGACAACTTTAAGCTAAAAGGCCATAGGTTATTTCAGATTTGGAAATATTTGTGTGGATTTAAACATTAGATTTGGAGTTCAATTAGGAAACAAAGCCAATTAAGTGTATGCATTTAGTTGATAACAGGTTGATTATTTTTATGGATTGTAGTTGCAATAACTTAGATTGCTGTAGAGATTATTAGTTGCTTTAAAGATTGTTGTAGCCTGAGATTGTGTTTATTTCTCTAGCAGGATGTGTTGTTTTAAAAAATCATAGAATTACAATTTGGAAATTCCTTGTTGGTTGTCTTTGAGTTCAACAGTGAGATATGAATTAGTAAATTAGTTTCCTCTTCTATAGTATAGATTTAGTGATCCTTGGCATTAGTCATTTAGTGTTAGCTTCATTTTTGTTGTAAGTGGATTAGGGTTTCTCAAGGAATGAGCATTGAGGCTACTTTACCCGCACATATAGTGTAGCAACTCAAAGTCTACGATTCTCCGGTTGATAAATTAAATTGAGGTGAATTAAATATCAATAATTTTAACCAACACTCCTTCCTTTCATGAATGCAACGGTTCAAAATAGAAAACCCACTGCACCTAGAACATGTCCCATATAGACACAATTTTTCATGATATTTTTGTCCTTTGGGCCTTAGACACATGATGTTGTGGATAAAGTCTCTCGATGTATTTGGTGGTAGTATGGATTCATTGCAGCCCTGCACAACGTTAGCCCTGCATAATAATATTCATATTCTACATGATATATACAACAACAGGTGCTCCGATCAATGCATATACGAACGTACCATGGTTTTTGTTTCTCAAAGGACCTTTGGCCCAAGTTCAATTGTGTGTGCTCATTCTTGAATCTCTCATAGAGTTCAGTATGTCTGATGTCAAGGAAGTGTTTAACATGGGGTTCACGTTCAGTAGAGCCTTTTCTCAGCTTTAGAAACGTCTCTTTGGTTTGATGAAGGTCTGGTATGATCATGCAAAAACTTTTGTACTAACTCCTTAACAACATCAATTAGCTTCCTATCTCCACGAGGCAACCTACCAACAAAATCCCAACAATATTTTCCACCTAGAGTGTCAATATTTTATCTTATAGCAGAGTACTTTTTAATATTTCTTCTATTTAATTTAAGTATGTAAGAAGTGTGTGATAGAAGACGACGTTGCCTTGTGTACTTGCTTACAACTGATTCCGCTAACACACGATGAGCTGCAAAGAGATCTTTTGTATGAGACGTCTTCCCAATTGCATTAAATGCATATTGGATATTTCTAACAATATGAATGCTAGCCTATGAAATTTTAACTATCTTTACGCCCAAAATTCTCCTAACAACAACTACACAATGTGACTTTAACAAACATAGCAATAATTGACATTTACCTGCATCACCTTTGGATTCAAAATATTCCTTGACAATTGTGTTGCATTACCATTTGATAGTGCATTTTGGCAACCTACCTTAAAGGCCTGATAGAGCACCTTCATCCACATGAATACGTCTATGAGTTCTTCTTCTTGCACTGGACAATCGAGGTAGGGAAGGTGGACATGAGACATGAATACCAGAGCTTGTTTGTTGTGGTGCTTCGTTCACACATTGGGCCATCATGGGAGTGTGCTCTACATGGTTGTGGTCTTCTTGGGGAGATTTCAAATTAATCAGTGCTTGTACATCCATCTTTACACATGCATCATCTCCCAATATTACTGTGTCTTGGGGAACTTCAACATAACTCGTTGATGGATTGTTGCTTGGATATTGTGTTGATGTTGGAATTTGAGTTGGGTATGTTGGACGTAACCGCTTTACCTGTGGTTCTGAACAAGAGGTTTTCATGTCAACAATTGTGTTAGGATCAATGACAGGATTAGTGGAAATGACAGGACCATGTCTCACTCTTTCCCTTTCCAACCTAGACTTTTCTCTTATGTCATTGACCTTTTAAATGGGCAGATTCCTTCTAGATTTTTTTGCTTTGTTACATTATTTTCCCATCTTGAAAAGTCTCTTTAACAAAACTATGAGGTCTACCCCTGCAAAAGAAACAACAAATAAGATATTAGTTCCATTATACGATGAACTTGACACATTCCAACATAACTTACCACTTTACAAATTAACACATACAACTACAAACTATGTTGGTTTATTTGTGTTAGCTCATGTATCTAAGACAAGAGTTAGGGTGTAGTATGCTAAGGATAGGTAAATTAGCCTAGGATAGGGTTCAGATGGAAATAATATGGTGTCCTAAGGGTTTCATAATTATCAAAGAAACAAACTATCAAAGAGACATAAAGACAAACTAACTTCCTTATCATGTATAACAAATTGTGTATATTGAAATGATCTAGCGAGTTATGTAAACCATGCAAATTTGAAGTCACGTGAAGTTTGATTTATCAAGTTATCTAAATCGAGTCTCCCATGCAAAATCAAATCAAACTATTTTCTGAGTTGAAAACTCAAGAACATCTAATCCAAGTCATGAACTCAAGTGTCTAGACCGAGTTGAGAACTCAAGTGTACAATAGAGTATTCATGTGTTTGTAGGTTTAAAGTTATAGGACTAGCACTATATCCTTTGTGTTCAAAAAAGTAGTGGAAGTCACAGAAATATTCTTCCTTTCCAACACCCTAGGATGAGATGACATTGCACGTAATAAGCTACATTACCTATGAGGTTAGACACAACATGGTGCTTGGTTATCACTCTAAATTTATTTCCCATCTAAGTCATTAGATAAACATCATTATTCCTTACAATTCCAATCAATATATATGATGGTTGGTCAAGTGTATAATGGAGAAACTAGTGTCTTTCCTAGCCATGAATTCATAAAACTTTTGGTAATAACACCCTACAACAGAGATGCCTAGGGATGTCTTGGGAATAGTTTGATAGTTTTTTCTACAACAAATAAGATAAAGATAATAAGTTTACTAATTACATAACAAGGAGGTTGTAAATTCCCCCAAAGAAGGAGAATTCAATGAGGTAGAGGCAAGTAGTCAAGCTCAAAGGCACGATATTAAAGAAACATTATGATAAACGTAGAATGAAGAGGAGAGCATGGACAAAATGTCATGAACTATTGAATATGGACCCTCTCCCATGATTGATTCTTAGGATTTTATTCAAATTGAAGAGTCTCGAGAGAGAACCTCATCCATTCCATCCTTATGTGAAATCAAAATATATTCATGGAAATAATTATTGGTTTACATTGCATACTTCACCTTGTCTAGTGAATATGATTTTTTTTTAGATGTGAACTTGGGAATTATTCTTGTCAAATTCATTGTTGTCTATGCATGGATTGCTGTAGGAATATGACGAAACACAAAGGCATGGGATAATCTCAAATCTTGTGAATGAAAATAGTTATTTACAATTCACCATACCTATAGAAATGATCTCCACTTGCAATGGAAACTGGTAGCTTGAATATATCCACTAGATTCCAAGACCACTGAATATGTTTGTTAGATTCCAAGAGTGATTTTGTGTCCAATAGATCAATGAGTGTCCAAAATATCAATGAATGTGAGCCAATAAGCAACTTGGAAGAGCTTGAACCCGTGAAAGAGTGAAAATCCTGTTTTTTTTGGTAGAATTCCCGGGAACATAAAACTCTATTTTTTTTAACTAGAAGCAGACGCACGCATGCGTGTTTACAGGCGTGCATGTGTGTTTGTAGCACATACACGTCATGAGTGCGTATGCACTAAAATACGTGCACGTGCCCCTACATAATGTTTACATCATTAATTGACCAACGTTTACACCATTTAATGCCAAACGTTCAATACTTCAAAAATAATTGCATACATTGGACTATACTTCAAAAGTGGATAAATGAATGGCTAAAGAGAGCATTCCTAGATGGGGTTAGGTCGTTTAGGAGTTAGGGTTGTGGGATTACAGGTTGAATGCTTCAATGGTTTAGGGGTTAAGAGATGTAGTGCTTTAGGGAGAGAGAGAGAGAGAGAGAGAGAGAGAGAGAGAGAGAGAGAGAGAGATGAGATATGGGATATGGGAGAGATAGAGAGAAAGAGATCATGGGGTTAAGGGGGGAGCCGTAGCATCCCACGGCATACCTGCAAGGGTCGTTCCTGGTGCAACGCAACATGGGATTTGAAATGTAAACATGCTTAGAGGGTGAAAGAAGATGATTGAGATCTAATTGAACGTTTCATAACTTAAGAGCTACGATATGGGGATGAAATGATTTGGGCCCTAGGTCCTAAATCATTTGGATATGGGTGTTTTTTCACACCAAAGACAACCCATAGGGACTCAAACATGGTTGAGTAAGGAAATAATACAAAAAAACCCCCTCGTAAGCCCAACTTTCAAAAAAAATTGTAAGGGGCCCTTGGATTTTCCCTTGGGGGGTGTTGTGGTCACAACAATGGGATACATGAGCCATGAGTAGGTTTTGTAAACTGAAACAAGGGCTTTAATACATAAATGACCCTCTCAACCTCAAGTGCCATGAACAAAACCTAAAATCCATAACGTGATCCCTCTATAAGGTGTATTTGAAATCAAAGTTGAATGCGAGTGTCATTACAATGTCTTGGGAATCATGTACGAGTATTAAAAAAGAGCCTTTATCAATAATATTTTCTTCTTGGGCATATGGACACCATTAGTTGTCCAATATAGATTATCCCTAACATGCTTTATGAAATGTGGATGGTTCTTGGGACCTTAACCCTAGTCTTGGTAGAAAAACAATAGCCTCAAGCCCTTGGCCATGTTTTATGGAGGGAAATAACAATCTTAGACCTGAAACATATTTTGTCAAGATCAAATGCAATGAATGCATCCTCAGACTACCATGCAAGACCATGGATATGTGGCAAGGCCTTGAACATTGTCAAAGAATGAAAATAGGTTCCTTGAGATCTTATTGAAGCATACTAAGCTCAATTGAATTCAACTTGAGCCTTAATTGAAACTTCTTGACCTCAAGCATTGTCAATAGCACATAGAATCCATGACACTAGCCCTCTACAAGGATTCTTTTGCATATGAATTGAATATGGTTGTCATTATGATTTATTGGGCATCAAGTATTTATCTTGGCTCCTTAACCATGGCTAGTAGAGGGAAACAAGAGCCTCCAACACTAACTCTAGCTTCTTAGGCACAAACACCATGAAAGAGTCCCTTAAACACCACATATGAAATCTATAGGGTATTAGTTAACTTCAAATTTGTTATGTGTGCCATGACTAGGTTAGTTATGAACCAAAAATGGGTGTCAAGGTTTGACCAAGGTGTAGGGACAACAAGAAGCTCCTCATGCCTTAAATGAAGCTTCTCAGGCTCAAGCACCATGAACAACACAACTCAAGAAGCTTCTTAGGATACGATGTTGAATGCATCTTCAAAACACCACACATAACCCTTGTGGGGTATCTCTAGAAAATGCAGAGGGATACATATACCATGTTTAGGCTACATCGCATGCCTTAAACAAGATTATGTCTTCAACCCACGACAGGAATGTTTGTCGAGGCCATGGATAGCATTGTTGAGTATGTTAGTGGGATACATTCAACATGAGTAGGTTTCATGAATTGGGAATGGGTATATAGGCCTAAACATGCCTAGGTGGAACAAACGACTTCAACCATAAAGTAACCTTTTCAATCTCAAGTGCCATGGTTTGGGGAGGAAAACACTTCATCCTCAAGGCTTAAACATAGTCTCTTAGGTTCAATAGCCATAAACAACATGTGAAAATAATGGCATGGACCCTCTCTAAGGGGTCTTTACAATCAAAGTTTGATATGGATGCCATTAGAAGGTTTTTCTTAAAAAGGATGAGTTGTGGGACCTTTAACATGGTCAAGGAAGGAAACTTTAAGTGCCTCGAGATATTGTTGAAAATTATTGGACTTAGTTTCTTTAAGTCCATGGACCAACACAAGAGTCTTTTGTAAGTGTTCTTTGTAGGAATCCAAGTGGGATATAAGGGCTATGCGTAAGTGTTGTGCACCAGAAATGGGTGTTGACACCTCAACATGGTGAAGGGTGAAACATGGGGTTTAAACATTAATTGAACCTTTTTGAGTTCGTGAAGCATAAAAACCACCTAGAAACCACATGAGCCCTCATTAGGGAGTATTTGTCCTAGGATTTAGGTATCGGTTCCCTTAAGATGGTTTGTGCACTGTGGATGGGGTCTTCATTCCTTGACCATGGTTGTGGTAGTGAAACAAGAGCCTCTATCCCTTTAGTATGGTTGGGGGAGGCAAACAACAACCTTGGGCCCTAAGCATAGATTCTCAATTTTAAGCACTATGAGCACATCCTTAGACGACCATATGGGATCATGGATATATCAAATGTTGTGCACCTTGTACGAATTCTTTATAGGCCTTTAAATGGGATATGGGTGTCATGAGTGGGGATATGTGCACTACAGATAGAGAAGGTTTACCAAATAATGATAGAGTGATATGGGTGAAGAGGGTGAGAGTGAGAGGGGGAGGAATTTTAAAGGAGAGAGAGAGAGAGAGAGGTGGGTTAAGGAGAGAGCTAGATGGGGGGACAGAGCAAGATAGGGTGACATGTTCTGTGTGTGTGTGTGTGTGTGTGTGTGTGAGAGAGAGAGAGAGAGAGAGAGAGAGAAGGGGGGTAACATAGAAAATAAGCTTCTACAAAGATGGACAACAAAACTACCATTGAACCAACTTCCAATTCAATCTATACAACCATAGAGATGCACAATAAATACAAACATTGTGCAACTAACGGGAATAAGGAAACGTATGAAAGTTTTTATTCATTACTCATGCCGCTCCAAATTACAATAATAGGTCCATGCACTACTACTTCAATCAAAACCTATACATTCGCATAATCAAGAACCAAACATCACTGTCATGGCTCTACTTCTCATCTGTATGCAGCTTCTCCTTTACTCCCTTCTATGGTTGCTTCCTCCTATCCCTCCTGGCTTACAACATTTACATATTTCACATGGTTGGAGGAATGCCAACAAATAGCAAGACTGTCCAGCTTCCAACATTTTAGGTTTACATTCTTACCAATGAACCGTTTCATCTTCTATTTGAGCAGTTAATCACTTGGTAGATACTTAGGAGTCATATCACTGTTAACCCTTCTTGGGGTAGGTGTAGCATCTCACCTGCTAATATGTTACGCCAATCAATTCTCAAAGTCGCATCACTGTTCATCCTTCATATAGTAGGTGTACCATCCCACCTGCTAATCCAATGAGTGGCATCGGGGGCATCCCAGTCCAACGAAACCTCTTTCTTCTTCATAATATTGTCCTAAGCCTGAGCTTGGTCCAATCGATTCCTTCACTTCCAAGAAAGCTAGGCCATCGGGGCCTGAGTGACCCCATATGTATCCTTCACCTTATGTTCATATTCTTCGTGGTGCTTCTTCGCAACTAGCCTTAGGGTTTCTTCCTTTTCCCTCTTAAGGACCTTTGCTACATGATATCAACATATGTCCAGATAGCGGCATGGGGGGTCTTATCACCCATGGCGAAGGAATCATTTATGTCAGTAAAATTATCTCTATTAAGCCTCATTTTCATGTATTTGTCTTCTCTATCGATAATCCACTAAGGTTTCTTGAAGGCCAAGTCATCCTCCTCCTCCATACGCTTCTCAGTAAATCCTTGAGCATTGGTTTAGGGGAAGTAGAAAAGGCCAATTTGCAGGAAACCTCCGCTACAAGGTCTTTCCATTTTGGTGAGAGAGAGAGGAATATTAATGAGAGAGAAATATAGAGAGATAGGGACATAGGGGGAGAAAAGGGGGAGGATGGTTAAGTAGAGAGAGAGAGAAAGAGAGAGAGAGAGAGAGAGAGAGAGAGACAGAGAGATAATTGTTATATAGAGAGAGTTAAGATGAGGTTTAAGGGGAGAGGGGAGCATGGTTAAGGATATAATGAGAGAGGGGGGAGGGGGAGGGGTAGGAGGGGGCTTAAGAAGAGATGGGATGAGTAAGAGAGAGAGAGGAAGATGGTTATGGTTAGCGAGATGGATATAGGAGGGATATCAAGAAGGAGAAGAAGTTTAGGTAGAGGGGATGGAGAGGCAGAAGAAGAGGAAGATTAGGCAGATAGGGAGATAGAGGAGGATTGAAGGGGGGAGCGAGAGAAAGAGAGAGAGATAGAGGGGTTGAAATGGGGTGGAGGGGAGGAGGGTTAGGGAGGGACAATAATATACAAAGGAGAGGAGGAGGGTTAGGGAGGGATAGGAATAGACAAAGGAGAGGAGGAGGGTTAGGGAGGGATAGGAATAGACAAAGGAGAGGAGGAGGATTAGAGTTAGGGAGAGGGGTGGAAGGGGGGGTTTGAGATAGATGAAGATGAAAACAAAAATACATTTCAGATTAGTAAAACAATGTGCGCACGCGTTAATAGCGCGTATTTGAGATAGATGAAGATGAAAACAAAACTACATTTCATATTAGTAAAACAATGTGCGCATGCGTTAATAGCACGTACACACATAATGGCATGTATGCGCTATTTAGTGCGTACACGCTATTTCTGTGTATGCGCTCTTAGTGCATACACGTGTATTTAAAATAAAGCGTACATGCCATTTAAATTTATAAATTTTGGTGAGCAATTCCTTTCCCACCAACGTGGTGGATGAATTGGCCACTTTGGTTTTAGGTTCGGGTTTCCAAACCAAGTGGCTTGGACTGTGTTATAACAAAATACATCTTATTCTATAAATTCTTCTATTTCGAGCATGATTATGCGTATGTTACACTTGTCCATTGCTAATGAAATTGCACACACTTGTAGAAATATGTGTGCAGATTCAGAATATGTAATTTTTTATTAAATCTCTTATTGTTTTCTATTTTTTATTTAATTTTAATTGCACTAACGTCAATCTTACACAAAAAGTAGGTTGTTTCTTCTGGCTATAACTTTTGATTGACTCACCTATTTTGAAAACAGAAAAGAACCCACACAAGTACACACAAAGACCTACATCCTAAAAAAAACAAAGTTCATTGATTATGTTAATACCATGATGTTGGGGCCCAACGCTCGACCTAGTCATTTTAGGGCTTGGCTGACTTCCTTAATTTAAAAAAAATAAAAATAACATAAATAAATATGGAAAAATAACACTGCACTAGAACGGACTGTTATCTATGACTGCATATAATTTTTTTCACAAATTTCCACCATTTGCATACCAAACCCGGGGCCCAACACAAACATATTCATTATGTTTTCTTAAAAAAATAACATAGCAACCTTAGGATAACCCCATTTTTTGGGAGTTATACTTAATTTCCATAAATAATAGTTATACATTCCGGAAGTTAATCCGATTGTCTACATTTCATCTTATTACGCCATATTCCAAAAAGTTGTGTAGGTAGATCTAATATTACTTTTTGATGTTCAGATTTATGTTTTTCCAGAAGTCCATTGCGACTAATGCGTCATGATAGCTTGCACCAACCCTGAAGTGATATGGCTTGATTATGGATAAATACCCATAATTACAATTATGTTAGCTGTACAACATATTGTTGTGATTCCAATTGTAAGATTTCATGGCCTTTCATAGTTATGGACATTGTTGAAGTATTATTGGGCCAAAACCAGGGGGTTGTTTTGACAATTAATGATGGTATAGTGTTTAAAGAAACAAAGTGTTTTCATTTATAATGGAAAAAGTCATATTTTCCAGATAATTTTCAAATACTTCAAACCTTGTAAAGTAGCCTCTTAGCAATATAATGGCAACACTAGAAAATTCCTTTTGAAATTTACAATCTGCAAATGTTGTATGATGCATTTGTCGAAGGAATTGATCATCTTCCTTCTTATTGCTTATGATACAAAACAAAGTCTTGAATGACACTCTTCTTGTTGGAGTATTGCACTCTTCTTCTTGATGTCTGTGATTCAAAGTCAAGCTTGTGTAAGCTAGAAAACCACCATCTACAAGGCGAAAATAAACGTGCATACCATGTGGATTCAAAACCGAGTTATGTTGTAGAAAATTAACCATATCTACACCATTCAAATACTAATTTCCATTTCACACTGAATTTTCATTTTTTTTTTGTAAAGTTAAGGAAAACATTAGAATGAATTTTGATACATATATATGTTGCATTATCTTTTAAAAGAAGAGCAATTTTTAAAATAACTAGTTGTTAGTAGAATACATTTGTTAGAAAATATCTATGAGTTGGATACACATTAAGGTAATTACTACAAATTTGAATAGTTTCTTCCATATTATTAAATTTTCTTTAATGGTAAATTTGAGACTAGTTTTGAAACTTTCATTGGTGTGAGAATTTGGTCGGTGAAAATTAAAGTTTTATTTGATTTGATACATTTTAAAATATTTGGTTGCTTGGAAATTTCAAAAGAATAATTATGACTTATACTTGGGTACAACAATTGTTTTACAAAAAATTAATATGTCAACATTTCTATCTAAATTTATCCTTAATTCTTCAACAAAACATAGTGTATTAATAGTTGAAACCATATTTTTTTGTGGTTGCCTTGTGAAAATCAACTTCATACTAATTTAAAGTTATAACAATTCATATGGTAAAGGTGAATATCTTGTCATTTCTATAGTTGTTGTTAACACCCAAAAAATGTTCACTACCTCATCTACCACATTACATGGCTCATTTGTCCATTTTCCTACCATATTTCCCCAAAAAATCCCATTAAAAAGCCTCCAAAAGGCTACAAAACCATCAAAATAGCCTCAAAAAGGCTAAAATACCCCCTTTTCCTCCAAAAATATCCAAAATTCCTCTAAAATAGCAAAAACCCGCTAAAAAGGGAATAAAAAATATAAAATAATGAGGAAAAGGAGGAAAAAACCCTATACAGCTGCCCTAAACCATGTGTTTCCTAAAACCATGGGTCAGCACTCCACCACCAAAAAACTATAAATAGGTGATGGAGATCCCTTATTTCATATCCACAATCAAGTATACCCTTACTCTGCCAAAATCTCTCTCGAAACCCTAGTTCACCATTGAACTACTTTCACCTTGAGAGCCTCTTTTGGCCCATCCCCACCATTGGAGAAAGAGAAGGAGCACATTGGAGCTTGGAGCAACCCTCTTGGACATTGCAAGGAGCTTCATCAACCTTCACATTGAAGGTAATATTAATACAAAACCCTTGTTTACAAATTGTTGTTTATTTTGCATGCACATGTTTTAGAGTAGTTTCCATTTTTGTTTTAGCTTAATAATTTACATTTACTGAACTGCTACTAAGGAGTCCCTTCTCCTTAGTAGGTGCTCATTTGCACAAGCTAGGGGTAAAACCCTAGCTACAGTTTTGGCGACTCCCCTAGATTTTGAATTTCTGATTTCCATTTAAAAAAAAAAAAAAAAAAAATTCCTTTCGGCTGTCCCTTTCGGCCGCCGCACATCGCGTTTTTTCCCTCTGCAGTCGCGTCCCGACCGCGTCTTTCAGGCCTTTACCTGTGACCCGACCGCGGCTCTCAGACGGTTTCCGACACCCTGCCGACGGATTCAAGTCTGTTACCTGCGATCCGACCGCGGCTAATCAGCCTGTTTGCTGCGATCTGACTGCGCCTGTCGGCCATTTTCCCACGTCCCGACTGCGACTTTCAGCCTCTTTCCCGCGTCCCAACTGCGTCTATTAACCTTTTTGCCGTGACCCGACTGCGTCTTTTTCCCTATTTCCTGCGTCCCGACTGCGTCTGTTGGCCCAAAAGCCGCAACCTGACCACGTCTGTTTCCCTCAAACCCGCGGTCTGCCTATTCTGATTCACCACAGACCCACGGTCTGATTTCTGCATTTTTCCTGTTTTGAGCCCATCCCCTTTTGCTGCAATATTTTCTGCATCTAAACAGCCCCCTGTCCTACCTGCAGCCCCACTTCCTTACATCCTTTCTGCAACATAATTTCTGTTCCCTTTACAGAATCTTTTTAAAATTTCAGTATTTTTAATTCAGAAAATTTTGCAAGTTAAAGTTTCAATTCCAGCATTATTGATAGTTAGAAGTTGCCCCCCTTGTGGCGCTTCTATTTTGGGTTCATCACCTCACGAGCACACACTCTGTCACATAATTCAAGTGAGCCTTAAAAAGTACCTAACTAAACCAACATTCTAACCCCACTTGGGGAACACAAAAGAATCTTTGTAGTTAGGTAGGGTCGAGGGGATAGGCTTCCAATAACACCCCTCGGTCACTTTCACTTGAGACATAGTTGTTGTCCAAATAGGGAACCAAAATCCCCTAGTACTTTTTGGCACGGTCACGACCAGTTTATCAGAGGGCCTCTCCCTTAGGAGGGTTGAAGTCGGGAGACTGGTTCCGGAGGCCTGAGTGGAATACCGCACTCCATTCAGTAACCGAAGGGCTACCTTTCGCGGTTCGCGGGATATCCCTGTATAGGGGTATTGCGGTAAACGGACTAAACGGCAGATTCACCTTTCTGGACGTGTCATGAACGGGGTATCTTAGTTTCCATTCTTCTAGGATTGACTACCCGGTATCCCTCCCGGTAGGGGGATATCATAGCCACTTGGCTTTCCTACTCATATTGTCTGACTTGGATTTCATCACCTTGCAGAGGATATGTTTAGTTGAGTCAGAATACTTTTAGTTAGGTGTTTGCATGCTCCTTTACCTCCCTTTGGTCTAGTGAGTCCACCATTTTTTCTTTTTAGGAAACCTGCTGCTTGTTGGTATTCTGACCATCTTTGTTGATACTCCACCTATTGTAGCACAGCTGTTGCAGTGGGTGTTTTGAGTTGGTTGTTGTCCTGAGTGCCTTGTTTTTTAGCTCTCCTTCTGCACACTCGGTTGCATTAGGCTTTTTTGAGCTGTTTTTCTACTCACCTCAACCCACAGAGATTTGACACCATCCGTCACCATTGAGTCCCCGAGACATTCTCGGCGCCTCAGGGGCGAGCCCCCACAGCACGGTTCTCTTGACACCACCCGTCATAGATTCCGATCATCATCCGTTGATACCACTCATCACAGATCTAGAGCCTTGTCACTTGACTCCACTCGTCAGCGACATAGGACTCCGTCACCAGATATTGACGCTCCTTACTTTACCTCTGATTCTGACGAAGAGTCTGAGAACCCTATTTACACTGCCCCTACTAGCCCCATGGCTGGCACGACTTCCACTCCTTTTGCTATAGGAACCATTGGTGGCACATCCACCCCTACACCAGTTTCTACACCTATTTTGGGTATGCCCTCCATGGGGCCTCCATCTACCGTTCCCCTCACGGTACCTATTCCCGCAGCAGGAATACCTATCCCCACTACATCAGTGGCTCACACTACCCATGGTGGTGCTGGACCATCCTCCACCACCCTAGTTCCCCCACTTGGGGGCACCATCCCAAATCCTGTCCCTCCACTTGGGGGTATTGGCTCCCACCTGGTCCAACCCACTACTGTGTCACATCCTTCTTCCAGTTTGCCATTCATGGCTAGCCTCAACCTACCTGACCTGGCCAGATTGACCAACGACCCTATTCGACACGACCCTACGTGGCCTCATATGCCTACCAAGCTCCCCTCTTACATCCCTAAGTTCGAGGGCAAGGCCGGTGAGGACCCACAAAACCATATCATGTCTTTCCACCTATGGTGTTCCTCTAACTCCATAGTGGATGACTCTGTTCGCCTCCGTCTCTTACAGCGCACCTTCACTGGCTCTGCAGCCAAGTGGTATATCGAGCAACCTCATGGGACCCATGCCACCTTTGCTTCCCTTGCCTCGACCTTCCTGCAGTTCTTCCAGTTGCCTGTCCGCTATGACGCGGGCGTTGAGATCCTCCTATCCTGCAGACAAAACACAGCTACCCATATCACGGACCACATCCATGAGTGGCGTCGACGCCGTAGCTTATGCAAGATCAAACTAGACGACCGTATCTTCCTAGATTGGTTCCTCAAATCCCTTCTCCCTGTTATTGCTAAGGATGTAGCTTCCGAAAGACCCCAGTCTGAAGAAGAGGCCATCCTTAAGGCACAGGAGTTCGACCTCATTTATGCCCAGTCGGGTTACCTTTATACCATTATACCTGACACCCCTCGCGGTGAGTCCTCCCAGCACGATGCGTCGGTGGCATCCCACGCTACAGACGGTATTATTGGCCGTGTTTCTTCGCATCCCCAACCATTTTCTATTACACATCCTTCCCCTAGCCCCAACCTTTCACGGGCTACCTCACAGTCTAGAGAAACCAACTCATATGCTCCCATGACACATCACCATCACCATGGACCCGCATGTCCTCCTCAGTGCTTCGGTCACGAGACTCCCGCTTATGCCCCCCCAGTCGCACCTCAGCCTTACTACCATCAGCAGGCTGCCCTAGCTCCTACGCCTTCACAGGCCCAACCTGCTTATTATCGGCCACAGGCAGCCCCTGTGGCAAATCCACAACCCGCTCCGCAGCCATATCAGCAACCCCCTCAAATTGCTGCACCTGCTCAGCCTCCACCTGCATATCATCCACCGCAGCCTGCTCCTGCACCTGCGCAACCTCAGAATCCACCTGCTGCCCAAGGGCAAGTCTACGCCCAACAAAATCCGCAGCAGAACCAGAACAACCAACGCAATCAGGGCCAACAAAATCGTGGCAAAGGCCGTAATCGTGGGAACAACCAACCTACAGACCAAGCTGGTCAACCAGCTAATCCCCCCGACAACAAAATGCGGCCCCCGCTAATCAAAACCCTGATCGCCTGCCCAAGCAGGCTAAAAACCCCAATTTGCGAACAAACCACTCTTGTTCTATTTGCGGGGTCTATGGACACTACACGCATGCTTTCCCACACTTAGAGCGAGCACGGCAGCTCTAGGTTGACGATGCCCACCGCCAAGGGCATGCAGCTCCTCAGGCGCCACCTAACCCCCCTCAACCTCAGCAGCCACCTTTGGTGCTGCAAAACCCATTACCAACCCAAGGCGTCGTGAACACTCAGCCGTTGGCTCCCCCTCAAGCCAACGTTGTTATACCTCAATATTACACATTACATATTAGTGTCGCATCCTTGCATTACCGACCTAAACGACAGTTTCCCTTAAAGATCATCTGAACATCCAGAGTGAAAACCATTGACTGAATACTGAAAGCAAAACCTTTTTCTGCCATCTTCCAGCCCAACTTAGCCCTGTTTGTGAGCACTGCCGCTCCTTGCACATCTACAAGGGCGCGGTAGTTAGCACTACCGCGCGTTGCTCCTTCTCTGGGGCGCGGTACTACCGCGTTATGCTCAGTTATAGGGGCGCGGTAGTCTGAAATTAGCCTTTTTGCCTTGGATTTTGGGATTTCGACCTTCGAGGAGATTTTGTTGGGATTACTACCTTTGGTTCGATCCTAACTCCTTCTTTGTTTAGCTGGCCTGATCCACTAAACCCTCCATAGATCCACACTTCTCTCTTGTTGGTTAACCTTTCCATGTGCTATAAGAGAGAAGCTTTCCATGGGCCAAAGGGAGGACTTTTGGGGCATCAAACCTATGATCTTTAGACTGTTGCAGAGATAGCTAGAGGAAGCACTTGGAGCTGGAGGATTGGCTTGGACATCAAGCAACCTTTGTAAGTACTCTTCAAGTTGATAATAAAGATAACTTGTCTTGTTTTTCCCATTTCATGTGCATTGTTTAAATCTTTGATGTGAAATGTATTTAATCTGGATTTGAATCTAACCTTTACATTCAAGGTATTTGGAAGTTTGTATGTTTGTTCTTTGGTTGATCTTAACAGGTTCTACATCGGAGCTTTGGATCAAGAGCTAGAAGCGGGACAAACGTCAGTTGAAAGGTGTGCCTTATCTCTCACTATTTCTAAATACATTTAATCTTGCTGTAGAAGTTAATTCAGGAATTTCAAGGTAGCATTTGTTTCCTTTTTGTCTTAGTATAGAGTCAGTACATCCTGCTTTATCCTAAGAGAGTTTCTACCTATCCGTAGGGAGAAATTTCTACAACAAAAACTGGCGACTCCGCTGGGGATTTGAGTCCATTTTCTTTGCTTGTGAAGTTTGCTTTCAGTTTCGCTTATTGATTGTAAGAATTGGGTTCTTTCACCATTATTCACTTCCCTGCTCTCTGTATTAGACTCCTGTTACAGGTCAGTAAGTCCTCTGGGTTGGCGAACCCTTGAAAAGTCAAGATCTTTTCTCAAATTTCCGCCTCTTTCCCTGTTCACACAGTGCCGCGCCCCCGTAACTGCCTACAGAGCGGTAGTACCACGTCTTTACTGCTGTCCAGAGCGCGGTAGTCTTGTAGTACCACGTATTTACTGCTGTCCAGAGCGCGGTAGTCTTGCAGTACCGCCCCTTAAGCGCTGTCTACAGCGCGGTAGTCTGTCAGTACCGCTCCCAAGTGGCCTGCAGGTCCGCGGTAGTTCCTGGAAAGTGTGTTTATTTGGTTTGTTTGGTTATTTTTGGGTCTTTTCGAGATTTGGATCCATGTTGGCCTATACCTTAGGTGAATGAAATGAAGCTTGGGGGCATGTCTTCAACCTCTGGAAGTTACGTTGAAGTCAACTTGATCGCCTCTTCACATCACGTTGGAGCTAAGTCACTTAATTCTAGCAATCATGCTGGGGGGCATGAACCAACCTTTGGATTTCATGACGGGAAGAAGTTCACCATTGGGAACATTTTATAGCATACTTTCATTTTTTAGGTTTCGAGCTCATTAAACCATGAAAATTATCCCGAGCATAGTTCATTTTCTGTTACAAGCTCGTTAAAAAATGAAGCAGACATCATGAGCATTCTTCCAACCTATCTTCGAGCTCGTTAAAAACAGTAAGATGGTGTTTGAGCTTACTTTTCACTTTTTTCGTGCTTTGGTTAAAACATGAAAAGTGGTTTGAGCTTACTTTTTCCTTTTTCGTGCTCTGGATCCAAACATGAAAAAGATTTCGAGTGCTTTTGATACCATTATCGTGCTCGTTAAACAAATTGGAGTAAAAAGGTGTGTCTAACGAGTATAGGTTTATCACTTTATCCGGCCTCGCTAGACTATTTACGGAAAAGGAACTGTGCCGAGTTTACTTTTCCTTTGTCGTACTCGGTCATCAACCATGACAAAGTTGTACATGGAGTCCATAGTTAAGCTCTTTTCAGACTCCCTAAAATTGAAAAGATTGCCAAGCGAAATTGATTCGTTCACACTTGTAAAAGGATTTGAATGATCGTCTCCCTAGTGATAGTTTACCCCTTTTTTGGACTAGGGGGCACTACTTACGAAAAAGGAATACTCCAGCCAATCATGACTGGAAGAGTCCTCTTCCGCGTTGTTTTACCCTTTTTCGGGCGATGAGGGTAACCTTACGAAAAAGGACCGTTGGAGTCTTCTTTAGTTCTTTTCAGACTCTCTAAACATGAAAAACTGCTGAGTTTTCCTTCCTTGGACTCGTAAAATCAAACATCGAAGGACCCACTTTGGGACGAACCCCTCCTTTCTCAGGTTCGAAAAACATGTGAGATTGGACTCATCTATGAGATGAGCTATACCGAGCATCTGTTATCCTCCTCAAGCTCGTTAAAAAACAAAGAGGTACTCGTCCATCATGTCGGGGGAAAATGGGAAAATGAGTCAAGTTTACCTTGTTGGCAGCTTGTGAGTCATCACCTTTGAACATGGCATGCATCCTCACCTTGTCTATTTTGGGTAGTCAGTCTTGCTGATAGTGTCATCATTATGATCATGCGTCCTCATTATTGCTATGAGTTCACACTTTCTGTGGTTCTGTCTGTTCAAGTAATCCCTGCTGCCAAGCTCTGTTTCATGCCGTTATATGTTCAAAGGGTTATTACCTTGAGTCCACCTCCACTTCATGTCAAACCTTCCCTTTGTGTCAGTACATATTCTATTGTTTCATCGGTTCATCTTATCTCTCGTTCTGATTTCGTGTCGATGATGTGGGAAACATCATGGCCCACCTTCGACGAGTCTATTCCTGTCGACACCAAATCACTATCCAGGAATTAGGCTTAGGAGTCAACCACTAGTACCTTGGTACCTGCGTGCCTCAATGGCAGGTTTCCTCGTATTCAACAGTAGGTTTTCATCAATGACCTCTGATTGAATGATCTCTCGGATGCTCGACATCAACTCCTTTATTCGCGTTTCGTTGAGATGTACTATAGATACCTTGGGGATCATCGTCATCATTGGTGATTTCCCTCGCATTTGTTAACGGTTCACATCATTGACCGGTAATCAAATGGTTTCTACCATGTTCGACTTCAACACCTTGTAATCACATGGCTAGATTCGTATCGTTTGCGATCGGGTAGAAGACCCTGGACACCCTTTTGTATTTTGATTACGTCCAGGTTGCAATGGAGATTTCCTCTGTATTGTCACACAGATCCACTTTTGTATTGGTCGTGGCTGTGTCATTACTGTCTCATGGATCTACGCTTGTTCATAGTAGCCATGATTTGTCTACAGTCTATATCATCTCAGTACTCATGGATCTGCAATGTATTGGTCGGCAGCCATGCTTTGAGTCATTTGTTTCCGAGCATGGGAATGCCCGCCTCGGTGGTATATCTGACATTTTTGTTTCTATTTTTCAGCTCCTTGTTGCTCTCCTCGATGCTATCTCCGAACCATATTTGTAAAGTCTTTCGGCCATCAGACCTCACACTTTAGGGGGCATCTGTTATACCTCAATATTACACATTACATATTAGTGTCGCATCCTTGCATTACCGACCTAAACGACAGTTTCCCTTAAAGATCATCTGAACATCCAGAGTGAAAACCATTGACTGAATACTGAAAGCAAAACCTTTTTCTGCCATCTTCCAGCCCAACTTAGCCCTGTTTGTGAGCACTGCCGCTCCTTGCACATCTACAAGGGCGCGGTAGTTAGCACTACCGCGCGTTGCTCCTTCTCTGGGGCGCGGTACTACCGCGTTATGCTCAGTTATAGGGGCACGGTAGTCTGAAATTAGCCTTTTTGCCTTGGATTTTGGGATTTCGACCTTCGAGGAGATTTTGTTGAGATTACTACCTTTGGTTCGATCCTAACTCCTTCTTTGTTTAGCTGGCCTGATCCACTAAACCCTCCATAGATCCACACTTCTCTCTTGTTGGTTAACCTTTCCATGTGCTATAAGAGAGAAGCTTTCCATGGGCCAAAGGGAGGACTTTTGGGGCATCAAACCTATGATCTTTAGACTGTTGCAGAGATAGCTAGAGGAAGCACTTGGAGATGGAGGATTGGCTTGGACATCAAGCAACCTTTGTAAGTACTCTTCAAGTTGATAATAAAGATAACTTGTCTTGTTTTTCCCATTTCATGTGCATTGTTTAAATCTTTGATGTGAAATGTATTTAATCTGGATTTGAATCTAACCTTTACATTCAAGGTATTTGGAAGTTTGTATGTTTGTTCTTTGGTTGATCTTAACAGGTTCTACATCGGAGCTTTGGATCAAGAGCTAGAAGCGGGACAAACGTCAGTTGAAAGGTGTGCCTTATCTCTCACTATTTCTAAATACATTTAATCTTGCTGTAGAAGTCAATTCAGGAATTTCAAGGTAGCATTTGTTTCCTTTTTGTCTTAGTATAGAGTCAGTACATCCTGCTTTATCCTAAGAGAGTTTCTACCTATCCGTAGGGAGAAATTTCTACAACAAACGTGCAACCCCAACAGCAAATCACGTACGCTGCTCCCAATCAACCCATGTTTGACTCAGGAACTCACCACTTGTTGATGATGTCATCCGCTGACGTCAACCTTCAGACCCGTCGGAACCAATATGGCTCCACCACTGAAGCACCTCCCACTGATAAACCTGATAACGCTCATCCTACCGATCAAGCGTTACGTATTCCTCCACCTCCACTAGATGGCGCTCCCAAAGCCCCTCGTTTCCCACTTCGTCGTATCAACAATAACCCCAATGCGTGCGCTGCATCCAACTACAACATTGTAGACGACCTAGCCCAATCTCCCGCATCCATGTCTGCGTTAGAAGTCTTGAAGAACTGCCCTTCCCAGCGCAAGACTTTACTCTCCGCCATTGGGGGGATTGACCCAAATGAATCGAATTTGATGGCATTTGATTTAGACCAGTCTGAACCTCGCCTGCCTTCCTCCTTAGCATTCCAAGTTTCTGTTTCCGTTCGGAATCTTGTCATCCATCGATGCATCATCAATGAAGGTGCCTCCACATGCGTCATGTCTACATTCGTGTGGCAGAAGTTGGGATCCCCCACTCTCCAGCAGTCCACCACTGCATTACGCGCCTACGACGGTCGTTCGGCTTAGCCCCAAGGCCTCCTAGCCAATGTCCCTGTCCAGTTAGGTGGCAAAACTGTACTCATTGACATTGAGGTAATCAATGCCCAATTGGATTATAACCTTTTACTTGGTCGCAGCTACATGTATGCCATGCGGGCGGTTGCCTCTTCCGTCTTTCGCACCATGATGTTCCCCCATGAGGGACACGTGGTTAAGGTTGACCAGCTCACCTACTATGATCCCAGTGCTCCCGCGACACCTGAAAATGTTCTCCCCATGGTTGAACAACCTGTTTCTCGTGCCACCACCTCGTTTATTTCTTCTACGGGGCCCGGAGTTTACTCAGACGCACCGATGACCTCCACCTTTCAATCCATTCCTCCCCCGTCATCTACGCCCGAAGTGTCTGACTTATGTACCTTGTCCCACGATAACCAACCACCTAACAATCAACCACCCTTGTTTCCTAAACCACCATTAGTACCTAGCCACATTGGTGTTACACCCATCCATACGATCCCCTTCCTAGTCCCTCCATCGGGAGTAGTAAGCGCCCCGGTCATGGCTACCCTTAGCCTCCCTGGGTTAACCTTGGGATTACCCGTATGGTATCTTTCACCTCCCGTTCGCCCGCCGACACCGGATATCGTCCTCCAACTGGTGCAACCCATGGCTACTACCACTCAGCCACCTCCTGGTGTCTCTACCCCTTCGTCCTCCACGACTCCCCCTCCTACTCCCAAACCCACTGGGGGTAGAGGTCCACAACCTTACACTGTTGTACCACCTCCCAAGACAGTCAAAAACCCTCCAGTATTTCATGCTCCTCCCAAATGCTAATTGTGCGATGAGTTAGGCCATGCGACTCATCAGTGTCCACAGTTACCAGCATTACAGAAGCACATGCAGATGCTCGACGATGACCCCAACATCCCAACTGTCGAACTAAATCCCACTCCCAAACCTAAAGACAAATCCCTGCGTACCAATCACCCCTGTGCCATATGCGGTGTTTACGGGCATTACTCACATCATTGTCCCGATCTACCCGATTACAGAGTGGCTCTCTATGAGATGAACAATCTGGATCTTGAGACGGCACCACCTACCATTGAGGAGATCTACCCCCCAGACTCTTCCCCTTCAGGAGAGGTTAACACCATTTATATGATCTCTTCCACCACTACTCCTTCGTCAACCGATTTGACGACGGAAACTTTCGGTACCGATGAGGAGATTCTTGAGGCCCTTACCGCCCCGGATTATCCCGGGGATGATATGCATCATCGTTCCAACTTCATCCCAGAAGCATCTTCCTCTTGCACCGCTACCCAATTTGCGGTTGAATCCAAAGACTTCCTTCCCACTAAGGTCGACTGGTTCAAGGACCCTATTCCTGATCTCGACGCCTTCGAGGAGGGTAACATGGCCAATATCTCACCCGTTATCCACATAGATATCTCTGACCCCCCTGACGTCAATGAATGCATTGCCTTAGGACCATTCTGTAGTAAACAAGAGATTGAAGACTACCAAATCCTTTTCCGAGAATTCCGTGATGTCTTTGCTTGGTCCTATACCGAAATGCCCGGTCTCGACCCCACCATTATAGAGCACCACATTGACACATGGCTTGATGTACCCCCCGTTCGTCAGAAACAACGTCCTATTTCTCCCTCAAAGTTCCCAGGATGTGCCCCTGAACTCATCACTTTAGGAGCCTCTTGCAGCGGGCAGGATATTGAGGACTACAAACAACTCTTCCACGAATTCCGTGATATCTTCACCTCCCCCCTCGAGCAGCGTTTGCTGACACTCGAACAAGCTGATGAAGACCGTCGGGCCACTCTTCATACCATCGAAGTTGCCAAGAACCGCTCCAAAGCCGGTTACGACAAACATGTTCACCCTCGAACTTTCCTTGAAGGGGACCTCGTCCTCGCCTATGACAAAGCCCACGACAAAGCCCACGACAAAACTGACAAAGGGAAGTTTGAATCCATGTGGCAAGGCCCTTACATCGTGCAGACCTGCCTAGGCAAGGGGGCATACATCCTTGCCAACTCCGAAGGCCATCCTTTGTGCAACCCACGTAACGGGTTGTACCTTAAATGCTTTTATCCTTAAATAACTCGCGGCCCCATTGGTCCGCATTGTACAGTTTGCTTCCTTTTTTGTTTTACACATATTTTCCACCATTGGAATCAGCACGCCGAGACCGTCATAATGGTCATCTCGTTGCATTATTTTTACACCGTCATTTTTTGCCCATTTTTTAGACACCACTAGTCGCCTCGGTTTACGTGCCACATCGGCCGTTCTCCATTTTTCACATATTTTATATCATCGGATTCATTTTTTCGAGCTGGTGATGATGCTTGAGATCATTTCTTGCTCTCACCCCCCTGATTTTTTGGGTATTTTTCCAAAACGCCCTCGTCGCCTCGGTGTGCGTGCCACATCGGCCGTTACCCATTTTTGACATCCTTTATATCGTCGGATTCATTTTTCTGAGCTCGTGATGATGCTTGAGATCATTTCTCGCTCTCACTTGGTACAATTTCCACATTGTGTCCCGACACCTTGTTTCCTCGGTTTGCGCGCCACATCGGCCGCTATCGAATTGTTCCACATTTTTACATGAGCCATTCACTCCTGTCATACTGCAAATGTTTCATTATTTTGCCACCATTTCATCTACCCCGCAAGGAGGCCCACCAGTGTTCCCCCCTACCCTCGTTCTTGATCATCATTACTGATCCTTGATTGAACACTTCCTCCTTGCCTGGCCATTCCTTTTGTTCGGTATAATTTTATCCCTTTTTCGGGCCGAACAAGTCCTTTACGAAAAAGTCACTTAGGGAGTTTCCGTTAAGCTCTTTTCTGAATCCTAAAAGAATGAAAAGATCGCCGAGCAATCTTGCTTCCTTTCATGCTCGCTAAAGTACCTGAAAGGGCGTCTATCTCGTATAAGTTTAACCCTTTTCCGGACCTAGTAGACTAATTACGAAAAAGGAATACTCTAGTCACACCGGCTAGAAGAGTTCTTCATTGCATCCTTTTATGCTTCTTTGGGCCTTGGAGACTAAATCTATGAAAAAGAAACCCCCTGGAGTCTTCTTATTTGCTTTCAGACTCTCTAAAATTGAAAGCAACCACGAGCACAAACTGTCCTGGGCTCGTAAAATCCACACGACAGTACCAATCCATTACTTCAGAGTCTTCTTATCGCTTTCAGACTCCTTAAAATTGAAAGCAACCACGAGCATGAACTGTCCCGGGCTCGTAAAATCCACACGACAGTACCATTTTACACACACTTCTTCTAGTTCATTAACCCATGAAGAAGTCTCCTCCCGTGCCTCCTGGCACTATGATCGATCATCTCGGTAGCACCCCCAATCAGGTCGCCTTTGTTCAGAGTATTCTGCAGTCTCTTGCCATTTTACCCCAGCTTGACTCTCCCTCAGACCAGTCACCCTTCCCAGATCCCATACAGCTATGATCCCTTTCCCCTCAGTCAATTTCATATGCTGCCCGATCACTCCCATTATCATACTCTGAACAAAGGAAGTTTGAGTCCACCTACTCTACTTGCCCAGTTTTTCCCTCCCAGTTTGTCAGTCCTACCATCAGTACTATCACATTTCGGTTCTTCACCTCGCGCTCCTGTCAAGGAAACATCATTGCCTTGATAGTTGCAGGTCTCCCTCTGTCGACGACAACCCCTCTATTCCAGAGGATAGGCCCAGAGGTCCCTACGCCTTGGACTTATCACCATCTGTGGTAAGTGCCTACGGACCATTCTGAGAGCAGTCATCATTGCCTCTCCGAGTGGTTGTTTCTCACATGCTCGACTTCAGCACCTTGATCGCATTGTCGAGAATCGCGTAGGGTTACATTCCTACCATTTTTAGTCGAAGACCCCGGATTTCCCCCGACTCTAGCACATTGGTGAGTCACTTCGGAACACCCAGTTATATGTTCCTGTGGATGTCCGGGCTGCGTTAGGCGTTTGTATTCAAAAGCCATCTAGATATCTGCTTCCTTGAGTACCCATTTCAGTTCCAGCTCAGTGTACCATCGAGGTTATAGCTCCCACTCATTATGATCCAACAGCTCATCAGTTCCTCTGGTACCCCAGTCAGCTACACTGTTGATGTTCTAGTGCACCGGTTCTTCAGTTCCCACATGATCAGCCCAGCAGTATGTCCCAGATTTTGTGTCCCCTCTGGACTCTTATGATGTACACAGTGGCTATGTATCTTACAGGTCCCCCTTTTCGGGCCTCCCAGTTCTGTTTATGTATCTTGATACGAGCATGGGTATGCCCGCCTCGTCCATATATTGAGATTATTCCTCAGTCAGTATTTGAGGTCATGTATATTTCAGGTCCCCATTGTTATTATTATGTTATATCCTGATATGAGCATGGGAATGCCCGTCACGTCCATATGATCAGATGATTCCTCATCCATTATTGAGGTTATGTACTTTTAGTTCTTGCAGTTGTTCGGGATCGTCGTTTCGGGCTTCAGTTTGTTTCTTCTCTTCTCTCCACACCCAGGAAAACCATTCATGACTTATGATGTCCATCGGCCATACGATGAGCTCCTGCCCTCGCACATCAGGGGGCAATCTGTTAACACCCAAAAAATGTTCACTACCTCATCTACCACATTACATGGCTCATTTGTCCATTTTCCTACCATATTTCCCCAAAAATCCCATTAAAAAGCCTCCAAAAGGCCTAAAATGCCTCCAAAAGGCTACAAAACCATCAAAATAGCCTCAAAAAGGCTAAAAAACCCCCTTTTCCTCCAAAAATATCCAAAATTCCTCTAAAATAGCAAAAACCCACTAAAAAGGGAATAAAAAATATAAAATAATGAGGAAAAGGAGGAAAAAACCCTATACAGCTGCCCTAAACCATGTGTTTCCTAAAACCATGGGTCAGCACTCCACCACCAAAAAACTATAAATAGGTGATGGAGATCCCTTATTTCATATCCACAATCAAGTATACCCTTACTCTGCCAAAATCTCTCTCGAAACCCTAGTTCACCATTGAACTACTTTCACCTTGAGAGCCTCTTTTGGCCCATCCCCACCATTGGAGAAAGAGAAGGAGCACATTGGAGCTTGGAGCAACCCTCTTGGACATTGCAAGGAGCTTCATCAACCTTCACATTGAAGGTAATATTAATACAAAACCCTTGTTTACAAATTGTTGTTTATTTTGCATGCACATGTTTTAGAGTAGTTTCCATTTTTGTTTTAGCTTAATAATTTACATTTACTGAACTGCTACTAAGGAGTCCCTTCTCCTTAGTAGGTGCTCATTTGCACAAGCTAGGGGTAAAACCCTAGCTACAGTTGTCTTTTTTGGTAACAATTTTTTTACAAAAAATTAATAAGAATGGTCCACATTTTTATCTAAATGTATCCTTATTTATTCAACAAAACATGTTGTATTGATAGTTGAAACCATATTCTTTTTGCGGATTCCTTGTAAAAATCAACTTCATACCAATTTAAAGTTATATAAATTCATATGGTAAATGTGAATATCTTGTCCTTTCTACCAGTGTCTCTTTTGGGTGGAAGTCCATTTATTTTTAAATATTTATTTCCATGCTACTTTATATGTTACTATTAACATGCTTTGTAAATAGTTTTTAGGAAGCATATTTGGGGTAGGTGCATTGCACATACACTCTTTTTTAATGAAAGCACAAGGAGGAACTCTTGAGTTTGCAGATAACATAATCCTTTTTTTAAAATCAAAGCACAGGGATGAACTCGGATGAACTCTTGAGATAACACAAGTATGGTATATTTTTAATACAAATATCAAGGATACTATATGATTTTATTATTTTGGGAAAATGTTTTGTTATGAAGGTGTTTGAATGTGTACATAGGAGGTTCATAGATTTACCTATATTTAATGGTGCTAAGTTTTTCACTCCTCGTAATTATTATGAAAAAATGGTGAAGGAATTTGTTTTAATATTTATAAATTATACCCAAAAATTCACATGTTTGAAGCACATGATCTATGTGGAGATGAGCCTAAATGGTTTGAAGCGTTTCCCTATTTGATGCTATTATGGCAAGTTATCCTTATTATACTAGCAAGAAATGTGTGAAAGATGCTTCTCAAAATTAAACATGATAAAAAATGATGATAGATCAAAACTTCAACTAAAACATTGTATATGTGAATGTTTCTCTCTCCTAGTGCACATCTTGTTGTAAATGAGGTACATTGAAATGTTATTTATGACGTATATGCTCTAAATGAGGTACATTGGAATGCTATTTATGATGTATACAAACAAATGAAAACTAGAAGGTCTCTTCCATTGGGAAAATAGATTCATGTTTTCAATGATATAAACTCAATTACTTTTGAAGAATATCAAATGAATAGAAGAAAAAATATGTTTGTTATTTTAAACTAGAATGTGTTCATTTAGATAAAATTTACAAAACAATAATTTGTTGATTTTGAATGAAATTTCTGTTTACTTATTAAATTTTATTGACCAAATTTTAATTTTTGTTTATATAGTTAGTGTTTAATTTTTGTTTATATAGTTAGTGTTTAATTTTTAAGACAGTAAAGATTTGGAAGCTAATAATTTATTTTATTTTATTTATGAAAGATTTACTTAATTCATATTTCTCAATAAAAATACAATTATTTATATATTTTTTCATGGTTAAAAGGTTGATTGTTTATATTTTCTTTAAATTAAAATTAAAACTAATTTTTCAATTTTAAATATTACCTTAACAAACTTAAAAATAAATTTTATGTGAAAATCAACTTCATACTAATTTAAAGTTATAAAAATTCATATGATAAAGGTGAATATCTTGTCATTTCTTTTGTCTCTTTTGGTAACAATTTTTTTACAAAAAATTAATAAGAATGGTCAACATTTCTATCTAAATTTATCCTCCATTATTCAACAAAGCATGTTGTATTAATAGTTGAAACCCTATTCTTTTTGTGGATTCCTTGTGAAAATCAACTTCATACCAATTTAAAGTTATAAAAATTCATATGGTAAATGTGAATATCTTGTCCTTTCTACCAGTGTCTCTTTTGTTTGGAAGTCCATTTATATTTAAATATGTATTTCCATGCTACTTTATATGTTACTATTAACATGCTTTGTAAATAGTTTTTATGAAGCATATTTGGGGTAGGTGCATTGCACATATACTCTTTTTTAATCAAAGCACAAGGAGGAAATCTTGAGTTTGTAGATAACACAATCCTCTTTTTTAAATCAAAGCACATGGATGAACTCCGATGAACTCTTGAGTTTGCAGATAACACAAGTATGGTATATTTTTAATACAAATATCAAGGATACTAGATGATTGTATTATTTTGGGAAAATGTTTTATTATGAAGGTGATTGAATGTGTAGATAGGAGATTCATAGATTTACCTGTATTTAATGGTGCTAAGTTTTTTAGTTCTCATCATTATTATGAAAAAATGGTGAAGGAGTTTGTTTTAAGATTTATAAATCATACCAAAAAATGCACATGTTTGAAGCACATGATTTATGTGGAGATGAGCTATAATACACCGGGATTAAATAAAGTATTATTAAATACTTTTTGAATATTTATTTTATGTTTGTTTATTATTTATTTTTGACAAGAAGTAAAAAATAAAAACATTGTAATGGACTAATCTTTTATTAATAAAATATACTGAAGGGGGGGACATAAATGAAATAGTTGTTGCATGAGTGATTGCTGACCCACAAGAGGAAAATCCAAGTGGTTGAAGCTGTTGAGTGAGAACTCAAGGTGCAAGAGGCATCTTCCCCAAAATCAAGTCACAATCTTAGTTGAGTGCTAAAGAGAAAGAGACTCATAAATGACCAAGTCCTAGGTAAAATACTATATAATAGTATGTCTATAAGCAGCAGGAGGCTAGCATTGGATGGGGATTGAATCTGATAATGCAAGATATGGCGCATTAGGTGGAGTTTTCTCTTGTGGTTCAGCGATCAGGCTCGGGGGTTCTCGAGTAAGTGATAATTGGCTGCTCTAGGATTTGGTTAGGAGGAATGGCTGTTTCATTTCTGTTTTCCCACCAGTAGTGCCAGGTTCCTTGTTCTGTTTTCTAACTTATCAAAATATTATAGTAGGAGTTTTTATTTCCGTTATGAATTGCATCTAACCCCTAGCAGAAATTTCTATTATGCATCTAAATAGTCAAAGGATTTTATTTATACTTTTGTGCAACATATTTCCTATTATGTTCGAATTAAAATCGTCTGTCGTATTACTATTTAGGTTATAAAGTAAACATAATTAGTTTGTGTACAATTCTACAGATCTCTTATTAGAGTGAAGTATCTTTTCTATGTTAAATTTTGAGCATTAATTCACAATACTCTAGGATCTCTACTAAGAGAATAACATGTACAGTATATCAATGCATATCAATCATAACAAGCATGCCAATCATCACAAGAAGCAAAAGCATGAGAGACAATAGACACACAGAGTTTCCGTAGGGAAAACCCTAAGGTGAAAAACCCCACAACTTCCTCAGAGATAGATAGAGCAATATCTCAACCAAAGTACAAGAGATAGACTCCTCTTAGCAATTGATCCTCCTCCTCACAAGTGCACCACTTTCCGAGTGAAGGAAGAATGAGTTTCTGAGTGATCCAAATAGAGATCTCCCGATCTCTATTTATACTTGTCCTGTTTTCCCAATAACCTTATGGGGCCGACTTGTCTAGCTGGGTACAATAACTTCATATTACATTATATTGGGCCGACCCCTTACAAGGTGGTCTAATAACCCATCGACAAGTTAACACACTTGCGACACTTGTCAATACAAATGACGACACTTCCGTATAGAGAAATAATACATCTCTATAGGAGTACAATAAATATATAAATGAAATACATTCCAAAGTTACATATACATCAACACTCCCTCTTAACTAGGAAGGTATTTCTCGACATAGATCTGCTAACAAAAGTCTTCTTCTCTGGATCATTGTCATCGATGCATGTATCATCATCATCGTCACTGCTGCTGCTATCTCAACCAATCTCTGAATCTACTTGTCATAGGAAGTTCTACAGAGCCAGTCCTTTTTCATACTAGATGTAGGCCCAGTACCTACAGGTCTTCATCATCAATGGCCATACTGTGGATCCCAGGACTGATTACGTGCGTCAACAAAACCTAGCATAGACTATAGGTTCTTTTACATGTTGACCTTCACAAAACCTACTCAGAGCATCCCAGGATGTTATGAGCACATAGTTCTACCTATCTGGATCTCGATAGAGCATCCCAGGATGTTACGAGCACATCGCTCTACCTGTACGGATTTTAAAGGATCTTTTCTATGTGAACTTTCGCAAAACCTACTCAGAGCATCCTAGCGCAGACTATAGGATCTCGATAGAGAAACCTAGGATGTTACGAGCACACTACTTTACCTGTCCGATTTTTAAAGGATCTTTTCTATGCGAAACTGTAGCAAAACCTACTCAGAGCATCCTAGTGTAGACTATAGGATCTCGATAGAGCAACCCAGGATGTTACGAGCACACTGCTCTACCTGTCCGATTTTTAAAGGATCTTTTTTATGCTACCTGTAGCAAAACCTCGAAAGAGCATCCTAGCACAGACTATAGGATCTCCTAGGATCTTTTCTATGCTACCTGCACAACCTATCCACGGCCATAGAGTATCAAACCGATACTCACCATACATCATCCTGATGTACATCATCACATGATCAACCTGATCATCATCATAGCATCAACCTGATGCGTATCATCTGGAGCGACATCCTGAATCTCGTCATCTGTGATCATCCCGATCATCATAGCATCAACCTGATGCATATCATCTGGAGTAACATCCTGAAGCTCGTCATCTATGATCACCCTAATCAAACAATATATCCATCTGATGCATACACAGTATCTACCTGATACATATCATACATGATCCACCTGATCATACAATGCATCCATTTGATATACATAAGTACATGATCACACTAATCATACAAGTATCCACCTGATACATACATAAGTACATGATCACACTGATCATACAAGTATCCACCTGATACATACATAAGTACATGATCACACTGATCATACAAGTATCCACCTGATACATATACAAATACATGATCTACCTGATCATATCCAGCATCAACATGATGCGTACATACATACATATAAATGATCCAACTGATCATATCCAGCATCCAACATGATGCATACAGAGCAGTAACTGGAGCATCATCCTGATGCTCATCATTCAGTGCTTACATCCACAGCCATGTGAAGGATCCTCCTTCCAACATGCTTGGAATGGATTCAGAAAATGTCTCCATCACTTCTTCCTTGAAGTGTCGTCAATCTGAAGAACACCAAGCCTCTCTCTGAAGTACTCAAACTTCACTCTGGCTAGTGGCTTTGTCAGTACATCTATAATCTGCTCATCTATCGCAACATACAGGAGCTTCACTACTCCTTTCTGCACCATATCCTTGATATAGTGATATTTGATCTCTATGTGTTTTGACCTGTCATGGAACACCGGGTTCTCAAACAGCTTCACACAACTCTGGTTGTCACAAAATATACCAGTAGCCTCCAGCGGGAGATCAAATAACTCAAATAGTAGCTTTCGAAGCCATACTGCCTCACAACTAGCCGAACAGGCTGCAACATACTCTGCCTCGGCTGTACTCAGTGCTATGCAGGACTGCTTCCTGCTAAACCAAGAGATCACACCTGATCCCATACTAACGCAGCACCCAGATTTTCTCTTCCTATCTGCAGCACTGCCTACCCAATCTGAATCAACATAACCCTACAGGTTAAACTTTTGATTTGCTTCATACTTGAGCCCATAATCAACTATACCCTTCAGGTACCTCAGAATATGCTTTACATCAATCAAGTGAACACTCCTCGGATCCGTCAGGAACTGGCTCAATGTGTTCACCGCAAAGCAAATATCTGGTCTCGTGTTCGTCAGGTACATCAAGGACCCAATCATCTGACGATACATAGAGACATCAACCGGCTCAGATGAAGCATCACACAGAAGCTTCAGATTCGATGCCATAGGTGTGTCCATGGCCTTGCAATCCATCATCCCGAACCTCTTCAAGATATCTACTGTGTACTTCCCTTGTCCAAGGAAGATCCCATCTGCACTCTACCACACCTCCATACCTAGAAAATAGTGCATCATCCCCAAGTTTTTCATATCAAACTCGGCAGCAAGCTTCCTCTTTGTATCGGCAATCAATCCGTCATCTCCTGTTACAAATAGGTCATCCACATACAGGAGTAGAATCACAATATTCCCTTCCTCAACCTTGTAGTAAAGGTTGGAATCCGCTTTACTCTTGGTAAATCCCAAACTGGATAGGAAACTGTCCATCTTACCATACCAAGTCCTCGGAGCTTGTTTTAAACCATACAAGGATTTCTTCAATCTGCATACATATGACTCCCTGTCATGTGTTTCAAACTCAAGTGGCTACTCCACATATAATTCCTCTTCAACTACACCATTCAAGAAGGCAGTCTTGACATCCATCTGGTGTATCTTCCATTTCATTGCTACAGCCAGAGCAAGTACAAATCTGATGAAAGTGTATCTAGATACAGGAGCAAAAGTTTCTTCATAATCTATTTCCTCTTTCCGAGAGAAGCCACGAGCTACAAATCTTGCCTTGTATTTCTCTATGTTGCCATTTGCAGCATGCTTGATCTTTTAGATCCACTTGGAAGTCACAACAGACTTCCCTTCAGGTCTTGGGACAACATCCCAAACATCATTCTTCATTATTGATTGGTATTCTTCGACCATGGCATCCTTCCATTCTTTCTTTTCCGTTGCTTCTTCATAACTGGAAGGTTCTTTGTTTATGATGTCACAGAGTAAAGCAACATAGCTGGTATGAGATCTAGTTCTCTTCTTTGCTTTGTGTTCTTCTTTTGGAATGCCATATCTTTATGCATCTTGAATAATCTCTCTAGCCCATGCAGGTTTCCTCTTGTGAGATTTATTCTCACGGGGTGGATCTACAGGTTCTTGCGGATCTTCAATTTCACGAACTATATCTGGAATTGCTTCAGTCATGGTAGTGTCTTGAAATCTAGTTTCCTTAGGTTCTTCATAAACTTCAACATGTGTCTTCCTTTATTTGATGAATGCTGAGTTTTCATCAAATGTCACATCCCTGCTTATATCAATCTTCTCGAACCCTGGAAAGTATATTATGTAAGCCTTCGAGCTTTCACTGTAACCCACAAAGATACCTTTATTTCCTGAAGGATCTAGCTTGGTCATCTTTTCCTTTGGGACATGAGTGTATACTAGACAACCAAATATTCTGAGATGGATGACTTCAGGTTTCTTACCAGAGAAGACCTCTTCTGGTGTCTTGTTGTCCAATATCTTGTGGGGTGTTCTGTTCTGCACATATACAGTTGTCCTAGCTACTTATGCCCATAGATGCATAGGTATATCCTGTTCATGCAGCATTTCCCTTGCTACCTCCATGATTGTTCTATTCTTTCTTTCTACAACTCCATTATGTTGTGGATTGTAAGGAGCAGTCAACTCCCTCTTAATCCCTGAATCATTGCATAGCTTCTTGAAGTCACCCGAGGTGAATTCTCCACCATTGTCGGATCTGAATGTTTTGATCTTCTTATCAGTTTGGTTCTCCATCAAGGTTTTGAATTCCTTGAACTTATCAAATACTTCATCTTTGTTCTTCAAGAAGTAAACCCAAGTCTTCCTGGAGAAGTCATCAATGAAAGAGACATAGTAAATATACCCACTTAGAGAACTGGATGACATCGGACCACATACATCAAAGTGGATGATTTCCAATATTCCTTTAGCCTTGCTTTCACTGCTTGGAAATGCTTTATTTATGTTCTTTCCTTTTGCACATCCTTTGCAAACACCTTCATGCTTGGTCTTGATTTCAGGAAGACCTTCTACAGCTTTACTTGCAATTGGTAATGCTCTGTAGTGCATATGTGCAAGTCTTCTATGCCAAAGTTCACTTGGCTCCATGGAATCATGTACCATGGCATGTTCAGGTTGTCCCTTCAATTTATACAATCCTCCCTCTTACTCTCCAATCACCACTACATCATTAATAGTTTTACCCTTTGGCCACATTAGGACTTGGCCATCTACACATGCAACCCTCATGCCTTTTGCATCCAATGCAGAGATGGAGAGTAGATTCTTCTTGAGCCCAGGTACATAAAGAACTTCTTTCATCTTCAAAGACTTTCCAAAATCTAGGTTGTAGGAGGCTTCACCACTTCCTTTGATAGGGTATTGATAATCATCCCCAAGTTTCACTTTATGGGGTGATTCATGTTCAGATAGATTTATAAAAGATTCTTTAAACCCAGTCATGTGTTTGGAATCCCCACTGTCAATTAACCAATCATTACAACCATGAGAGATAGTACCTATGAGAGCAGAGATTAGAACATACTCTTCTTCACTTGATGAATCATCATCATCACTTTCTGCTCTAGCTTTCTTCCTGGGAGGTTCATCATCCTCAGCAGCATGAGCATGATATCTTCTTTTGTTGTTCTTCTTCTTCTTGTTGAAATTTTTGTTGTTGTCTTTCTTCTTCTTGGGACAGTTTGAAGCAAAGTGTCCCTTCTCATTGCATTCAAAACATAGTACATTATATAGATCTTTCTTTTTGTGATGAGGGTGAGAATGTTTCTTGCTATGAGATCTCTCCCTCTTAAACTTGCTTCCCTTGGTGTGAGCTGTGAGAGCTTGGTCTTCATTCCCAACCTTTTCTTCTTGGGCCACAAGCCTTGCTTCTTCTTGAGAGCATTCCTCCCATAGTCTGCTGAAAGAGACCAACTTCTTTCTTGCACAGATTCCTTGGATAAAGGAATCCCATGACCTAGGTAGGCCATTTAGTGTGGTCATAACAATGTCACCATTGTCCACTACTTCATCAACAGCTTCAAGTTGTTCCTTGATCTAAGAGACCTTGGAGAATTAAGATTGAATGGTCTCTCCATTCAATAGCTTGACCCCTTTCAATTGATTCCGCAGAGTCATCTTTCGATTTATGTTCTTCCCTTCAAATAGCTTGGCCAGGGAATCAAACATAGCCTTGGGTGTCTTTAGAGATGACACATGTGGAATAAGATGGTCCTTAATAGAATAAACAATGATTCTCTTTGCCTTGACCAAGTTCTTCTTATGCAATATTTTAGCCTCTTCATCCTCTGGGGTAGGGATGTCTTCCTTTACATATGAGTCCAACTCATTCTCTTCCAAGATTAACCCAATCCTATACTTCCAGGCTCGGAAGTTATTAGCTCCTTCAAGCTTGTCCTCAAGCTTGGTGTGATGAGACATTTTTAAAGAGTACTTCAAATGGAAATAGAAAAGATTTAGGTCTTACCACTTGATTTGCTGAAAACTGGATCTGGTCCCGGATTAGGGTTTGTCGAAAAAACCCTAAAAATTCAAAATGTGAATTTCAACTTTCTGAAAGGATAGAAAGATGTGCCTTGATGATATGATCAGCCTGGTGTATTCAGAATTTGAGATCTGCAAAGCTCCACCCTTCAGAAATGTCTTTTTGTCTTCGTGGGTTCACTTAGAGGACCCTGAATTAGGGTTTGAGTTTCCTGGAGATATACCCAACCAAAAATCTCGATCCAAAGCTCTAAACTTTGATTTTTCCAAGGAGCTTCCAGCTATGTCTTTATATTTTAGAAATTCCTATTTTTGTGGAAACCCTTATTTTTAGGGCCAAAACTGAAAATGCTCAAAATTGAATTCTGATTGGACAGATAGATTCTCCTTGATGAGTAGAGTCAATATACTATACTTATTTTCCAAAATATGTGGAGAGAAACCCAATAAGTAAGAAACCCTAGTTTATGTCACTACACAATGTCTTCTTCTTAAGTTAGCTCTGATACCATGTTAAATTTTGAGCATTAATTCACAATACTCTAGGATCTTTACTGATAGAATAACATGTACAGTATATCAATGCATATCAATCATAACAAGCATGTCAATCATCACAAGAAGCAAAAGCATGAGAGACAATAGATACACTGAGTTTACGTGGGGAAAACCCTAAGGTGAAAAACCCCACAACTTACTCAGAGATAGATAGAGCAATAGCTCAACCAAAGTACAAGAGATAGACTCCTCTTAGCAGCTGATCCTCCTCCTCACAAGTGCGCCACTTTCCGAGTGAAGGAAGAATGAGTTTCTGAGTGATCCAAATAGAGATCTCCCGATCTCTATTTATACTTGTCTTGTTTGCCCAATAACCTTATGGGGCCGACTTGCCTAGTTGGGTACAATAACTTCATATTACATTATATCGGGCGAACCCCTTACAAGGTGGTCTAATAACCCATCGGCAAGTTAACACACTTGCGACACTTGTCAATACAAATGATGACACTTCCGTATAGAGGAATAATACATCTCTATAGGAGTACAATAAATATATAAATGAAATACATTCCGAAGTTACATATACATCAACATTCTATTCTATTTTCATATATAAGCATTTCTGTCGAATCGAAATATTTATCCTTTCATCTTCAAATAAAAACATTTCTCTCAATTTTTATATCTATAGGATAATTATTAGAAATGTTTCCTAGTAAATCTCTGTTTTCTTTTAAGAATAGTATACAATATATTTAGTTAAAGAAAAGAGTTATATTTTGTTTTAGTTCTTACAACATAACTACCAAAGATCGTCGAGAAACAAAGCAAGATAACTGCTACAGCTGAATATCCTAATCCACTGTATAAACGTATTATTAAACGTTTTTCAATATCATAAACCCTATCACAGATCGAGAATCAATAGATTTGGAATCAACATGAGTAATGTAAAAATACCCTATTTACACTATAAATTGGATAAAAATTATGGTTATATTGTTTTTTCCTTTTAAACCCTCGAATTTCTTACTTAGACAATTAACTCGTTAGGGTATTCATAGTATAACCATTGATCAAATACTAAGTTGCAAATATGCCAACTAATAAACAAATCGAGTCAAGACAACGAGGATTTAAATCTTGGATCGAATCCAATCGAAAGTTTATAATTAAGAAAATCAGCTATAACCATTTATTTCACAACAACGATTAAGCTTAGCATTAAAAAAAGGCTAACTAAAATGCACGGAATCATTTTTTATAAATTACGATATCATTATGGAATTATCATAGAGAAATGCAGGGACCCTGTGGGTCGTAATAAAAATTATATATAAACAACGTCGAATGGTTTAAATCACAATCACACAACCAACTTGGCTATAAGCCCATGCTAATGGCATCCACTACCAAGCAATATAAACCCTAGATTACAAATATATTACAGAGGATAAGCCATCCATGATGGAACTCACATCCTAAAACTTCCAGTTTATTAAATAAGCAATCAATAACACACACATCTAAGGTTAAAGTAAATGTTGGAGTAGAGAAGGGGTGAAGCCTCTAACCGGAAGTTGAAAAACCCTAAGGGTGGTCTTAATTGAGGTTAACTTATCTTATATTTGCGAAAAACTGAATCCTCTCTATAGCTTCAAACCTTGTCGAAGGTACCTATAACAATCAACAAATACAGTTAGAAAGCTGTGGATTTTATTTTAAGAGTTTAAAGATACAACAAGTAGGGTTAGTTTTCTCACCTTGTCATCTTAAGACGCGGGCTTGGGAGGAGGTGACCCTGTCACCATCCTCGCTGGAGCCTCCACCTGCAAACAATGACCAAAGACAAACCTTAAGGAAAACTGTAAATAAAGAATTCAACTGGTATGTTTTTATGTTGGATTAAATTACCTGCTCTATGGGAAGTTAGGGCCAAGGATCGGCTCCTCCTGGTCACCTTATCACTCCTTTCCTGCAAAAAGAATGGAAAGCATTAATACCTACAACACGAAAGAAAACCAACAACACTTTCATAACTTTAAAATGTCTGAGCATAAAACTGTTTCTCACCTTTTTATTTGGCAATTTCAAGATTGGAGATTGGCCAAGATCAGTCGTAGACACCAACGAACTCTAGAATGCAACCAGAATGTCTACGAGGAACTCTTCTTCACTTTGGCAAGCCATCGGGAGGAATGACATTAGAAACTAAACATTTTCTTCACCCAAGTTTTTCATAGAATTGCCATTTACAGAACAGAGATTCAGGTCTCACAAACCAAATGCAATAATGAGGATTCATACAACTAAATGAATACACTAAGCCCTACTCCAAAAACCATTGCAATCCCAAGGTGTTGATGAATGGTTAAGATTGCTTTCCAGTGTGAGCATTAAAAACCTAGTTGCGCTGTCAAGCCATAGGGAGGGTGGCTCATTAAATATTTCCGTCAACCATAGTACAAACAACCAGTAAACACGATGGTAGGTAATGCAAACTTCATTTTTATAAACCAAAGTTTGACTATGGCGAATCCCATAGCCCTTCATTATTCAACGATTACATACAATGTAAACCTTGCATTTTTAACCTTATACCTTGGACAAGGAATATTAACACAGGTTGTTAGACCTTAATACTTTTTCTTTTGGGATCTAGACTATAGCCATAGTCTCCCCTGTTTTGTCATGTATAAATAAAGTATTAAAGTATATGGTTAGGGCAAGGATAGAAGATCCAAGCTTAACCTTAGGGCTAAGCATGGCCCTTTACAATTTAACAACAAGAACAAGAAATTTAAAATATCACCTTCAATTACATTGGCGATACACCACCTTTGTGGTAAAGCTTCCACCTCATTTGCAAACTGTCCATAAGTAGTATATAAATTACATTAACGACTTTACAATCTCGACGACCTTTATCACCGAAGTCTTACTCGAATAGAACATAGATATGTTATAAAGGATAACAATATAATAAGGATGTTTTTACAAAGTTACATGCTTAATTTTTTATTATTTATTTATGGATTTGTTAGGCACAAGACATGAGCCTAAATGGTTTGAAGGCTTTCCCTCTTTGATGCTATTATGGCAAGTTATCCTTATTATTCTAGCAAGAAATGTGTGAAAGATGCTTCTCAAAATTAAACATGATAAAAAAATGATGATAGATCAAAACTTCAACTAAAACATTGGATATGTGAATGTTTCTCTCTCCTAGTGCACATCATGTTGTAAATAAGGTACATTGAAATGCTATTTATGATGTATATGCTCTAAATGATGTACATTGGAATGCTATTTATGATGTATGCAAACAAATGAAAACTACAAGGCTTGGGAAAATAGATTCATGTTTTCAATTATATAAACTCAATTACTTTTGAAGAATATGAAATGAATAGAAGAAAAAATGTGTTTGTTATTTTAAACTAGAATGTGTTCATTTAGATAAAATTTACAAAACAATAATTTGTTGGATATCACAATTTTGAATGAAATTTATGTCTATTTATTAAATTTTATTGAGCAAATTTTAATTTTTGTTTATATAATTAGTGTTTAATTTTTAAGATAGTAAAGATTTGGAAGATAATAATTTATTTCATTTTATTTATGAAAGATTTACTTAATTTATATTTGTCAATAAAAATACAATTATTTATATAATTTTTCATGGTTAGAAAATTGATTGTTTATATTTTCTTTAAATTAAAATTAAAACTAATTTTCAATTTTAAATATTCCCTTAACAAACTTAAAAAAAAAAATTTAAATATATACAAATCAATAAATAATTTATTTCAGAAAAATTACTACTCCAAAACCAATACACCATTTAAAAAATAGTTGATATGGATGTATAGTGCACATCAATATATAAATATAGAAATACCCATACTTCACATATTGAACTACTATATACAAAAACCCATGGCAACCTTAAAATATTGGATAAATATGTCATTGACAAGCGTGAAGAAAACATGAAAATGAACTTTTCAATGGAGTTATTTTTAAATTTATACAAGTCGATAAATAAATGATTTTTTCACTATTTCTATAATTTTTACGGATTAACATTATACTTTGTATAAATTAATAAATAAATGTTTTTATTATTATTATTTATATTTAAAAACAGTACAAGAAGTAGTTGATATAGTTGTGCCAATAAATAAATGTTATTTTCTCTTAGAAAAGACGATAATCAAATGTTTTTTTGTTTGGCATTTCTAATATTAAAAACTAAACAAATGTTCTTTTGTTAAATTGTATTAAGAAAACAGTACACAGAAATGGTTTTTGTTTGCCATTTGTATTATTAAAAACTACAAGGTAGATGAATGTTTTGATAAACATCAATAAATAAATTGAAAACAAAAGTACAGTACAGGAGTTGATATGGATGTTTGGAAAACAAAATTGAAAACGCAGATTTTGCAGCGACGTGTAAATCCAGCGAAAATGAGATTTGATGAGTCCAGCGGATGGATGGATCCATTGGATCGAAACCCTTACAATCTTTTTTCTCGTACGCTAATGGCATGTGCGTTGGAAAGGGCAATCATTCCCGTGAATTTTGGAGACTTTCTGGTGTTCTTTAGCAACTACTCTGTTGACCCATAAGCATATGTTAATGTGATGGCTGCATTTCTGGAATATCCATCCTGAAATCATTACACCCACCAACCCTAACTTTCTGGCTGTACATTCTGGAAGCTGTCTGTCACACCAACTTTCTATCAACTAATACAATGCATTCTTCCCACTTGAAAATCTAGATTCGCCGAGCGACCTACAAATTCACAGTTAATTAATGGAGTCCGTTCAGTTGTTGCGTGAATATAGTAAGGAAGGAAATATTTTAACGTTTGCGAGGCTAAAATAGCCTATGGGACAGATCATTTCGCATGCCGTTTTCTCCAACTTAATCTTTTGTTTGTTCAACCTGATGATGAGCGCCCCCAATTTTTCCACGGTCTCTCGTTGAATAAATTATCCCAAGATTTATCTCCCAAGACACTTGCATACCTGTTCCTTTTTCCTTAAAGGCTTCACACTCCAAAATGAAATGTTTTTCTGTCTCCACTTTATCAAAGGTGCAGAAAATACACACTCTTTCTTCCCAAGCTTCTTTTGGCCTTTTCCAGCGCCTAGTCTCGCAACGGAGTTGATGGGAATTAGTTCTTAATTGAGCAATTAGAATTTCGGCTTTCCAAGGTATATTGGCCCCTATGTACGCCTTTTGATGATGACTGTATGTAGGGTTAAACTCTTCAATATAGTACTTTTCCTTTCTCCTTAACTCTTTATCCCAAGTTCGTTTGTGGAACTTATTGATAACAAAACCCTTTATTTATTTACTATTCGTGGGACACATGTTCAAGCATATATCCCATTTACTAAGCCATTTAATATTTCGCCGCATCCAAGTCTTCTTTCTTTTGCACAATATGTCTTTGAGGATGGCCTTGGGCCATCTACCTTCTTCCATTTGCTCAACTCTTTTTAGATATCTTATTAGCCGCACCATAGCAATTGATTCAATAGAAGCAACCCCCATTTCACTCAGCATGATCTCGTATGGTACTGAACTCTTAATTTTGAACTTGCTTGTAATCATGTGTTTTTGAATCTTCTCTATTTGCCTCCACTGTAAGTCCGAGGTACTGCTGACCCATACTTCACAACCATAGAGAACAACTGGGATCACTAAAAGCCCAAAAGAGGTTTGCATAGTTTTCCAATCCCATAGCTCTGCCTCTCTACATCTATTTTGGAGAGCATAAAATGCTGTCCAACCTCCCATAGTTCTTTTTTTTCTGCAACTTTTCCAACTCAGATTTTTATTGAAGTCGATTCCGAGGTACTTGTAATCTACCACTTCTTCAAGGGTGTTGTTTTCGAAATAGAACTTATGTTGTTTATGTTTCCTTTTGCTAGAGAAAACTACCACTTTTGTCTTGCTAGTATTTACTTGCATCCCCACTGATCTACAAAAGTGCTCAAGGGAAATCAAGTGCTCTTGCAAACCAAGAAGGTCATCTGCATACAAAAGAAGCCTTATCACGAACTCACCCAGGAGGGCGCCATCCCCATCCTCTAAGTTTAACCACTCTTCAAGTTTGTCAATATACAAGCCAAAAATGGTAGGAGATAATGGGCACCCTTGCTTGACTCCGACATCACTTCTGAAGCTTTCAGAGATACCATCTGATGTTCTGATTTTGACTTTGACCTCCTCATATAGTCTATGGACAGCTGCTTTAAGATGTATAGGAACCCCAAGTTCCTCCATTTTGTGCCAAAGCTTATTTCTAGAAAGAGTGTCAAAAACTTTTTTGAAATCAACAAAGCAACAAAAAACTTCCTCTTTATTCTCCCACACTTTTTCAATAATGTGCCTTAAAGTTATATATCACATTCCATTCCTCAGAATCCGTATTGACCCGCAGTAGACTCAGTAGCTATTGACCCACAGTTTCATCTTCAGTCGCAGTTAGTTTCTCACGGTTTAATTAGATATATAATGAATATTTTAATCTTGGCAGCCCGTGGTTTTCTCGTTGTACTCTAATGAATATTTTAATCTTGGCAACCCGTGGTTTTCTCGTTGTACTCACATTGTAAACAATTCCCTGCTTCCACAAAAAAAGAAGAAAAAGGAATCAACTCTAGTGTCTAGGTTACCTAATCACATTCTGAAAGTGCTTTGCAGGCTGCAGAGCAGCTTCTGACACTGCATGTCTCGTTAGCCACTCGTTAACTATATATCTGAGGCTGCCCAGAGCTACCTTCTGCACACCAATAGTGACAAAATGTGCAGCATAGCTGACACAATCGGATTGATTGAAAGTTTGTGCCGTGTAGTTCAAAATAAATGAAAGGTTGGGGGTTCGGAATAGTAGGGTCTAAATAGAATATAATAGTAAATTTTATTACGTTTATGATTGGTTAACTTTATTTTAGTTTAAACCTTTTTTTTTCATAAGAAAAAAGAAATTTCTTGCTAGAATCAAAGAAAATTAGAATATAACGTATCCCAATGATTTGATAGTATATCATTAATCATTAATATCTAGGAATCAAAACTTCACTATTTTTATTTTTTTTTCCAGCTAAAAAATCTATTATTGATATTCAAATAGAATCAAATAATACAATGAAGATCAAGATTCTACAGACGAATCTTATAATAGAGCTCTGTACAGCCAGCCCGCTCAAGTTCTCTTCTACAGTCTCAAAAATGACCACTATCGTACGATCAGCTACTTACATCAGAACATGAAAATTCTTCATATGTTCAAAATATATAAATTAGAACCCGACAGCACAAAATAAACCAGAGAGTACATCAAAGTATCAGTAAAAAAAGTAGATGGACCCACAGTCCTGTAGACAACATTCAAACCATTCCTCCCAAATCAGCTGCCCTTCAATGCCAGATAACGCTTGTTTTGAGAGTTTATCAGCAAAGGAATTATGGTCTCGATAGATATGTTCAAAAATAATATTTTGCTGCTTAGAAATCTCCAATTGAGTCCGGAGTATCCAGTGACGTAGATTCAGAACATTGAGACTGAAATCACTCGCTGCCCATTTAATGGTAACCCTGGAGTCACTGTAAACCTTGATATTTACCAATCCAAAAATGTTGGCAACTTTGAGAACGCACCAGAGGGCCATTAACTCTGCTTTCATGTTGGAACCAACTCCACAGTTGAGGCTAAAAGAGAAGTAATGTGACTCATTCAAATATATAACACCTCCCACAGCACATATACCATGTTGTGAAGCACCATCAAAAAATAGAATAGGTTGTTCTACTTTCAAGTTGAAAAAGCTGATTCTGTCGGTCTTAAAACTGTGCTCATCATCCTTACAAGCAGCAATCATATTTAGAGCAGACATACTACATTGTAGAACATCAGGATCTTTGTTCTGAAATATGGCGCAATTTCTGGAGTACCAAATTGCCCAAGGTATACAGATAGCAACATAGAAATGCTGTTTACAATGTCTATACCAATTTAGTAAGGCCTGGTTAAAATCTTCAACACCCCAGCACTGCGAAATTTTCAATGTAGATGAAACCACAACCCAGATTTTGCATGTGAACTCACACTGTACAAAGAGATGTTGTTTAGTTTCAGCTTCTTTTTTACACAGGATGCATAAACTTGGACCACTCCACCCACGTTTACTCAAATTTTCCCATGTTTTCAATCTATCTTGAATTAATAACCAACAGAAGCATTTAAGTTTTATAGGAATGGACCAATGCCATAATCTTTTGTACCACCAATCCTGAGGATATATGAATTTGTGTTGTACAATTCTAGAATAGGTAGAATTAGCAGTAACGTGACCAGTAGCAGGGTTTCCTCCCCAAAATAGATGATCTGGCTCATGATTCAGGCAAACACAAGTAGAATTTAAATTTGTGACATAAGCATCCCAAGATCGGGCTAAAAAGCCAAAAAGTCCCAAATCTCTTGAAGTCATCCATTTAGTATTATGTACAAAACCCATGCTGTGCCGATGGATTTTATTCAAGGTGGTCATACCCAAAATTTGCAAATATTGAGTGATAGAAGATGGTAGAGTATAATTATCTTCCATACCTAATATGGGGTCAATCCCTACTCGGATCAATTCATCCGATCCATCCTGCCACGCGAGGTCTGCTTTAATCCAGTGGAAGATCTTCATAAATCCCCGCCACAGTGGAGAGAAATTCCAACTCGTTAATTTTGGGTCTCTGATCCAGCTGTAGATATCCATCTTAATGTATTTGCAATGAATGAGTCTAGACCAGAGAGTACTACCAAACATACTTCTCCAAAGACTTTTGAGTCTAAGTGCAATATTGAAAGTACTCAAATCTTTAATACCCCAGCCCCCGAATCTAATAGGTCTAGCTATAACATCAGTAGCTACCATGGAGATTTTTTCACTGTTTGCCATCCCAAACCAGAGAAAATTGTAACAATATCTATTGATGGTCTTAATAATCGAAGCTGGAACTTCCATCAATGAAAACCAGTATACAGGTATACTACAAAGTACAGACTTTAGCAAAATAAGCTTGCCCCCTCTAGACAAATATCTGAAAGACCAATGAGCAATTCGGGCCTCAATTTTCCTCAGCAACCAATGCCAGTCCTTAGTTTGGTAATTGTTTGGCTTAAGATAATAACCCAGATGTTTAAAGCCTTTATCCAAGAGATAGCACTTATATGGCAGAATCGATAAAATATCACTAAGATGCCTATCATCAGAAGTTAAATGATAAAAATTAGATTTTCCTGAGCTGACCTTCATACCTAATGCACTGCAGAAAACCTGTATGATTTCTTTGTAGATAGCCCATTCCTTGATAGTGTCAACCCCCGCCACAAGAACATCATCAGCAAATAAAATGTGAGTAATCACACAATCTTTGGAAATCTTAATGCCTTTAATCTGTCCACCTAATAGAGCTTGATTGATCATTCTGCTGAAACCATCCATGACCAGAATAAATAGAAGTGGAGAAAGTGGACAACCTTGTCGAATTCCCCTCGAACATCTAAAAAATTCAGAAGGACTCCCATTTACAAACACAGAGATGTTCATGGAGGTAATACAGGCCATTATCCACTTAATGATCAAAGGAGGCACACCAATTTTGATGAGAATCAGTCTGAGAAAAGACCAGTTTACCCTGTCATATGCTTTTTCTAGATCCATTTTTAGTAGCAAGGCTTTCTTCTTATATATCTTAATACTATGGATCAACTCCTGTGAAATGCCTATAGCATCATGAATCTGCCTCCCAGAAACCAAACTGTTCAAAGGAGATATGCTATGATAAAATAGACTTTAATCGATCTGCAATAATTTTAGAAATGAGTTTCAATAGCAGGTTGCAAAGGGCAATCGGACGAAAATCACCAAAATTGTATTAAAAACCATAACTAATTCATCCACAAATAAACTATAACCTATTAGTTTTGACAAAATTACTTCTTAATAAACGTTATATAGAATAGTGATCTTCCACAAAAAGTTACCCACTAAATGCATTAGAACAATGATATACTAAGGAAGATAACAACATTTTTGTTTAAACTTAAAACATGCGAGAATGTTTTAAGTTGATAATTCACAAATTCAGAAATTTTGTGTTTTATGGATTTTTTTGATGGTGTTGAATCCATTTCTATTATCAAAATCACCATTAAAACATAGAACTAAATTCAGATTTTGCAAAATAAAATAAAAAAATTGGGTGAAAAGCTCCAAAGAGATCATGTACCATAGCAAGTTTGGTTGAGTTAGAATTTGTAAAAGAGTTAGTGTATAAATAGTATTGATTTTTTTGTATTTAATAAATTTAAAGTTAAAGATGGATTTATATTGATTATTTAAAAATAAAATATAAAAAAATAAAATGTTAATAGTGTTGTGTTTATAAAACACATATCTTGTAATATGTATAGAAACTTATAAAAAATTATATTTAATAATTTTTATGTCTCTCATTTATAATATTTATTTTTTAGTGGTGTTTTAATAATTCTTAATATTATCTTTAATATCATCTTTTATGGATAAAATCAACATGTTATGTTAATTAATTTGAAATTATTTTAAACTTTCATGTTGAATAAAATACTTTTATGTTATTTATTTGTACGTATAGCTAACATCACATACATTGCATTTTAATGGTACAACTAATAAGTAATAAAAAACTTAATTTATTTTAATGTTACAATTATTAAGTAATAAAAAACTTAATTTGAATTTAAAAAAAAAATATATTATTATTAAATCATTATTATATTAATTAAGTTGATGAATTCCTTAATTATTAAGCAAAGAAAACTTTATCAAGTTTTCAAGATCCATTTATATTTTTTGATGGTGGTGTTGTTGGAGGGAAATGTGCGGCTCGAGGTATAATAATAACTAGTCAGGGACATTATTATATCTTGAGACTCAGGTGTGGTAAAGGAACTAATATGAAAGTAGCTATTGGCGCTTTGTGAAGGTGAATATAACATATAGGTGACCACTCTAACAAGTTGGTGAGAATTAAACAAATTCTATAGAGACTCTTGAGCACATTTTTTGGGCAAACAACTCCTTAGCAGATAAAATGTCAAAGATAGCACTAGAAGGAGAAGATGGCTACTTATTCTTGGAGAACGGGTTCATTATACTTTTTGGACTAGGTTTGCTTAGGATATGATTAGAAGACCATTGATGATCATAATTTTGAAATGTTGGAGTACTTTCTTGTAATATCTAAATGAGACATAAATTTATGTATATGGTAGAACTATCTTTGTACAGTTTGATTCAGTAATATGAATAGCAATGGTATGTTTTTTTCAGCTGAAAAAAAAAAGAAAAAAAAAAGTGAGAAAAACATTATCATAATAAATTAATTGTTTATATTTGTCTATTGGTTGTACTTTGGGTGGTTGGGAGGAATGATTGTTGCCTTCCTCATATTTAATTCTGATAAATAACATGATGCTCTAGCCCTCTAACAAATAGTGAAGATCACCCTTTTAAAATTAATTATTTTTATTTTATGTATTTAATTTTTTTTTTCAAATAATTATTAAATTAAAAAAATCAATCATATTAATTTTTTTTCATAATTTTAATTAAATCTAAATGTTGAATACTCTTAATATTATGGATATCAACTCAAAAACACAACATCACAACCATAGTTGAGATACACCGATACACATTTAACAATGAGAACTTGACAAATAAGAATAAGCTTAAAACAATGCACGAGAAGTTGAAATAAAAGGGGAAAAACACAGGAGGCATAGCAAGGCAAGTGCTGAAGTTACGACATGTTACCTCTATTGATATGGAAACATGTATATTATAGTAGTTTTTAAGTGTTACAAGTTAAAGATTTTGTGTTATAAAATAAAAGGGGAAAAACACAGGAGGCATAGCAAGGCAAGTGCTGAAGTTACGACATGTTACCTCTATTGATATGGAAAGATGTATATTATAGTAGTTTTTAAGTGTTACAAGTTAAAGATTTTGTGTTATAAAGTATCATAGAAGTTAGGTTGAGAGAAAGGACTTTACCATGTTTACTTTCAGTTTTAACAAATTGTTTTTAGATGTGATATGATAGTTTTAAGAGTCTCTTGTGGTGTAGATCAGTGGGCAAAGTTAGTACAAGTCTTGTAAAAGGTAGTCATTCAAACCTCGGATAATTGGTATATCACATTCCGATAACTGTGAGATAACTGAAATACCACACCGATATATACATACATCTTTGATTAAGTTAATAGTTGACTTTATTGTTTATGCATTCGTTGCTTCCACTTATAATCAAATTAAAAGTGACCCTTAATCAATGGTTAACGGTTGACTTACTGGTCGTCTATATCCAATGTTTGAACGTACAATCAATAAAATTAAAAAATTAAAAACACATGATATGATTGCTTCTGTTCTTTCCGAATCACCGTCGCATGACGCGGCTCATAATAAAGTGGCATCATGATTTGGTTCACCAATTTTCCATATAAAATTGTGTGTGGGTTTCAAAAGTCACATATCTATTTTCTAGTCTAAGTTTCATGGAAATTAGAGAATATCTCTGCGTCAGATTGACCCTTAGCACGCAGACCTAAGGGTTTCGGGCCGTTTCTGTTCATTATAATTTTCCCATGTGAAGCAAAGAATTTAAGATGCAGGCCATATTGACGCCGGAGTCTATTCGATTGCATTGTCATTCCCAGCTAACACGCGCAGATATTGACTTGTAGATCTACTCACGTACAACTACCTAATTAGGTTTTCTGCCAGAGCGGGAAGTTCAATGTTATTTCATTATTATATTTGTATTTTTCAGAGTCACGCCATAGTTAGTATTGACTTGTATATATTCACGTACATTGACATCACACAAATATAGAGACTACCTAATTAGGGTTTCTCCCACAGCGAGAAGTTCAATGTATTTCATTATAATTGTATTTTTCAGATCCACGCCATAGTTAGTCTGCAAGGACAATCCTGTTAAAATCAGTTGTTCAGTTTTATTTGATCAGAATTTTATTTCCGGAAGCAAGTTGTGTATTTAATCAATCAAAAATGAAAATTTTGAATTTATTTATAAATATATTTATATTTTTTCCCACATATGCGGTTAAACTCATAATGATAATAATGTTTGATACAAAAATTTAACAAAATTTGAATCTGTAACTTCTAACCTTTCCAAGTTTCCACCACAGCATATTAACCTATTAAGAAATTAATTTAAATACTTAAAAAATTGATTCAAATATGATAACTTAACTGAATTAACTATGAAATGATAACACAGAAAAAGTCAAAGTCTTAGATGTGAGTAAAAATGAAAAAAAAAACATAGATTCCATAAACTCTGTGACACAGTGAATCCAGGGTTTACATAGATCCTTTAAACATTTTGTAAAATTTATGAATCCAAAACCAATATAGATATATGTTTGTTGTTAACATTTTTTTTCAGTCTAAAAATCACCCTGGAATCAAGAAAAGCTTAAAATACAATCATTACAATAAGACTTAACAAGAACATCATGTCACTTACAAGATTTAAACCTGGGTGGAGAGAGCAACAATTTCCTCCCAACCACCCAAACTATAACTCCTAGATATGCTTATGATTAACATTACATATAAACACATTCAAACTGAAAAAAAAAATTGTACAGACTGGATTTACAACTTGATTAATCGAGCCACAATTCAATGCAAAGTTGAGGTTTTCATGATTAGAGAACGAAGCTGTGTAACTCCCGCAACCTACACCATGACCTAACCATCCAATTATAATTACTATTAAGTTCCCAATCTGGTTTGTTCATATTATTTTATGATCAATATCTGTTCATCCCCAATCCTTTGACTCCTGGCAAATTTTACCTGAACTTCTCTGAAAATAGGCTCCACTGTGAGATTCAAACTTGCAACCACTTTGTTATAAATGGAGTTCTAAACAATGCCATTCTACATGAATTTCTGTAAAGTTTGCTAATTCTAAACGGCCACATTCACAGAATGGGTGCCTAATAAACATGGAAGACTTTGAGCGTGGCTTGATAAAAAAAACAAGATTCTGAACATAATCTTGGAGTGCACTAGATTTTAAAATGTAATCTAAACATTACTTTGATTTACAGTAATATTTCTGCAAATTAATACAGGGAGCCTCATATGTTTGGAGATGCATAGAAATGAAGAACTCTAAGTATCATGGGCGCTAGCATTATAAAAAGCATGTCCATAGATTTCTAGTTTCTATTCTCAATCCTGACATACTTTTGGAGATGAATAAGAATGAAGGTCCATTAATTTTTGGAGATGCATAAGAATGAAGGTGCATTATAAAAAAGTATGTCCATTAATTTTACTTGCCATTCTCAGCCATAACAATGAGAGCAGCAACTTCCGCCAACGATTTGCAGGCCAATGTGACAGCAGATTTCTCTCTTTTGGTGATCTTGCTTAATACAGTCGTTAGACTGCCTGATCCCAATGGAGAGCCCCTTAGAATTACTTGAAGCGCCTTGTATTTCTGCTGAGCAGAGGGATGGCAAAGTAATTGATAGTTCAAGATCGACATCCTCGTGGCTAGTAGAAATGACCTTCTGCCCTGACCAAGTTCCTGGACTGATCTGCTGTTGCTGTTGGAAAAAATCAGTGAACACCTCATTGGGCTTACAACGTCTCTTGGGCAATACATGAATATACTCGCTGGAGGACTGAAAAGAGCTGCCATGATCTGGCTTTACATAAACATCCTTGCCCCTAATTCCTAACAGTTTTCTCTTAATATGAGTGTTCCAGTAATTCTTTATCTCGTTATCTGTTCGTCCTGGTAATTTGCTTGCTATCAGAGACCACCTACAACATATATATACATAAATAAATGCATCAACAATATATATATATGTGAGTTAAGATATTCTTGATTCCTTGGAAATAATAGGAAGGTAATTTTTTTCATTAAAAATATATATATATATGAGACCTTGCTATGATAGCCTGTAATGAAAAAAAGCCATTTTCTTACTTGTTTCCCAGTATAGAATGAAGCTTTATAATGAGCTCATCTTCTTCTTGGCTGAAATTGCCTCGTTTGAGATCAGGACGGAGATAATTTATCCATCTAAGCCTGCAGCTTTTACCGCACCGCTGCAGCCCTGGACAGAGGTCAAAAACAGATTAGCATTGATTACAATGCTCTGAACTAACACTAGAGAAAATAGATTAAATTAGTAATAAGAATTTGGGAATGAACTTTGGAAAACCAGAGAAAGCTGAGATATGATATGGAACCTGCTGCCTTTGGAAGGGAACGCCAGCAGCCTTCTCCATGGGTCTGGATATATGCAATGAGTATCTCATCTTCTTCTTTACTCCAGGCGCCTTTGTTTGTATGGCCTTTTTCACAGCAAGGAGTTCGACCCATCTCGCTGTAGTACTGGCGGGTTTCACCAATCCATAGGAGCTTACCTGACACAGAATACAATGCGAAAACGTGCCTGCAGTGAATCCCAAGTTTCGGTGGGGGAAGAGCCTTTAGGTTTGAAAGATAACAGACAAAGAGGCATCTTTCTCGTGTTAAATCTTCTTTCGAAAAACCTGTTTAATAGAATTCACAACACATGTCACCACAAAGTCTACATCTCATGAGTGCAATGGATAGATTCGTATACGAGTGGCCCGTTAGGAACATGCATCAAAATTTATTTGTCAATCCATTCTCAAAATGATAGAGCAATCGTTATATTTACTTTTTAGGTAGAAACAATTCAAATTTCAGGTCTACGATAGAAAATTTTGTACCAATATAAGAAATCCACATGCTGAAATTTGGTTATTATTATTAAAAATAAGGATTTAAAAATGAGATAGTTTTTTAAACAATATATTATAGTAAATTTAATTATTTTATAATTTGGGATTTATAAGGTATCACATTCTTTAAAATATAAAATTTTGAATATTTAATATATAGAAAGTAGAATTTTTTTTTTTTTTTAATTTCAGTTTTATTAAAATAAAAAGAGATTAAATTTTTTGAAATATAAAATTTTGATCACTTAATATAAATTAATCTAATTGTAATTTCAATGAATTTAATAAAATTCACAATTCAAAATTTATGGAAATATAAACATTTTAAAATTATAATTTTGATTATTTGGAAATTGTAAACAATTACTATTTTGTATTTGTAATATTATTTTTAGTAATTATTAGTATAGATCCATCTTAAAGGGGATTTACCAAGTGCTAAGAGAGATCAAATCTATCAAAGTGCAAAATCCTTTTTAGAGTATAAAAGTTGAGGAAGCGTTTTAATTTTTATCTAATTTATATAGTTATATATCTATATCTATATGGATATAGATATATATAGTTGTAAATGTTTTAAATAGCTGATATGTTAATTTTTATAATATTTTATTATTTTTTAAAAGAACATGTGTGAGCTCTAGGATAAGCTTAGGAAGGAACACATCTTCCCTATTGGGCTATTGACATCAAATCTCTCTTTTTATATAATATAAAGATATATATTTTTATTTTAGTTTGGTATAAAGATAACATGGCTTGGTTAAACCATTGAAGATAGACAAAAATGTCACTTTGCAAAATATCAATAACATTAAAAATATTATTACATCTAAGTTTAAAAAGAAAATGTAGGGCAAAAATGATTTAGAGGTTAAAAGCAAGTTAAGATACTATAAGGAGTTCATGAACCCTAATCTAGAGGACCAAAAGTATTTCTCTATCTTAACTAGCTCGAAGAAGAAAACTAATATAGCCAAAATAAGATCGAACTCTCATGAGCTTCATAGTGAAACTAAGAGCTTCATAGTGCATACAACCACATTAGATCACACTTTCAAAATCTTTATTATAATACTAACCTTTCTAATACTATAACATGTCAAACCTATGGTGACCTCACTATGCTTCCTTTTAAGCTTTTAGAGCATAGGAATACAATTTCTAGCAAACCAAGTAACTTATTTCTTCTTAAGCTAAAATAGACCAATGTTAGTCATGGACGTTAATATCATCATCATCATAATCATATTTGGTTATTATATAGTATTATTAATATCATTTGTTTTAAGTATTATTTTATTAAGTCAATATCTCTTTTATTTATAATATAAGGAGATATATTTTTATTTTGGTTTGTAAATATATTTGGTTATTATATAGTATTATTAATATTAATTGTTCTAAGTATTATTTTAAAAAAAACCAGGTCTCTGGCTATTCATTAGAATCAAAGATTATACATAAAACTTTACATGTATTTGACAACTCCAAAATAGAGATGGATTATAAAAAATGTTAGACCTTCACACACCAAAGACCAATCATACTCACTCACTATATATCCAACTAGGAAGCTTGACAACATTTGCATGTATATAGTAGCCACAAATATACTTAAACACACATACATAACAAAACTACAATACTACAATCATCATATATTCATCCCACTAGCTAATAGAGATAGAAAACAAAGGATGTATGTGAAAGAGAGCCTTCTTCCACAAACTCCTCAAATTGTAGAATACCTTCGGCCCCATCCGATTTGTGTCTAACTTAGATAGTCCATCTACAACATGAGCATTATTTAGTTCTCTGTAAACATGGTTGAATAGTAATGTCCACAAATGATTCCATAAGAGTATCAATCTGAAAAAACCATTGCTCCAAGGAGAGAACCTGAAAATTGTATAATTTGTTTTCCCATTTCACAATGACCATAGATTCATCAAGAACCTGAAGAGTAGCAATATTAAATCTAGAAGAAAATTTGAGTAAGCACCATAGTGTCGTTAACTCGGTTTTAGTATTAGTTATGAGCCTGCAATTCATCCATTGTCTGAAATAATGACCCTCATTAATCTTTAGCAGAATACCAGCTCCACAAATGCCTTTTTATCAACATCATCGAAGCATCCCACAGCATAGGAGGATACTAACCTATCGGGTCTTTTTCATTTTTTCAATAGTAGCATATTCATTAAATACATACTCAAAATCCTCAAGCAAGTGGCATAAACATTCTGTCATGGACCTCAAAAATCCAAAAATAAATAAAAATTTAATATACAAACAACTATATAAAAACATCATTATTACATCGTTATGTTTTTCGCATGTAATAGTTATTGCAACATGATTAAAGTTTTTCGTTGCTTTGTATGGCTACTTACACAATTTCTAAAACTGCTCTTTAGCAGGATATACATACGGTGGATGTTTACAGGATTAGCGGCGTGTTGTCGTCATAACCGAAGGTGATGTTGGGTTTCTCTTTACATTTATCTAGCTATAGAATTACTAAGGGCTTGCTTAGCCCTAAGGCTAAGTTGTGATGTTCCATCCTTGCCTTAACCATTATGCATTGATGCATTAGTTGTATATGGAAAAGAGCTTGGAAACTATGGGTATAGTCTCGACCCCATTAATTGTATTAAGTTTCAAAGGACCAAGATATAACCTTGGCTCCCAAGCGCTTAAATTATCATACCAAGGTTTATGTGTTGATTTAAATGTTCAAACTATTAACTATGGGGTTTATACCTTAGTCGTGTATTGTTTTGGAAACCAAATTAATAAAGTTATGCTATTTAATGGATAGTGGTACTGTGGTTGGTTTGCGAATTTATGAACCACTCTGGCTGCGAGTTGACATCGCAACCAGACCTTTCAGGCTATGCTCGAGAATGAGTCTCGGTCGTCCACATGTATTGAGATTGCAAGAGTTTTGAATAGAGTTTAATGTATCGTTAATTTGTCTGGATCCTTCATTATCGTAGTTGTTTGGTCTGTAAGATAAGGGAGTCGAGGCTCTGCTCTATCAATGGAGATTTTATGAGTTATTCAGTGTAACGATTTTCCTGAGGTTAATGGCATTCTTTCCGGTTTCCTTCTGAGGTGTAAGAGAGGCCTTCTTGGTGCCAAAGGCCTCCAAGACAAATATTGCTCGAGGCTGTGACATGAACACAGACACCTTTAACTTCCCTTTAGCCAGGTAAGAAAGATAATCACTTATTAATACTTTCGTTAGGCCACAGTTTCTATGCTTAAGTTTTCGGTCGACGAGACTAAAAGGCTTGAAAATCTTCTTGTAGGAAGAGGAGGGATAAGGGTAACTAGGAGAAGCCGACCCCTGGCCTTCTCTGCGAAATGTACAAGGTAAGGCAACGATACCAGTTTTACATTATTCATTTTTTTCCAATCATTATTATGGTTATGATAACAACTAGGTGGTTGCAGGTTTAATCAGTGCCGGTGAGGATGGTGACATGGTCACCTTCTCCGAGGCCTATGTTTTAAAACGCCCAGGTAGAACATGAAACTCCACTCTACATACACTATTAGTTTTTTTGTTTATACTCGACCATTGATTGACCCGAAAAATGAAATATTGTAGGTGGCGCAAGGAAGGGTTTTGAAGTCGTAAGAAAAGAAATTCAGGCTTCCACCATCTTGAAAGATAAGTTACTACTTAGTAAAAAACGCATCTTTCAAAAGATGCTTTTAGAAAAACATCTTTTGAAAGATGTGTTTTTACTAAAATGCTCGCATCTCACAAACAGTAAGGAATCAGAGAAAAATCAAAACATCAAAGTTGTATAGAATTTCAATATCTTTCCAACGGTCCAAAGTCTGCCCAATTCTGAGTTACGAGCGAAAAGTTATGCCCAAAATATGAAAGATTCCTAGAATATTTACGTTTTTCCTTATTTAGGATACATTTTGGCCTCAGTAATTCCTTATTTGAAGGATCACGGATCCACCTATTTACATTGATGTTTATTAATACGACCCTTAGGGTTCTTACCAATTTCTTGTTTAGGAATATTCTGTGTTTTTAAAGGAAGTTTAAATTGATACCTATCATAATTTTAATGTTATGAAATAACTAGTATGACTGCTCTCGGTCTGTACCATTAAATCGTATAAATTTCTCTCTATTTGGGCATCCTTTTTATTGATAATTTTTCTTATTGTTTACAACAATGCTGCCATCCTACTATCGGCTTACTACCACGTAATAGATTTGTTTGATTCACCGCTTTTATAGAGAGTTTAAATCCTGTAGATTATATTTTGGTTTAAAGGCAAGGGTTGCGGCACTAGTTAGTTGTGAAACCATAAAATACATTTATAGCCTTCATGTAGAGGATCCACGATTTCCTTTGTATAAATCCTGAAATTTGTCGAGGATGTTAAATAGTTAAAGTGTGGATGCTGTAATTATTTATGATTTCGTTGTTTGATATGTTTAACTGTTTATAATGTTAATTATGGCATTGGTAGTCATTTAACTTAGGTTATGATCCATCCAGATCTGACTTCTTCGATCTATGGCAAGGGTTTATAAAAAAAATGGAAAACATTATAAAAATATGTTCATGCTACAGAGGCCTCTCGGCTCTTGACCAGATTCTAGTATTTTTCGTTTATGATGATAGTTTTATGCAAAAGAAAAAGAATACTTGACTGTGTTATTTGACTTACTTAGTTTCGATGATCATTCAGTAATTTGGTTATAAAGTATAGATCAGTTCCGATTTTTAATTTGCTACAATAACTTATTATACTGTGGTTATAAATGACTTACATTATACCCTATAGTTTGGATCCTTCATTCAAATTTCTAAGTAAGTAGTACTTGATTTAGTTTACTCATTACACAATCCAGGTATGGATACCTGAACTGAGATTCGTTAGAAATCAAAACAAATACTAAATATGATTATTTTATAAACATAAATAGTAATGCGACAAAGTATTTAAATTCGAAAACATAATAGAAGATATATTGAACACATGTATAATAAATCCATTTTCTATTTAGATGCATAATAAGAATTCTACTAAGGGTTAGATGCGATTCATAATAGAAATAAAAATCCTACCATAATTACTTTTAAACAGATAAGAAGTAGAACAAGGAACCTGGTACCACTGTCGGGAAAACAGAAATGAAATAGCAGTTCCTCCCAACCAACTCCTAGAGAAACGAAGTCTTACTTGCTCCAGAACCCCCGAGCCTGATCGTTGAACCACATGAGCAAAATCCACTTAATGCGCCATCTCTTGCATTATCAGATTCAATCCTCGTCCAATGCTAGCCTCCTGCTTGCTAATGGACATACTATTATATAGTATTTTGCCTAGGACTTGGTCATTTATGAGCCTCCTGCTCTTTAGTAGTCAACTAAGAGTTGTGACCTGATTTTGGGGAAGATGCCTCCTGCACCTTGCGTTCTCACTCAGCAGCTTCAACCGCTTGTCTTTTCCTCTTGTGGGTTAGCAATCACTCATTCAACAACTATTTCATTTATGTCCCCCTTTAGTATCTTTATTAATAAAAGAATAATCCATTACATTGTTTTATTTTTGACTTCTTGTCAAAAATATTAAAAATAAAATAAATTAAAATATTCAAAAAGTATTTAATAATAATTTATTAAATCCTGGTGTATTACACATTCATAGATTTATCTTCAAAAAGTGTGAAATTCCTAGAAATCCAGATGTCCTAGTAGATGAAGATAGGAAACAATTTACGAGAAGGATACTTTCTAACCCACTACTCAAAAAAATTTCCACAGAAGAAGTACCCCAACCAGTGAGACACCTGCACCGAACAAAAATATGATTAACATATTCACACTCTTTCTTACAAATTATACATATACATGGACCAGAACAACCCTACTTAAGAGAAAGCCACAAAAAGCACTTGAGTTTCATTGGCATATACATGGACTAGACCAACCCTATTTAAGATAAACCCACAAAAAGCACTTGAGTTTCATTAGCATATGCAATTTTCATAATCATATTTAGAGTGCATTTTGGCTATTTCAGCATATGTGGATTGTTTTAAGTATTATTTTATTAAGTCAATGATGTAAGTTTTATTTATGTATTTTATTTAAATAAATTATTATTTTTTACCATAAATCTGATAAGAATTAGACAAATTTATTTATTAATATTCAAAATAAGTTAATCTTTGATTAATTTACTACCTAGGAGCTTACTTATCATATAATCTAAATTTGTTTATATAGAATTGGGTTTGGAATTAAATAGATGGGATTTGAAGGCATCGGTGCAGGTAGAGAATGGCAGGTCTGGTTAGCTCTAGGGTTTGCAGATGAGAGGATGAATGGCGGCTCTCGTTAGCACTAGGAGTTGAAGAGGATAGAAAGATTGGTGACGGATCTGGTTATGGGGATAGGTAGAATGGTGGTTTCTGATTAGCTCTCTAGTTTTTATTGCACCGAGTCATGACCTGGAGATGTGATGGTCTGGGGAATATACTTCTTGAACACCGATCATTATGTTGACTATGCCTATTTTTTAGTGTTACTAGACCCTTTGGATATTGTATTCTTTTTGGTTGTCTGGGATACCACATAGTCCTTGTGCACTGACTTTTTTCCTTATCAGTATTTCCTTTGTCACATTTTCATCATGACAAACCTTGCTAAGATGGCCTCGACACTCCCAACGGAAAATGGGGTGGGCCTGCTTTGGAATAAACACCGGATGGGTCTGACCCACTACTCTATGGGGGCACTGATATTGGAGGGGAATTAGTGGATGATTCAAGCTCCGACAGGGATTTCTACCAACCTTGTGACAATGTACGTCGGGGTGGTGGCTTATCTCGGAGTGGAGGTGCAAAGGCCCGAAATAATCGTTCCCTGAAGAATATAAAATGCCGCAGTGAAGGGAATGAAATGGTACTTGGAAAGGATGTCCAAATGGGCCGGGTATTAAGTCTCTCTGCTTGGGCTTTGGTAGGTAAACTCTGCTACACGGATATCTGCAGGTCTGACCTCATTTCCTGGGTTAATACCCACTGGAAGCCTTTACTAAACTACACATCGAGGATTCATATGTTAGTAAACAATTGGGTTGTTTTCCACTTTTTGGATGAGGAACATTCTGCTATGATCTTGGGGTGGATTTGGGTGATTGACCGGGGCTCCCTTTGCCTAAAGAAGTGGCACATGGACTTTAATCCAGCTACTAAACAGCTACAGTCAAACCACTTATGGGTTTTACTCAAAGGTTTCCCATTGGCTCTTTGGTCACGTGATGTCTTCAGCAGCCTGGAAAACCATATCGGTACCTTTGTCTTCTTTGATGATAAGTCTCTCTATCATGAGGATAAGAGATGTGCTTGGGTTTTGGTGGAACTGGATATCTCTTTGGGACTTCTAGAGTTTGTTCATATTAGATGGGGTGACAGGGTCATACACCAGGAATTGGACTATTGGAGGACCCCTTTCAGGTGCTACACTTGTGGAAATCCTGGACACTTGTGGAAGGATTGTGAGCGTGGAAAAAACCCTAGACAAACTGGCACGACTACTATGGTTGCAGAGGACCTATCTGATTTAGGATTGGAAGAGAACCTGGAACTGACAGTTTGTATGCATCAATCGACCTTTTCTGGTAAGTTCAAAACCCTTTTCCCTGATATATTTAACTCTTTATCTACAAATGAGTTAAATAAGTTGGAAGGGTGGGGTAAGGAAATTATGCCTCGAGATTCCCTTCATGTCTCTGGTTTATCACAAGTTACACCCATTTTGGGTATATTGGGGAACACTACTGATGTGGAGGGCTCTATTGAAGATGCCTTTGTAATACCTTCTCTCACTAATTCACAGCTCCTACACGCTGAATCCTCCTACTTACAGACTTTGACACCTACACCCCTAGCTAAATCCCCTGTAGAAGTTGATGTTGGTGGGAAATGGGGTCTTTATTTAGCACCATTACCTGTCTTCTGTGAGGGTTTATTGATCCCTGATTTTGAGTTTCCCCCTCTCCCAAATGTTACCATCCGGAAAAAACAGGGGGAAGACGTAAAAAGGAGCTGGCTAGGGCTACCGGTGGGGGTATGGTGAACCCACTATTTTCGGTTGAGGATTCATTGCAGCCATGCGATGAACATATGTCACCTACGATTTTTCAGCCACTTAGAGCAGTGGAGGCCAACCCGGGGTTTACATAATGATTATTATGACCTTAAACATCCATGGGGTTGGAGGTGCCCCCAAACGCTACGCCTTCCGTCGACTGCTAACACTTACTAGACCTGACCTTATTCTGTTACTGGAAACACTTTGTGATGATTTGAAAGCTCAGGATTTTATCAATTCCATTCTTCCCTCCTGGCATGTTTGTACTATTGGGACTTCGGGGAGGTCCGGTGGACTCTGCTCTACATGGAACCCTAATCTACTTTTGTTCAAATCCCATGTCTTTGGAGGGGGCATCTTACTCTCTGGCAGGAGTAGGGTATTTGATTTCTCTCTCAATGTATTCAACTATTACGGCCCACAAGTAGAGAAAAACTCCTATTGGGCGGGATTGTGGATACTGGATTATTGGGCCTATTGGACCTGATTTTGGTTGGGGATATAAATCTTACATTGGGTACCCAGGACTCATGGGGTACTCGGGCACAACCCTTATTAAATTCCTGGTTTTGTAATCTCTTTGATACTTTTGGACTTACAGACATTCTGCCTTGTCCATTGGTGCCTACTTGGCGCAATGGGAGAAGAGGTGATGCGGAAGTGGCTAAGAGACTGGATAATTTTTTGATACATGAGGAGCTTCTTGGCACTCTTACACAATGCACATCTTGGGTGGATACTACCCACATTTCATATCATTCTCCGGTCTTTCTTTGGATTGGAAAGGCAAATCTACCTACTTACTTTCCCTTCAAATATTGCCATTTATGGTCTCTTGATGACTACTTCATTGGTATGGTTCGACACTTATGGTCCATTGTATTGAAGGACTTAGCTTCACCTGCTATGACTCGTCTTCCTAGTTTCATGCGCTTATGAATTCAAACGTTGCGTCGTGGATCCGAAAAAAGAAGGAGCACTTGAGTATGGACCCGCGGGCAGTGGAATTGGCTATATCCACTATGATGACACGTCCATATGTGGAGACTACTGCCCCTTCATTTATGGTTGATATTGGCGCTTTGGAATAGCAGAAGGCCTCCCTACTTGCTACGGAGGAGGCTATATGGCGACTAAAAAGTCGAGCCCTTTGGCTTTCTTGTGGCGACCAAAACATAAAGTATTTCCATGCCTTTGCCGATGGTAGGAGAAAGAAGAAAGCTATATGGGCCATAAAGGATTCTTTGGGTAACATTATCTCGGATGGGCTAGGGATTGCAGATGACACTGTGAAATACTTTTCTAATATTTATAAAAAAACCCCGTTCAAACAACTTGCTAGAACAGATGAAGATTCTGCAGGTTATGCCACGCATGTTCTTGGATATGGACTGTACTGAGATCTATGGCCCGGTTACACTACATGAGATTGATCATATATTGAAAGATATGGAAAAGGACAAAAGTCCTGTGCTGGATGGCTGGACTTGTGAATTTTTTACATAATTCTTTGATATCCTGGGACCGAAATTAGTCCGATTAGTGGAAGAAGCTTAGACTACAGGCAGGGTAACTGGTGATTTTAATGCTACTTTTATTTCCTTGATACCAAAGATCTCAAATCCGATATCCTTTAGGGACTTCCGACCCATATCACTTTGAAATCTAATTTATAAATTGATTTCAAAAACAATTGCTCAAAGGATAAAGGGGGGACTGTCTAGTGGTATTTCAGCTGAACAATTTGGCTTTTTAAACAAGAGGTTGATCTTTGATGTTGTGGGGTCGGTGCAGGAGGTGTTGCATACCATTAAATCCAAAAAGTTGGATGCTTTGGCTCTGAAACTAGACCTGATAAAGGCATATGATCTTGTTGACTAGTCTTTCCTTAAATTACTTCTGTTAAATGCTGGTCTGGATTTCTGGATTACGTAGTGGATAATGGGATGCATAAAATCTACTAATTTTTCCATACTTGTCAATGGATGTCCTAACACTTTTTTTCAGGCTTCTCAGGGCCTCCACCAGGGATGCCCATTATCAACTCTCCTTTTCATCCTTATCATCGAAGGACTCAATCAGCTTATACATCAGGAAAAGGAGGAGAGACTTATCAGGGGTATTTGGGCTTCGCCACATCAGGTCATTACACATTTGCTATTTGTAGATGATATTCTCATCTTCGGTCTTGGAAAGGTACAGGAATGGTTGCATTTTAAGTATATATTGGACACTTTTTGTTCTGCAGCTGGAATGCAAATTAGTTATGAAAAGTCCCACCTATATGCTATAGATCTACAGGAGGACATTAGACATTCTATGAATAATATATTCCCTCTTGATATCCTTGATCTGAGGCATGGACTGACTTACCTGGGGTATTTTTTGAAACCAAATGCATATATGGTTAATGAATGGCTGTGGATTGTAAAAAGGGTGGAGAATAGGATTCTCTGCTGGCAAAACAGAAAGCTCACTATGGGTGGCAGGTTGGTGCTTCTAAACTCTGTATTGGCTAATATGCCTATTTATTGGTTCAGCTTGGCATCCGTTCCATTGTCCATTCTACATGTGATTCGAAAACTGTTATTTAATTTTCTATGGAAGGGTCAGATAGTTTATCGGGGATGCCACTTAGCATCATGGGAAACCATTTCCAGACCGAAGCACGATGGTGGTTGGGGTATTAGAAATATTTTTTGGGTCCACATGGTATTACATTTGAAGTCTCTTTGGCATGGTATTTTTGATGGGGGATTATGGGGAATGTTGATTAGAGATAAGTATATCAAACCTGAATCAGTTATTGGATGGCTATGATCTGGGAAATTCCTGAAACAGAATTCCTCAATCGTATGGGTTGGCTTGGTAAAAATGATTCCATACCTACAACGATGGTTATATTAGCAGGTAGGCAATGGATATTAGATTAATATTGCAGGGATAATATTCTTGGACACCCTCATTTAAGTTTATCGGAGGAAACTTGTTTGATTCTATGGGGTATGGGTCTTTAGTTTTTAAATCAGATAAAAAAGACTCACACAGGCCATAGGAATGGTGGGGATTGGATGGATGCTACGTACTTGGAACTGAGTGGTAATGTGGCATGCGAATGGGAAAACTATCTCACGAGACTTCATCATGCAGGTATCAAACTCAATGCGGATAATGACACTCTAGTTTGGGATTACGTATATGGAGATGGAACTGTGACAGCAGCCCAAGCCTATATGGCATTGGCATCGGAGGCAAAATTTTTATCAAAAACCTAATGGAATAATTTACTTTGGCAATGGTGCTTACCTAAGAAATTAAAATTGTTCCTCTGGCTTGCATTAAACTACAAAATATACACTGGTGATAGATACAGGTTACATGGGGGGTATGGGCCATTGGTGTGTTTTCTGTGCCTATGTGCTGAGGAGACATGTGATCACCTATTCACTACATGCACTTATACTCTTCAGTTATGGGAGGATATTATTCTGATTTTTGGGCAAAATGGACCATGGTTGGGAAGAACTCTCTCAGAATGTTTAAAAGGCTGGTATGACATTTATAAAACTGCTATGAATTTCCCTACCAGCTTTGTCTGGGGCGTCTGGAGGCTCCAAAATACTATTCTCTTTGACCACAAAACACACTCTCTTATAAAATCGGTGGCCTTCATTAAAGGTTATATGGCTGAGATGGTGTGGAAACAATCTCCTCAGAAGGATGCTCTTTTGAAAACTCCGGTGATCAGATCCAAAAATTATGTGGGATTCTTCAATGGTGCTGCTCAGAGGGGGAGATGTGGTGTGGGGTGCTACATAAAGGTGGATAAGGATCAGTGGATAGAATTATACTTTGGTTGTGGTATGGGAAGTAATACTAGATCGGAACTTATTGCATTATGGGGCACTCTCTATCTAGCGCATTCCATGGGGATCAACACTATTGATGTATTTGGGGACTCCGATGCGATCATTGAATTGGTTTTAATGAAGCATAAACTTCAGGTCCCTGCCCTCACAGCCTGGAAAACAAAGATATTGGGGATCATTGGATACTTTACTACTACATCTTTCTCCCATGTGAGTAGGGACTACAATCAAAAGGCTGATCAACTATCAAAGATGGGTCTTACCTTGGAGGCGGGCAGTGCCATTATAAGACAGTTTTATCGAGGCCAGCAGATGGAGGAAAAGTGTTTCATTCTTTACTGAAGGATGATCTTTTTTTTTTTTTTGTAATGATATATAATGCACTGCGAGACACTGTTGGTTGGTAATAGATTGCCTTTTTTCTGAAAACTGGAGACTGTAGAAACTCAGTGTTCTTTGAATTATTAGTATTAAAACTTTAGGCGGAGTATTATAATATTTTATGAGATGTAACTTATTTTCTTTTTGGACAACTTATGGACTTTTCCTTGATAGGGTGATTAGCAAGCTGCTGATATGTTTTGATGGAGGACCAAAATAGATGTAATTATCTTTAAGATAGGAGACTATGTGTAGTTTCTTTGATTAATTTATGAATAGCAGGAAACTCTTTTTCTTTTGGAAAAAAAATAATCTAAATTTGTTTATTTATTCCATCCAAAACTAAAAATGTGATATTTACTTGTGTAACCAAAATTTATCAATATGAGTTTAAATTACTATATTAAAATATTATTTCTCTCTCTATATATATATTACTTTTCTAATTTTATTTACAACTCTACAAATATAAAATTACTAACTTTATTTACTTAATTTTAAAAATATATGTTAAACTTAGTTTTAAGATTAATTAATCCATTTAAATATTTAAATTTTCTAATTTTTTTAAATATTAACTTTACAATTTTATTTATTTTTTCATATATATATATATATTACTAAACTAAAAACAATTTAATAATAGTTTTTTCTTGTAAACATTTTTCCAATCAATTTTATGTGGAATTTGTACATATGACGGTTGCTTATTCATCTCATCTAAAGGATTCCAAAAGTAACTATCTACATAGATGGGAATGCACTAAGGTCGTACTACACCAATTGTGACTATATGCATTGAAGGAGGAGGCACTCACATCGAGAGAGTGTTTTGGATACTTGCATCTATGTTGTTGGTTTAAGTTAAGACTCGGTACCTAAGATGATGTTATTGGTTTAGGGTTGGGTACATGAGATGATAAGATGATGTTGTTGGTTTAAGGTTAGGTAGGTGAGATAATGTTGTTGATATAGGATTGGATACATGACATAATTTTGTTGATATAGGGTTGGGTACATTGCATGAGGTATTAAGTATATTTTTTGGATTTAATTTTAAATTTATTTTCTAATTATAATGATCTTTTTAATTTAACATTTAACCTATTTAGCTTTTTTATTTAAAAAACACATAAAAATATGTTGCTTTCATGCATAATTGTCTCATCCAAACAATCTAAAAAGTTATTACACTTAAAAAAAATGTTGCTTTTTCATAATCTATTAGGTAGATTCATGTAGAATTAGGTAGAATTGTCTCATTCAAACAATCTTATCACATGGTAGGCTGAGATTAAAGTCAAACTCTACACAAATTCAAACATAGGTGATGATACCTTTAAACTTGACTTATGTTAATAGGTGATGATACCTTTAAAGTTGACTTATGTTGAATCATTAACATTTTCATTTTTTACATTTAGATGTGGAGATTGGCTAGTTTGATCTACACTAAAGTTATACTGAGTCAAATTTAACATTTTCATTTTTTACATTTAGATGTTGAGAATGGCTAGTTTGATCTACACTAAAGTTATATTGAGTCAAAATCAAATACATCATTAAAAAGTTAAAAGTAACATTATAATATTTAGAGTAAAGTAAATAGGGTTTTTTTGTTCATTAAGAAAGTTATTTAAATACACATTTCACATCCATGTTAAGTGTACTTCTTAATATAAAATATAAAAATGGATTATTAATAAAAAGTAATATTAAATTTAAAGTAAATATTTTTTTCACTAAAAAAACATTAATAACTTGTTATTTAAAATTTTGAATCAAATTCATCTGTACTAATTAGGACCACTGTGTTCTCCATTATCACACTTGATTCTTCATTACAAAGGAAACTTAGCATAAAGCCAAATAATTCATATCCCACTTTTTAAAACAAAACTCATTCCTATAACAATCAATAATGCTACTAGATACCTGTACCTTAGTCCTCCTAGCTCATATACATAGATATTTAATAGTTAGAAACACCAAATTATTTAATTTTAGACAGACGGTCTCATAACATTTACAAACACAAATGAAAGTTTGCAAAATAACCATTACGAAAACTGTAATGTTCCTCTTTTTGTCACTCTTTGTTTCGCAAAGACTTCAGAGTGAATATGTCCTTTATGCCCAAATTTTTTTTTAGTAGGCATCCCCGAAAGAGAGAAAATGAAAGAGATCTTTCAAACTGACAATTTGGAGCTTCCATTGATCCAACAATGAGACATGCATATTTTCCTTTCCAACAACCCAATCCACAATTACTTTAAATCACCATCCACCTACAATGATAGCATATTTTTATTAAAAGCAAATAATAATAATCCCCATAATTCCAGAATTTCTACCCTAGTGTTTGTGCCTTCCCCACAACCCATCCAAATATGATATTTTAGAATTTTGTTTACAATAATAACCATTCCTACTCCACAATATCCATTCTAAGAGGCCCCATTAAGAAAACCAGTGGGAACTTCATCACTAAATGATGGGTATGGACATATTTGACTGATCCTTTAATTGGATCTTTATGAAACTCTTTATAAACCCCAACAATTTTTTATACCACTAATGAAACATTTACCTTTGCATCTTCGAAAAGTACAATGTTCCCATGCCTCCAAATTCCCCATATTATTAAAATAGGAAGCTCTTTATGAGTGAAATGGTTTTTCATCCATTGCAAGAGATAGACTGCAAAAGTTAGATTTTACAAACAATAAGGAGACTGAAGTCAATTTGAGACCTCCCTCCAAACTTGTTGTGAAAACCTACATGAAACAAACAGATGATCAATGGTTTCCTCATTATGTTTACATAGGTAGCATATATTAGGCCCAACATCTCCCCTTCTAATAAAATTATCCCGTCATAAATAAAATTATGCCGTCATAATTTTATTTTCCAAAACACACCAACATAAAAGTTTAAATTTTAGAGGAACCCACCACTTCCATAAAATTTGATACCACCAAGTGTCATCTGGTTCCATAGAAGTTTAGATAATTGCCTCATAAGCTAATTTTGCAGTAAGTTGACCTATGTCTATATTCCAAGACCAAACTAGTATGTCCTCCGTGTCAGAAAATCTTGCCCCACAGTGTATAAGTCTTTTAATATATTGGTTCCACTCAATTTTTGAACCACTAGAAAGACCCAAATCCTTAGCCATATACAAATAATTTGAGCCATGTTGACTTTCCTTAGGTCTCTTAGCGTGAACTAAAACACTATAGTGGAATAAGTTCATATATGTTACTAAAGCCTATGAAAACTTGAAAAAAAAATCACCTCCAATGAAAGGATCTTCACCAAGTCTAACATGTTGACAATTGCCAACATTCCATGCCATCCATCTTTCAAGATGAAGGATAGAATCACTCAAACCTTTCCAGCTATTTGATGCATTTTTTCTTAAGATACTTAGCTTGTATTACCTCACTCCATAGACCACTTCCCATCAATCCTCTCCATAAAATTTTCATGGCCAAAGCTTTGACAAAACTGAATTTGTTTTATTCCCCATCCACCTAATGTTTTTGGCAATGAGAGTCTATCCCACTTGACAAGGTGAATGCCTTCCTTTTTTTTTTACCTGTCCATAAAAATCTAAACATTTTCTATCGAATCTTATTTATAATGAAATTTGGAACTTTGGCTACGGATAACTAGTACACATGAATATTTTCTAAACTGACTTTACTAAAACCAACTTGCTACCCAAGGGATGCCACCTGTAACACCAATTATCTATCTTCTTTTCCACCTTTTTTAAATTCCAAATCCAGTACTTCTTGTGATAACAATTTGGTTTGAGAAAATAAGCAAGATAATTAAACCCTAATTCAGTAGGTTCTATCTTGAAAAGGAAAATTATCTTAATCTACTCAACCTCCTCCTCAACATCATTAGTTAAAAAACTAGACTTTTGAATAATTACCTCCATCCCATATGCCTAACAAAAAAAAATATTAGATCTTGAAAAGCATACCATCCCTTTGCAGTACCATTCCCAAAGAGGAGAACATCGTCAACAAACAACAAATGTGTTATAAAATTCTTTGAATAAAATTTGACTTCTTTTAGTCTACCCTCTGATTTAGCATTTTCTATGAGTATGATCAAACCTTCTACCACAAGTAGAAACAACAGGGGAGATAAGGGACAAACCTGGTTAAGTCCTCTGTAACTCTTAAAAAACTTGGTGGGTGAGCCATTTATCAACACAACAAAAAATAAACTATGATACACACCCCATAATCCAATTTGTAACTTCCGGATTTAGACATGTTTGAAGTAGAACTAGTCTTAAAAAGTCTAGTTAACCTTGTCATAGGATTTCAAAAGGTCCATTTTCAAAATCAAAGCCTTTAATTATTTTACCCTAATCTAGTGTAAGCTCTCCTGAGCTACACCCACAACCTCTAAAATTTGCTTGTTGAATAAAAAAGCAAATTGTTCTTTTGAAATTGATTTAGCTAATAGAGGTTTTAATATATTAGCTATTACTTTAGTAATAATTTTGTAGACCAAATTGCACAAAGATATTAGATGAAAATCATTGAAGGAAGATGGTTGAGAATTCTTAGGAGTTAAAGCTATGAAAGTGGCAGTGATTGCCCCTGATACTTCACCATTTATCATTGATTCTTCTACCACCTTCAACAAACTAGAACCCATAAGCTCAAAATATTCTTGAAAAAATTCAACGGTCCACCAATCTAGACCTGGGATTTTGGACTTGGAAAAGAGTTTTAGAATTTCTTCAATTTCCTTCAAAGATGCTAGTGCACCAACACTTTGTGCTTCTTTATTGGAGAAAAAGGAAGGATAGCACTGTAAAAATTTACTTTCAGAACCAATGAAATTTCCATCAACTTCGTTAAAAAGTGTTCCAAAATTATCCATAGCAGCCACCTCTAGATCTTTTTCGAAAGATAACTTTTCCCCATTCTGACCCTTTAAATCCCAAATTGTATTCATGATTCTCCTTTTGATCAACATATCTGTGAAAAATATTTGTGTTATTATCACCTTGGGATAACCAAATACCATGAAATTTGAGTCTCCAAGACTCCCCCTCAAGCCTTAGAATTTTAGCTTTTCTAGCTTCCAGAGAAGCAATCTAATCCCTATCCAATTCATAAAATACCCCAGAGGAAACATGTAAATTTATAAGGTGAATATCATCCTTAATGTTAACAAGCTCATCTTTCAAATCAGACTTGTTTTGTTTTTCCCACTGTATAACCTCACTTTTTAGAACATTTAGCTTAAAATCCAACTAATGCATAGTTGTACCTTCCCCAAGATGTGATAGAGATTCTCACTCGTTTTGAATCAAGGAGGAGAATATATGTTCCAATAACCATGAATGATTGAACTTGAAGGAATATTTGACCTTGCTTGAGTCCACTTCAATTTGTAACATAATAGGAGAATGATCTAGTAAACAAACATTCATAGTCTAGGACCTAAATTTGTTTAGATAACCAACTAAATTTCCATAAATAAAAAAAACTATCCATACATTTAGAAACTCCTTCTTGACCCACCCTACCATTACTCCAGGTAGGGGACATTTGGATTGGAAGAATATCAATGAGGCTCAGCATATGAAATATATGTCTAAAATATTCAACCAAAGGATCATGTCTATATTTGGAACCCCAAACCTCCCTAGCAGAAACAATGAAGTTTAGGTCCCTTCCCACAATCAAATTTGGGTCCCTTAACAAACACTTTCCATGGCCTCTTCCCAAAATAAATTTGTCCAAATAAGGACCATAACAATTTAATATCTTTATTCTCTAATCCATGTCTCTAGACCTTCCTTCCATCAGAATTCCTTCACAAGTTAAAAAGGGTTGAAATTAGCCCTCTTAGGGTTCCATGTTGATAGAAGTCCCCCAAATAGACCAATTGCATCCATAGTATAACGCTCTCAATATGGAAATAAATTCAAAAAGACCTCCCTTGATTTATATCCGGGCACCATCATTTCCTGTAATAGGATAACATCCGATAAAGATGCTTCCAATAACTTTTTGAGAGGTAAGAATTATGGAGAGCCCCCCACTCCACAGATATTTAAAGACAAAATATTCACGAGGAACCAATTTCTAGGGGAAAATCTACTCCAAGGGCCCCAGACTCAAGGGTTGGTGTAAGCTAATGAGGGTCTCTTTTGACGCGTTAGATGCAATAGAAAATTGAAAAAACAACCATCCGTCAACTTAAATGCATGTTTTTAGATACTTACACAATGAATCTTGCTTTCAGTTAAAAATATGAAATTTAAGAAATTGAATCACGTTTCCGAATATATAAATTTTATCTATTGAAAATGTTCATAACTATCTCAAGTTTGATCTTTTCTAACAGGTACTTATTTTTGTGGGAAAATGATAAGATATATGACTTTGTGGATGTAGCCTTTGAGTGCTTAAATCATGGATTCAACCTACAAAAATTGGTAGACATATAGAAAAAAATAGTACTAGTGCAGCACTATTTTTCCAAAATAAACTTAATAATTTTTATTTTTAATTATCTAAGTGATGGAACCTTGAAAATAGTATGCCAAGTGTGGGTGCATCTTTGAACGTCTTAATGCAATGATCATGAAACGTTTTTTATAGCGTGTAGAGGTCAATGTCTAGTAGTGCAGGATGCAATTTTTTTTACATGCTTGAGAAACGAAAAAATTATGGAAGAAACACTAATAATGTGTTTTTTGAGTTAAGTAGTAAAGTAGGGGTTTGAGAAGGAGTAGGGTGTTTAAAGAGAAGGAGGGGTATAAGTGAGAAGTGGGGGGGTTGGTGTTAGAAAGAGAGAGAGATGGGGGGTGGTTAGTGGCATGGGGAGAGGGATTAGGAGAGACAAAGACAGAGGGAGGTTTAGGGCTAAGGGGAGTAAGTAGGAGAGAGATAGAGATTGGAGTGGGGTTAAGGGTGGGGGAGTATGAGAGAGATAGAGAGATGGGGGCTTGTTAGGGGATTAGAGGTAGAGAGAGAAGGGGGGTGTTAGGGGGATAGAGGTAGAGAGAGAGGGGGGTATTAGGAGGTTGGGGGTAGGTGGAGGAGGGGAGAGAGTGAGAGATGGGTTTAGTAAGGGTGTGTGTGTGTGTGTGTGTGAGAGAGAGAGAGAGAGAGAGGGTGGGTGGGGAGTTTGTGGTATGGGGAGGCGTAGGGATGTGTACATGTGTGTGTGATAAAGAGAGAGACAAAGAGAGAGTGTGCGTGAAAGAGAGAGAGAGAACCAATGAGGAAGTGGGGTGTTAGGGGGTCGGGGGAGAGAGAGAGGGGTAGGGGGTGTTAGGGGTTGGGAGAGTAGGAGAGAGATAGAGAGGGGGGCCTAGAGGGGGTTAGAGGTAGAGAGGGGGGGGGTGTTAGGGGGTTACGGGTACGGGGATTAGGAGAGAGATAGAGAGAGGGGGCAGTGGGTTAGGGGTAGAGGGAGTATTAAAGAGATAGAGAGAGGATGAGGGCTATTAGAGGTAGAGAGAGGGCGAGTGTTAGGGGGTTAGAGGTAGAGAGGGAGGGGAGTGTTAGGGTGTTATGGGGTTAGGATTAGGAGCAGTAGGAGTAGTAGGAGAGAGATAGAGAGAGGTTGGGTGTTATGGGGTTAGAGGTAGAGAGAGAGGGGTGGGTGTTAGGGGGTTAGAGGTAGAGAGGGAGAGTTAGGGGGTTAGCAAGGGGGAGAGGGAGAGAGGGAGAGAGAGAGGGTGGGTTAGGGGTAGGGGGAGTAGGAGAGAGATAGAGAGAGGGGGAGTTAGGGGTAGGGGGAGTTTGTGATAGATAAAGAGAGGGGGTTGTTAGAGGTAGAGAGAGAGGGGGGTGTTAGGGTGTTAGAGGTGGAAGGGGGGGAAATCTTAGGAGGGTTAGAGGAGAGAGAGAGGGGTGGTGGTTAGGTGAATATGGGAAGTTAATTTTTCCTCAGTTTGAGAATTATTTGCATAGCTATGCATTCTTATTTTGATATTGGTAATTGTTTTCTTTTTAGAATTTTAGAAGAGCAACTTGAGTTCCTGGTAATGCATGTCATTTATTTTTAAATATAAACCACCCATGGAAAGTGAATATGCTACACTAGCCGAATTCTATATTTGTCAAGAAGAAGACAACAAAGGAAATATAGAGAATCCTCGTGACTATTCTGGCACCTTGAAGGTGTAGGGTTTAAGGGGGTATATAAGGGTGGTTTGTATGGTGTTGTCAAAGTTTTATCGCTATTGAGTGTTTATTTATATGGAATTATTGATCCAAAATATGTGTTCTTTTATCCATAGTATGCTTATGGGAGATTCCTAGAGAATTGGTCCTAAAAAAAAGAAGATTCCATATGTGAATTGTATTATCAGGTTCATGGATTTTTATTTTGTACTTATTATTTTTGACCAAACATTACAATATATATATTCTTACTATTATTATTACCCTACCCTAATATATTGAATCGAAAATGTATCGATAATTATATTTTTGGAACTTGAAAAATATGGTGGCAAACTAAATGCATACGTGATATATAAATAAGGAATGTACACGTGATTTTGTTCACCAAATCATGTGTGCGATATTCACCACTATACCTTTATTGTATATGAAACCAAGGATCAGTAAGGTTTATGAGGTTTGAGGTAGGGGGTGGTGTTAGGGGGTTAGGGGTAGGGGGAGTAGGTGAGAGATAGAGAGAGGGAGGGGGGGGTTAGGGGTAGGGGGAGTAGGAGAACTAGTACAAAATGGGTGATAAATGACTAAAAAGGGACTAAAAAACAAATATAAATGAATAAAATTGAGGTGGAGACCACTGGTCATAAATTAGCAGTCACTTATGACTCGACCAAATTCGTCATTTATCACTTAGTCATAAATTGCTTGAATTTCTTCATGAGTTGGTCATATATTTAGTCATTTATTTGGTAATTAATTGTCGTTGGTCATTTATTTAGTCATTGATTGCTGTTAACTGGTCATTTATTTAGTCATTAAGTGTATTTAATTGGTCAATTATTTTGTCATTAATTGTTGTCAACTGGTCATTTATTTAGTCATTGATTGATGTTAATTGATCATTTATTTATTCATTGATTGCTTTTATTTGGTCATTTAATTACATATGAAAAGTAATTTAATTGCATATAGTCATTTTTATTCACTGATTTATGTAGATAGGGCACGGAGGAATCAAACCAAAAACCTCCTTCCTATAAGGTAGGTGCTCTTCCATTGAGCTAGTACCCTTTAAAATTTTGAACACTTTTCACCATAGAAATTCAAATTATAAGAACTTGTGATGTAATAAACAACAATGATAGCTAGAGTATTACAAAACAAATAAAACTATTGGACACCATATTCCAAATGAACTATGGCAGCAAAAACAAAATGAAAAGTTAGGCATGTCCACCCTATCTGGTAATTAAAAATATATGCAGTCAGTGGTGCAATCAAAAGCAATATTACCAAATTGAAAAATAATTTTGTACACCTTCAAACAACTACAAGGCTTTTGTAGTAACACGAGCAAGTTTGGTGATTTTCCTAACAGAGGAGGAAAACATGTCCATGTCCATTTTATCGGGGAATTTAAAGTATGCACACTCAGCAGTACTGTTGAAAGCTAATCATACCAAAATGAAAAACAATATGTACTGTAAACAACTAAAAAGCTTCTTTGGTACCACAAACAAGCTTAATGTTTTGCCTAAGTTAAACTCGAACATAGATGACATGGTATAATCTCTTTTCGAAGAAAAGATCAAATCCTTGAATATCAAATACTCATGGTTGTTAACCGAATCTTCATTTATATTCCCTAGCTATTATAAACCTCCTATCATAGCTCAAGCTTGTAATCTATCCTTATAGTTTCCATGTCCATTATTAATTTTTTTATGTTTATTGATGTTATTATTTTATGGTATATTATATCTATTAAAAAATGTACATAGATGAACCTAATAGTGAATCTCATCCAAACATCATTGGAAAATTTGAATTGAACAGAACCCAATCAATATCTAACCTAAAACTATGTGACTTAGAATAATACCAATGAAACTGTCTGACTTAGAATAATACCAATGAAAGTGGTATGGGAATCCCTATTATGTGCAATATACATGTAGAAATAGTTATATTACAATATTTGAGTAAATAAATCAATAAATCCCACACCAAAGCATGGCGATAATACAGTGCTCAATGTAGTTACAAGTACTGTGATTTTAATTTTCCATATTCCTAATTGTATGTGTGTCATCCATCACAGTTCATGCAAATATGACACCAATTCCAATTTAAATAGAATTCTTACTTTATTTTGTTTACAAATCATTGTGGAAGGTACAAGAATTTTACCTACACCTAAAAAATCTTCAACAAATTCATCATCACCTTTGGACAACATAGTTTTCAAGTCAAACTGGATTTTGTGATTTTGCAAGATTATAAATCTTGGTTTGACCATTTTCTTCAAAGAATGGCTAAAGTATCTAGGGTATGTGACTGCTTATTTTATTGACTTACCCATATCACCAACCATATATTTTAGCTTTGGTATAAAGACTTCTTCAATATTGTAACCTAATAGTGGTGGAAATCCCGATACCATCAATGCCACATTTTCACTCAACCATTTCAATACTCAAGGGTTAAGAAACACTCTTCCAGTCTACTTAATAATGGCCATTACTGGCATCTCAAAAAGCTACCTTTTTTAACCATTCAAAGAAAATAATATAAAAACAAGCTTTACGGCCAATAAAGGAACTAAATAAATGATTTGACAACAACTACAGAATTTTCACTTCATAAACAACTGAGACTCCTTAAAATTGTGTGACTTTCAAAACATGTATGTGATCACTTTGGGAAGGGAACTATTTTAATTAATAATAAACAATATCCCTAACAATTGTTAAAAAAAATAAAACTTTTATTAAATTAGTCACATATTCACATACCTGTATGAGTGTATTCAATACATATTTATAGGGCCTTGAAGAAGGACCAACAAGACTTAAATTAAATGTTTGAGATACCTTCAAAGCAGTCACAAAAGTTGGTAATTGGGTCTATCAAGAAAAAATTATATACAAATAAACCAAACATTGAATTTACCTTTGCTGATAATGACATCACAAGACGATCTGAATCCCTCACAAGATCATCCATTTTCGTGCTTTCAGCATCATTTGTAGCTTGCATCAATTCATGACAAACAAGCTTCATACCTTCAAGTCTCAGTGGCCAATAAGCAATTATGTCACGGGGGGTTCACTAGTGAGGCAATATCATATCACGTCCATTCATATTGGGGGTTTGAATACTCTTAAAAATGTCAAAAATATATTGCCCTGTATTAAGGGGTGCAGGGGGATTTTCAATTTGACATAGTAATATAAATATTGGGGGTTATTTTATTTGGGTGTGCTGAGGAATAACCTCCAAATCGTAGGATGGATTCATACCTCCAAATCATTGGCTCAATCCATACCCACCTAAAATTTAAGGACCCTCCATTTTTATTTGATATTGCTTATGACCTTATGTTTTGCATAAATATAATAATAGTGTACCAATGATAATATCGATGGACTTGTCTCTTTGGATTATTGGCCTTGATCAATCCTCATTTAATAGCTTATTTACACTACTACACAAGGGGGTGTTTTGAGACAATAGTTTAAGACGAAATTATAATTTCGTCTCAAACATTCCCCGCAGTTCCCCTCCTTTTTAATTGACGGTTTGACTTTTCTCCTCTTGTGCTATATTGAGACATTCGCGCTATAATGGGCAGAAAAAAAAAGAATATTTTAATCATCCCAACTCCCGAGCGCAATGTTGTAGGGTTTGAGGTATACTTACCAAAATGGCCGCAGTGTCAAATAACATGCGTTTTCAACACCACTGATGAATTACAGGGTCTTTCAAGGACCCCATGCCAAATAAAAGGGGTTTTCAACACCTGCGCTGCGATTGTTGAATAAAATGGGTTTTCAAAGCTGCCCTGGGAAATAACAGGGGTTTTCAACACTAACGCTGCCATTGTTGAATAACAAGGGTTTTCAACACCGCTGCTGCCACTGCTGAATAACAACGATTTTCAACACCTTATAGAGGATTTTGGTGTGTATCTTCTCATCCTCCTTCTATTTTGTTGTCTTTAATTTTGACGGTGGAGCAATGATATGAGGAATCAGTGTTTAGTCTTGACTATTTTCTGTTAATAGTTCATGTGCCCGTATATTTTCATGTGGGTTTTTTTAAAATTGGGGCTTTCAAGCATTAATTTGTATACACTCTTGGTCTTAATGGTAGCCAGGATTTTCTGTTAATAGTTCATGTGCCCGTATATTTTCATGTGGGTTTTTTTTAAAATTGGGGCTTTCGAGCATTAATTTGTATACGCTCTTGGTCTTAATGGTAGCCAAAGTTTTGTGTGGCTCGGTGCTTGGTCACTTGACCTAATATGAGGCTATCAGATTAATGATGTAGATGAACCCGAGGGCTTAGGCTAAATCCCTTTTTGTTATATATACATATATATAGTTTTCTCATTTTCTTCATTGAGGGGTGGAATGACCATAGCTTCCAGGAAGACCTATGAGGGCTTGTCCCATGCAGCCAAATCTATTGGCTCGGTAAAAATCCCTATTGTGCTCGCTGGAAGAGCTGCTAAGTATGGAAAGACTGGTATTTTTGGGAGTGTCATGGGCAGGTGGATGTGCGAAGCTAAATTTTTTTTCCTCCCATTCCCAGGGGATCATGGAGTGTCAATGTTCTTGGAAGACATTCTCATTCCACCTTTCAATGCTATGGCATGCAGGCTAATCATAGGCTTCATAGTGTACAAACCTAAGGATACATTAACCTCACTCAACACATATACCTCGGGCCCACAGGCTCTTTTATCTCACCCTTACTTAATTTCAAGCTATGATTACACACCAATGAAGAGCCTCTTGCCATACGTATCAAGCACATCCTCTTGTAGGTAACATGTTATATCGCCTGCATGAGAAAAATAGGTTATAGGGTTCGCTTGAGATCATCTCCACTTTTATTGCTTGGAATATTATCCAATCCTTTAATCCGAGGACTAGTCATGCGATACTAGCCTGTACTTTTTAAATTTCATTCCATACAGTGAGAAGGAGGGCATGACAAACTGTTAGATTAGGTCTTGGTGCTAAATTTTGAACAACCGGTGTCATCCAATTGTTATACGCTCTGCATTTTCGTAGTTGGATTTGACCACGTTGGGCGAATGTTGTGATAAGTATTATAGCCTCCTTGCAAAAGGGTCTGAATTAAATAGCATGTTATCAATATAACTAGAATTTTTTGTACTGCTGCCATCATTTCATTACTGAAAGGATTTCTAGCACTATCACATGCTGTTATCCCAGATGGAATAGGTGAATTAGCCATCTATAGACCATTTCTTTTCAGATTTCCTGAAATGTTACTGAAGAGGCCTGAATGAGAGTTGGTGTTAGTCCCATCAACCTGAGCAAAAGATTCTAAGTTTATGAGATTATGCAAAATAGTATTAGCATTTGATGTCATCATTGATGGATGGATATAATTCTGAGTGTTGGATTATAAGTGCAGTTGGAGGTCATGATTCTGAATAGTATTATGTTCTTGTTTGCACCATCCAGCTGCAGCCCTTTGCTGACTGTATAAAGATGCTGCATGTGGATTTGTTTGATGTTGAAATGCAATTATCGACCATCTGGCGTGCCCATGTGGATAACTGGTTAAGGTGTCTACTTTCTGTGAACTAATTGTGTTGCTTATTTCATCATCTTTACGATGACCATCTACACTTGGATCAGATAGCTCCGCGTCCTTGATGCGCTTTGCAGCAGCTCCTCCTATGTCAAAGTTTGTCACATCATTGATACCTCTGAATTTGATGGAAGCGATGTCATAGGCTTCAGCTGCCTCTTCCTGTGAACCTATGAAATTAAGTGAATTCGTTAATAAGTATATTCATCATTTCCCTAACAAGCAAAGAGCTTGAGAAATCTCAAAACACCTTAAAGGAGCATAAAGCCGTCGAGATCTAGGTATTTACATAAAATGATACTTACTAAAGTTTCCCATATACAAATCTTTGTTTCCAACAGCTCTTCCTATTCGGGCCTGCCACCTTCCATGTTATTGATGGATGGTAGGTGTTCAATACAAAATGATTATTAGCACTGAAATCCTAAATGACTTATAGTGAGCTTCAATATTAGGTGCATATAATTATATAGAGTGCAACTTCCAAAAAATGTGCACTAATTCACACGGCTAATGCAAGTTATAGAAAATTTAACTTGGACTAATAAATTTTCTAATACCTATGTGAACACTGTATGATTTAATGTTTTAGCCTTCTGAATTCAAAAATACACCCTCATAAAGGATGACATCATTTTACTCCCAATATCTTTTGATTTGATGAATTTAAATTCAGGTTTGATCTTCTCTATATGGATATGAAAAGTTTCATCCTTAAATCACAATATGTACCTATAATGAAGAACCAATCGTGAAGCAGGTAACTGATCTTACAGACTGAAGTAGTGCCCTTAGAAATAAGGCGGTGAGAGTGGAATCATTGTTGAAAAACGTTATTTTAGATAGCTGCCAGTATTGGATCCCTTTTGAACATTACTGAATGGCTTAAGGTAAAAAAAAAACGCTTTTCATCCATCTCTAAATGTTTTTTAATGAAATAAAAAACAAGTTTATTTTAATAACCTATTTAGGCAATTTGTAGCGATTAATGTCATTTCATTATTTTGCAAATAAAGCATGGTATTATTTGAGCCCCTAATTTGATTTTGTGAAGTCACAATCCATGCATTGCTCAAGTAAATTGAAATGGAAGAAACTCCACTAACAAAGAAAATATGTTTTCCGGTGAAAGCTGTTTACTTTCTCAACACCTTCATAACATTCTTTTTCTAAATTATAAAGCCATTCCCATATTCCCATGGTAGTGTTATAGGAGAAATATTTGAAACTACTTCTAAGAGTTATGTTCTTCTATCAACGAGCCATCCTCTTCTTAGATGTGCTTATATGGACAAATTCAGTAACTTTCATATTATCGTAAATTCAGTGAATTGGCTCTTGAATTCCTATTACCAATATTAAAGAAACCAAGGAATGTGTTCCAAATTTTCCCTCTGAACAATGGAATGAGGGAACTAAGAAGCAACCTTATCCACTTCATTGTTTATGAAGTGCTTCCAAGTATTAAAAAACATGTCAAGGCATCCAAGGAAGCTCAATTTTCAACTACTTCCAGAAACTGCAAGCTCATCATGATATTTTGAACGTCCAATTTTGGGTTTCTATCTACCAGATGGAAGAAAAACCTTGAATTGTCACTGGATTCCTACCCTCCACATTCTTCTGGAATTCGAGACATAAAAATATAATATTCATTAATTTAAAATTCAGTTAGCCTAACAAGATTTTTGAAGTACGATAGAGCATATTAATCTATGGAGCTTTTAGAAGTTTTAGGTAAGAAAGATTTGAAAAACTATTTTATGTTGAAAATTAGAGATATTATAGAGGAGCCATATAGGTTTTTTCTGGAGGTTTACTGCCAACCATTGTTTGCATTTATTGAATGGTGGTCCAATCAAAAGTGGCAAGACGGTGACATCATGAACAAGGAATATTCTCTGGCAGATTAATTTTAGTCCACATCCTCAACCAGTATTATTTTTTAAAACTCAAATGTTTTGAAACAAAATCAGGAAACAAAGACACAATTCAAATGTTGTTCATGTCCCTCCCTCATTCAAAATTTTAGTATAGTTTGTAATTACACCAAAATCTGCTCTATATTGATCCATCGATAATCAGATATAATAGTATGCCATTAGTGATGTCCTCGAATCTCTCATTATTTTCTATTTTAACTCGCTTTAACTCACCTTGTTCGTTAATGGAATCTTCAGATGTCTGTCTTTTCTTCTGTGTCTTATTTATGGGTTGTTTTTGTGACTCAGATTGTGAATAAGAGTCTGGTAAAATTATTCTTCAACACAACTTCGTGAATGAATTAATGTAGATTCTCTTCTCTCATCTCCTTCTTAGCACAACTCAATTGGCAGCTATGTTGAGCATTAAAAATGAAACAAAAAAACATAGAAACGAAAGGAAAATTCTCCTCCAATGCAAATAATACATGTAATGGGTATGTTGCCATAAATTAATTTGTAATATACATTAACATTATTTGTAATATAAATTAATTATCTGGCATTTGAATTTATTTTCTGGTGAATTGTCCACATTTTCTTAAATAGAACATTATATGTAGGTTCATCTTTCGTTTAAAAAATTTAATTTTCAATTACATTTCTTAATGAAAACATGTTATTGAGTACGTTATGTTTCAAAAGCAATTCTCAATTACATTTCTTAATGAAAAGATGTCGTTCCATATTTTATGTTTTGAAATGTGAAAATTAGATATGATTTTTTCAAATTAAAATAATATTTTAAACTCAATAATTCATTTCTAATACTTAATTAATATACTTAATAAAAATGACTATTTTAATTTAAAGATTTAAATGTTTTAAAAATGAATACATATTTTTATAATTTTTATCAAATAAATTTTCTTCATATATATGTTAACGTTAGCTGTAGAAGCCTTTGAGAAAGCTAATCTTCTGTTTTGCAGGTGAGGCATTCCCAATAAGGAAGATTAGAGAGTTCAGTCACATTGGTTCCAAATAAATCGCACTGTATGCTTCCATATGGCCAGCATAATTTCATTTAGCTGAGTCCATATTATCAAAAAATTGGAATGCAAAGTTCAATGTTTTTAATCCTTATTAAATCGTTCTTGGCCGGCAGTGGTTGTTTAGCTATGGTAATTAATATCAATTATATATATTATATTTGTCTTATGACATAATTTTATGTTCTGATAAATAAGAATAAGTTAAATTCTATGATATCTATGGTAATAAAAAAAAAATATGCTCTTTGTATTTTCATACCACCAAATGTGTAGAGACAGTGGCTTTGTGTGCGGCAAAAAATATGTAAGTACTGAGCCGCAACATTTAGACCAAAACCATAAGAGAACTATTGTTGAAAATGAATATAATACTGCAATGACCAATCCACAATACCTGGCCATGTTTGCATGGCATAACATCCCACAAAAATAATCTTACAAAGGAACATCCACCATAGCAGAGCATCATGATATGTACCATGAATATAGGAATTGCGCCCTAGAAGCCAGGTGCTATTACAGTGCACCGCGCAATTTGTTTAACAAAATTAGATTCTTTTCTAAGTTAAAGTAGCATGATATTAGCACTTGGATTTCTATCCCTTTGTCTCGGTGCTCAGAGGTTAACATGGATATATGGATACATGTTTATCAGTTTGAACTCAATCTATTTTTAATTCCATACATATTTTTTTATCATAAACATGATTGCAAATAGAAAACTCCCCTTCTATATTTGATTTATTCAGTAGTTGTTGGCTATTTCTGGGTTTGTATGATATGAGCTCCTGCAATTATTTACGTGCATAGATTAGTTGTACATTTTTTTTAGGTTTCTACCAACTAAAAATAATTTGTATCAATTGAGATTGGAATAGGAAATTCGAAGGTCTATGGCCAACCTAATCCAAAGGAAGAAAGGGGATTCAAGCATTGGTAGTTCTACTCATGATTTTCTAGGACTGCTACTCATTATCTTCTAGGACTCATGCGAAACGCCAAGGATGGAAGTGCTGAAAATCAGGGCAATACGAATAGCTCTTCTGCTATGAAAGTCCATGATATGATGGAGGAATTCAAGACTTTCTTCTTTGTTGGTAGGAAAACGAATTCGAACATGCTAACTTGGACAATGGTTCTTCTAGCAATCCATCATGACTGGAAAGAAATGGCTTGAAAGGAAGTTCTGGAGGTATGCGGGAAAAATATCCCAGATGGAAACGCTGTGAGCACACTCAAAATTGTAAGACATTCCTCTCATTAATTACACTTATCGTATTATTTCTCTCTTTAATTAAACTTCTCTCTCTCAATTTTTTTTAATGTTTTATAAGCGTTAGATATGGAGGAACGTGATACATCCCATTCAACTGGACTCTAGTATATCTCACTTCTCTCGCTTCGATTGAATTTTTAAATTATTTCGATTATACTGCATTGAAATTATACCATGACTATAATGAATTGGGATTTTTTTGTGACAAGATACCATGATTCGCATATGTTCTCTCTATGGCTATACTTGTATTTACATGATATACAAATGGTAGATCGGCATGTTTTGGTGTGAAACATTTGCAATTATGATATTTTCTAAGCATTCCACTAACTATTGAACTATTAGTATTTTACATTCTTTGTTATATTGATCTCTTGACTAGGTTTCCTTTTATGCATTTTTCCTTCCCCAGTACTATTCCGTTGGGTATTCCACTATCCAGTGCTACAAATTTATTAGTCACCCATGCAATCCTGGTGGGAACATTATTAGCATTATACTATTATTTTATTTAGCATCTTGTTTGCTTATACTAAGATGTGTTAGGGATCTTGTTTGTTATAACTTGATAATATGATATAAACGGGGTGTTAAAAATGGGTTGATAAAAAATGATACCTACAATATTTGGTGAAACTAGGGTTTTTCTTAATTGGAAAGGCATATTGGGAGGGGGGTTCAAAAATACAATTTATGACACATTTTCCAATATTTAGTGAAATTAGGGATATTCTTTAATATCATGCGAACGATCGTGCTATGTAACAAGTTCACTTAGTGAACCCCCCGTGAATTATGTCAAGTGATTCATTCCAATCAAGTGGTCCTCTTGCCAATAATTGAGAGGATGTTAGCAAGTGTGAATCAAGAGAAGCCTCAAAATTCCCATTGCTTACTCTAACAATGAAATCAACTAAATTGATGAAAATTCACATACAACAGAGAGATTAAAAAATATAAAAATACTCAAACGAGGGTAGAGAAAAGATCCATGAGGGGATCTAAAAATACTCAAATGAGGAAAGAGAAAATTCACATGTAGTTTGATTTGCATTTTGAACTTTCCAAGCAAATATGTTTTCTTTGTTGCGAAGCCCAAACCTAAAAATTTATAGAAACATTTTGAATAAAGGATTTTCTTCCTATGCCTCTATGATTTGAATGGTTTTGGAATGAAGAAAAATATAAATTGATAAGTAGATGATTACCTGACTTCCCATCCTTAATAATATGCACTCCACGTCCATTGTCCAATCTGGCGATATGATCATATTACTGCATAATGTAAAAATCATAATAAAATTTCCATTTCCAAGGCCTAAAATTGTAGATATGACAAAAGATCAGACAAAAACCCATAAGTAGACACCGTTGGTCGACATATTCAATATACCAGACATGATTAGTGCTAAATTTTCCACGCCACGTCCGTTGTCCAGTCTGGTGATATGTGTTGGAAAAACGTAATTACGAGTTGATTGCATATCTAGTATGTGCCGGCGCTGTCAGTCACTTAATCAGTCATTTTGTCAGTTCGCAAAAGCGCAGAGATGTCAGACACTCAGTCAGTCTTTCAGAAGGATTCTTGCACACTTCCTTGTATTTATTTAAACGTGTATGTATTCCGCAAGTCATGAATTTCTTAGGTAGAAATTTATTAGAGTCTTTAATGTAACTCAGTAGCTTCCAAGTGAAGCATTGTGAAGTTTGTGTATAAATAGAAGAAGAAGAAGATAAAAAAAACACAGAGAGGAACACAAAGGAATAGAGAGGAACAAAGAGGAACGGAGAGGAATAGAGAGGAACAAAGAGGAATAGAGGAAGAGAGAAAGAAGAAGAAAGATAGGTTCGCGATGTGTTTTTGAGCCCAAGCTCATAATTGCGAAGTGTATTAAGAGCCCAAGCTCTGTGTGAAGGTGAAATGTCATCTTTGTGTAATTCGGTCAAGTTGCTATGTTTTACTGCAGTAATATAGAAGTCCATATTTTTATGTATTCATTCTCAAGAATGTTAAATACTGCATGCCGCACATCTTCTCCATATTTACTTCCGTAAATGTTGTTTACATTTACGGTGTGTAAAAGAAATCAAGATTTCCAATATTTCATGGTGGTAAAAGTTGATTATATTTTATTGTAAAGCTTGTTTAAGATTGGGTTATGCGAAGTTAAAGAAGTATGTGAAGTTAACTTGTGCAAGGTTAATCTTCATGAAGTTAAATAATTTTGTGAAGTAATTGTTATTCCAAGTGCGAAGTTCCATTTATGCAAAGTCAATTTATGCGAAGTAAATTTATGAAATGCGAAGTTAATTTTCGGGAAGCTAGTGTTAGGCGAAGTTAAATTGCTCGGAGAAGTGAAGTTCTTAGCAAAGTAAAATTTGGGGTTCCCTATTGTATGATCGGTGAAGTCCAAAGCGAAGAAAAAGAAATATTCATTCACTACGCAGTTCAATCTTCTTGACTGCGCAGTGTACTTTTCCCTTGAATGTGATCAGGTGAACACATAATGTAAAAATCATCATCAAAATTTCCATTTCCAAGGCCTAAAATTGAAAATATGACAGAATCTCAGAAAAAAACCCATAAGTAGGCACCATTGGTCGACATATTCAATATGCTAGACAGGACTAGTGTTATATTTTAACAAGTAGTTCAGAGATTGAAAATAAAAAAGAAAAAAAAAGAATTCCTTGGGTTGTCGAGGAATAATATGGTTTGTTTGCATATATAGATATTAGAAATTTCATTATCCATTCATGTGTATGGGCATGCTATCTCTAAGGTTGGAGTAGATAAGGACTAGGAGGTTTGACCATTCAATCAAGAATAAAGTGGTTGCGGATGGGATGTTGATGGTAAATATGGTATTTCTTGAGGAAGAAGATCTGCTGTGTTAAACAACACTTGTGAAGAATTAGGAGGTCTAGAGAATTAGATGAAGCTTTCCAAGAAATCTCTCTCATCTTTAGCCATGAAAATGGATCCCTCCATTTCTGTTGAATTCTTTCCATACCCAAGATTTCCATGTCTGTCTATTTTCTTTAAGGAACAATGTATACTTGGTAGGCGAAAGTAAGACCCAGTATTGTCATCATTTGCACTTTGTGTCATTAGAAACTCAAAAGCTACATGATACATATGAACAATCCATTAATTAGATGCTTAGATTTCCAAGACTAACCATCATTCTCTTTTCCTTTAACTTTTCCTTCATGGCATTGGGAGGACAACAAGGAATATTGCAATATGTTTTTTTCTTTTTCCCAGACACACTTTCTCAACAATTTCAATTTTGAAACAATGAAGGATTACCTTCTATGCCAGAAAAAACTACACATCAAAATTATGTTAAAATACCCTTTAATCTATTTGATTTGGAAATATATCCTTGAGAACAAAGCGATGGATGTGTGTAATCAATTCAAAAGTGACACTTTAGAAGAAAAAACAAAGACAATAACAAAGAATATTTGTGATTGTATCGAAATAAAGGAAAATCCTTTATTGAAATTATTTACAAAAAAATACAGTCTCTTTGGACTTCATGGATTTCCTTTAAAGTAGTTTTCTGATTGATGAGAACTTTGATAATGGAAGAGCGAATTTGACTCTTGGCATCGAGGTGGCTCTCATCATTTTGTAGTCAATTTTTTGTTTTTCATTGTTTATTGTGATTTTTAAGAAAGTTTAACAAGTTGTTTTCTTATTTTTACAACTATAGGTGTTTCTATTTCTTCTTAGATTGTAGGGATATGCGACAAGTGTACTGTTAAGATTTATTTTATAAGGGGGGGATTTCTAGTATGTGGCCTATCAATTTTCACTTGGTACAAGTTATTTTTCTGGGTTAATTTGGATTTTGATAGAATTATGAGAAAATTGAAATTAAGGTGATTCTCATTAAAATGAAAATCACTTTGTTATAATTGAGGACAAATATGAAGATTAGGTAGCAAGGTCGAGTTTGATCAGTCTCCTCAAGGCCAAAAATAATATCAACTAGAAGTAACATAAGACGATCTCTGCTCAGTTGTACTGAGCTAAGCCATGTCCTTTCTAATTTCTAAGTATACAATACTAGACCGATGAGGTAGGACTGAGAAAGAATGTGAACATGTATAATCATAGTTCGATAAGAGCCCAATCAGAATAACTGAGATCGATCTCCTGATCTTCTTAAGGCAACATGATGGTTTGAATTTTATACATGCCTTCTAAGGGAAGATCATTCATGGGGTTCAACTCCCTGGTGTCGCAAGGTAGCTATGGTGCAATGGGGTTCGAATCCCTAGGTACCTAGATAGGTCAGTTATTGAAAAGAAAAGTAAAAGAAAGGGACCCAAAAAACACAACAGTTGAGTGGGATTTTCATCAAACTAACAGACTTGGGATTATTTCAAATACCTAAAACCGCTACAAAGGACATTTTCAAGCGATGCCCACTTGAATTTTCTAGCATAAAGGTGTTCTTCCCCATCTATGTCCCTCTTTTTTCTAGCTAGGATGATCATCATGTACCTACTGATGAATCTATTTGCTCACTAGCTTTATACATTAAGGAAACACTTGTTCCTTATTCATACATTTGAGGATTGGATCTGCTACAGGGAATTTCAATTGAGATCGATTTTATACATATACAAGGAATTGCAACCACATGCTTTCTTTACTTGAACGATTATTAATTTGCAGAAGTATATGCTTAATATAAGGCTATCTGCGACATAGTTATAACTGGTAGAGTGAGAAGAGCAACCTTGAGCAATATATAAATCAGGTCCAAGTAAGGCCAATCATTTCTGTAAAATTGAACACTGTTGTCTACAACATTAGAAAAAATTGAGAAACTCCAAATCATGACTATCCATAACATCTATGATTTGGGGATCCATGAGAATGTAAGACAAGGGATAGAGGATTTTGGTTAAGGATGTTTATTGGCTCCTGTAAGGTAAGATCCACATTAAAAGAGGCTTGAGCAATGCATATTTGGTTAGCAATTCCCGCAATAAAATACAACAAGTGATTCAATTAAGGAAGTGCTCCATTGAAGATATTATCATGAGGGACTATGAACTTACACATTGGGAAGCATGGCATTTTTTTTGGTAAGCTCCATAGAAAATTTATATTAAGGTATAAAAAATAGTACAATCACAAGATGTCTAAGATCCCACTGGGGTTGCTTATATATCTATAAAAACCAGCTAGAAACCATTGATAACCTGCCTATGCATGAGATGGAAAAACAGACTATCACTAGAGAACTTCCCATGCCTGTGAGAACAATGAACCTGTTGAAAAGGTCCAATACTGAGAGCATACCAAAAATAAATCCTCAAGCGGCAGTCACTAAGAATAATAAACCATAAACAAAATAGCTATTTGTCCCATGGACAGAGTTCCAAGTGTCTATCATCATGCAATTGACAATTAACCAAAAGAGAGAAAGAAAAGACTACATAATTTCTTGGAAGTGCAAATAGTATCTGCATCTTTAGGCTTTTCCTCCAGAATTGGGCATCAATATCCCTTTGAACTAGAGGAAATATCAGGAGCATATTTTTTTGGCAGCACATCCATTTTCAAGAAGGAGGAGAGGTTCACTGGGGTCTTGCGCTCCACATGCTTTTTCTTGTGACCACGGGTGGAATAAATATTGGTTTTTTCACCTTCTTATTGAATATCCTTATCTAACTGAATGCCTTGGTGATCCCTAGGCTTGGAGACCTGTGAGGAAATCGTAGAGGGGGAAGAATGTAAAGTTGGAGCTGGGGAGGGAGAAGGAGGAGGATTGTTCTCCTGAGAAAGTTCTCGAGACTGCATGAGGACCTGAGCTAAAGTGTTCTTCACTAACCAATAATGTTTCAATCTAATTCATTCTTGCTGACCAAGCAGATGATACACTACCATTTCTTCCTCCTAGTCATCCAACATGATTCTCAAATTTCCTAGAATGGAGATATCATAACCGCTTTCTGTAGAGCCTCCGTGACCCCATTTTCCAGAGCTTCCCCTTCTTATACTACCACGATGAGGGGTATCATGAAGCCTTCTGGACATAGTTCCAACCTCTTCCAAATGCGAATTGAGACCAAAGAAGGATATCCTATAACCTTTTATAATTGCAAATTGAGACCAAGAAATGGCACAACTGACCTTGAAGGCGAGAAAATCAGGAAGGATCCAGAAACCATCGATGATGAGACTATACCAAACGTGAGGAAGGTAACCAATCAAGCGTAAAAGGAAACTCTACCGGGATTACCACTTCAAGATGCCTGCAAACATAAACAAACCCTGTCAAATGGCATGAGATCATCCTCTCAGAGGGCCATAAATTCGCTAGGGAGGAGCATGATTTACAAGGTACAGAGAACATCTCTACTAGGAGCTTGAAAGGCCAACTTCATTAAGGTCGTGGGAATCGGATGAAGGGACCAATAAATGTTCACAATGAGAGAGTCAAGGAGTCGTCGTGTGGTGGGAAACGATGGTCTCTGTGTTCATCACATCACGCTTTGGATGATCTCGAAAATCACCTTCATCAGGGGATTGAGCAGCGGGACATAATTTTCATTATGTAACGGTAATAAAAAGGGATATGGATGAGTATATCGATCACGACTCCATCAGTGATTGAAAAAATTCATAAAATACCATGGTTTTCCGAAAATTTTCTTACATTATGCTGATTCTCCCACGAACCAACATAAAGACTCTCCTATATTCGCACCTCAAACATGGATTGTCTACAAACATGGAGAGTACATATGGAATTCATGCATTCTATAGCTAAGTTCAGATTTATTCCATAAAAGAACATGGTTTCATAATGCAATGGTTCCAAAGAACTTATAAGACCAACCTCCATACTCAAATTTCCATCTTTGTTAACGAAAAGACTTGTGAGACATTAACGAAGTTGAGATGTTGGTGAGATTTATATTCTCTTAGGTTAGGTTAAAGTGAATATGAGCCCAAAATGCTATAAACCACTAGTTTGGAGTATTGAATACTTATGATTTTTGGAAGTTCAAAGGCCTAACAAGAGCCCTACTGACATTAAAAAACAAATGTTCAACCGCACTAAACCAAAAAAAAGAAGACAAAATCCAAAAATAAACTTTTTAATTATCTCGCAGAATCCAAGCATCAAATCAGAAATCCAGAAGCTTACCTTCAATTCTAAAGTCACCCAACTCGAACTTGAGATGAACCTTACTTGAATCCTAAACCTTTAAGGTTTTGATGCTTCCATCTTCTGATAACAACACTCTCGAACTTGGGATAAACTCCTGGGGCTTCTACTGAGACACTTCAATTTTTAAAAACCATTATTTACAACATACTACATTTAGGCAAAGGAAAAAGGATAGCAAACTCCCCAATTTATTTCCCCTAACTTTTATTTCCCCCAAATCCTTTCCCTCCACGTGATTTTTTTTTTAAATTAATATTATTATATATAATGTTTAACTATAATATATTTATATTTTAAAATATATTATATATTAATATTGTATATTATATATAACCCTTACCTATCATCTATGTTAACATAGTATAGCTTAAATGTATAATATCTACTATATACCTATATATTGAAATATACAATTAATTGTTTATATTAACATATTATATTAATTGTATATATTAACATATTATATTAATATTATATATATTATACATACATATTACTATATTTTATGTATATATTATTTATATTATATATATTACATTACTATCACATATCTATATATTTTAATACAAAACTATTATATATTATTAATATAGAAATATAGAGGAATATTTCTGGAGAATTTTCTCCATGAAGACTCGAGAAATTTTAATGCTCAAGGAAAAGAAACTCCATGCCCAAAGTGGAAAAACACCAACTAGACCCATAGTTGAACCCTTAACCCTCATATTTCTCCTAAGGCCTCCCTCTTCTTGCATACCCTACCCACTACCGAACCCTCTTCCCTCGTATTCCTCCTAAGGACTCATATGAACAATGGATAATTCAAATTTTGACAATAAAATTTTACAATTTCGTAAATTTTAACACTATATGGGGTCTGTCAATTCATGTATAGCGTTAAAATTTATGAAATTCTAATAAAATTATTACAGTTTCATAAATTTTAACAATTGACATCTTATATAATTATTAACTTAGACTATCTTGTCATATTTTTTATCCCATGACTAAATTAGTCATTTTTAGTTGTGATGACTTAAAATTGCTTGAATTTGGTCATATTTCACTTTAAAACACTACAATGACCAATTTTTTTGGTGGTTTAGTCATTTATTTCACTTGGTGACCATCGTTTTTGGTTGCTTGGTCATTTATCACCCATTTTTACACTAGTGGAGAAAGATAGAGAGAGGGGGGGTTGTTAGGGGGTCAAAGAGAGGGGGGTGTTAGGGTTTTAGAGAGAGAGGGGGGGTAAGGAGTTAGAGTTAGAGAGGGGGGGGATGTTAGGGGTTAGAGGTAGACGAGGGGGGGGGGTTGTTAGGGGGTTATGGGTAGGGGGAGTAGGAGAGATATAGAGAGAGGGGGGGTTAGGGGTAGGTTTTTAGAGGTAGGAGGTTAGAGGTAGAGAGAGAGGTAGGGGGTGTTAGGGAGTTTGAGGTTGAGAGGGGGGGTGTTAGGGGTAGGGGGAGTAGGAGAGATATAGATAGATATAGAGAGAGGGGGGCTTAGGGACAGGGGTTAGAGCTAGAGAGAGGGATGTGTTAGGGGGTTAGAAAGAGAGGGGGGTGTTAGGCGGTCATAGGTAGAGAGAGGGGTGGGTGTTAGGGGGTTAGAGGTAGGGATTTAGAGTGGGTTACAGGTAGGGGGTTAGAGGGGGGGGTGTTAGGAGGTTAGGGTTAGTATGAGTAGGAGAGAGATAGAGAGAGGGAGGGTTAGGGGTAGGGTGAGTAGGAGAGATATAGAGAGAGGAGGGGTTACCGGTAGGCGGTTAGAGGTAGGGGTTTATAGGTAGAGAGAGAGGGGGATGTAGGGGGTTAGAGGTAGAGAGGGGGTGGGTGTTAGGGGGCTAGGTGTAAGAGGTTAAAGGTAGGGGGCTAGTGGTAGAGAGAGAGGGGAGGTGTTAGGGGGTTATATAGAGAGAGGGGGGTGTTAGGGGATCAAAGATAGAGAGAGAGGGGCATGTGTTAGGGTGTTAGAGGTAGGGAGTTAGAGGGGGTTAGAGGGGGGGTTAGGGGTCGGGGGAGTAGGAGATATGTAGAGAGAGGGGGGTTATGGGTAGGGTGTTAGATATAGAGATAAGGGGGGTGTTAGGGGGTTATAGAGAGGGGATGTTAGGGGCTCAGAATGTAGAGAGAGAGGGTGGGTGTTAAGGGGTTAGAGGTAAGGAGTTAGAGGGGATTATAGGTAGAGAGAGGGGGGGTGTTAGGGGGGTTAGGGGTAGGGGGAGTAGGAGAGAGACAGAGAGAGGGTGGGTTAGGGGCATGGGGTTAGAGGTAGAGAGGGGGGGTGTTAGGGGGGTGTTGCGGGTAGGTGGAGTAGGGGAGAGAGAGAGTGAGTGAGGGGGTTAGCAAGGATTAGGGAGAGGAGAGGATCTAGAGAGAGATGATGGGGGTTAGTGGTATGGAGAGGCATGTGGATGTTTACATGTGTGTGTGATACACACACACACACACACACACAAGCACACACCGACAGAGAGAGAGAACCAACGAGGTGGTGGGGTGTTAGGGGTTTGGGGGAGAGAAAGAGGGGTAGGGTTTAGGTTTTTTAATTTGATTGGGTTTTTATTTAAATTTTGATATTTTTTCAGTTGACGTGACCAATACCTGCAAATTGATGTTGAAAAATGAAGAATGTTTTGTATTTGATATTTTAACAATACACAGTGAGGAGGGTAAACCAAATTCCTAGAGGATATTCGAACATCCAGGCGGGGAAGGTAGGTCTCAAATTATGACGCCACTTATGTTCCCACTAGTATAATGGTGATCCTTTAAGTGTTAATACTTTCACACCGTTTGCAATATGGAAAGAAAATCCCTAATATTTTTTATTCGTATGAATTTCACTGAGGAATTCATTTTGGATTTGAAATTGCAGCAATACAAGCCAAGGATAGTTGACCAAAATTTGAGAGGAGATCTCAACACCCATAGGGGTGAGGTGGGGTGTTAGGGTTCAAGTGATTGAGGTGGGGGGTCAGTGGTATGGGGAGGTGTAGGGATGTGTGTGTGTGTGTGTGTGAGAGAGAGAGAGAGAGAGAGAGAGAGAGAGAGAGAGAGATGGGGGGATGAATAGTGTTATGGAGGATAGGTATTAGGATCTAGATAAATATAGAGGGGGTATTAGGGGAGGAGAGTGTGAGATAGATGGGAGGGATATTATGGGGTTTGGGGAGAGATAGAGAGTAGTCATGTAACATCCACGGGTACTATGCAATAGCAGTGTAACCATCACCTTTAATGTTACATAATGCACACGAAATTTAGTACAAAAGAACACATACGCATTTTTCTCTGATATAAACAAAAATTATGCATATCCGATAGTCACTCTAACAAGTTGAAGTACAAAATCCAGTCAGATTCACACATTGTTCACGAAGGCATGCAAGAAAACTCTCAATTTGATCATCACATTTCACATTCTCCATCATTTAGTTGCTAAGAATTGAGGAGCACCTTGAAATCATTCAACAATGTTGAAGAATATCAAATAAAAAAGGATCATAGACCACATCCAATTGAATAGCACCATGTAGCAATTGAAGAGAACCATATCCAGCTGAAGAGAGCCATATCCAATTGAAGACTCCAATAGGCCATCTTCATCATTCACTTGAGGAGAACTTTGAAGTCATTGAGCAATGTTGAAGAATCTCCAATATAAGAGTACCATGCACCATCTCCAATTGAAGACTCCAATAATCCATCTCCATCATTCACTTGAGGAGAACCATGAATTCATTGAACAATGTTGAAGAATACCCAATAAAAGAGGACCATAGACCATTTCATATTAAAGAGCACCATATACCAAAGTATGTTTTTGTTGTATTCAATTTCAATTATAATAATTCAACATGAATTTGTTTTAAAATTTACAAATGGTAAACACGATTTATATTTGGTGTTTCATGTGGAGAGTCCAGAGATGAGGAGAAATCCTTGAATGAGTGGTTGGGAAGAATTATCAATACCAAGGAAGATAAATTAAATTCCACTAGATGTATATTTGGACATCGACCATGAGTGGTACTTTTTGTAACTTGTGGAATTTTGCATAGGAGATGCAAGTATTTCATGTTTGGGTATGAGCTTTTATTATTTTTGTTGGGTGCGAGGTGCCATTTTGTATAATAATTTATAGTTGGACCATTTTTTTCATGTCCCCAAAATTTTCATTAGGTCACAATGGCCTAAGCCACTTGGCCATATTCATGATAGTTTGTCAAATTGATGCTAAGGGTCAAATAATTTCCAAGCATGATGTCCAAGTTAGTAATAATGTAAAATTAGATCCAAATGGACAGGGTGGTTCACATTAAGAGAAAATTCCCAATTCAAAGTTTGTAATATCCCCATCCAAATGAACTATCATGGAGGAAAATTACTAGTTCCCTAGGTTGGGGGTGGAAGCATTCAAAGATGGAATAAAGGAGCTACAAGACCCAAAATTACCTTAGACTTACAAATTCACATTAAACGGGCCAATTAAATAATAATAAAAATAAAATAGGATGGCATTGGATCATGAGGGAACATAAGAGGTTGTGGGACCCACATGTGGCAAGATTCCCCACTACACTTGGCATCATTCTCTCACCAATTAGAGTTCAAGATGAAGGGTAACATAATTGGGCAAGTTTAAGAGGTATTATTCATGGTATGAATCATGTAAGGTCGAATTGGAGTGGAAGAGTAACTCCCATGGAAGAGGAAGAGGCATCTTATAAGAATTGTGACACTTTGAGCTAGATTCCCTAACTCCTATGACAACAATGATGAATATTCTATGACACTTATGAAAAATTTCAGACCTGATTGCTGACATATGACATATATGACATGTCAGAGATAAAAATATCCTCCAAGAGTGCGCATAAGGGGAGTTATGGAATCCAATATTCCCCCATTCGAATTGATGGAAGAGGAGAGCTAGGAAAAGTTGGACAAGTGGCATTCATGGGAATCTCTCCCTAATTCAAGTTGCGACGAGTCTCTTGGAGGGAATTAGAGCTAAGGAGGCATTGGGAGGTTAATAAAAGACAATAATAAAGAAGGATACTATCTTTGGATCATTTCTCATTTGGAAAAATTGGAGAGCATACCTTGTCCATGCAAGGTGGATGTTTATCCCTCTTGACTTAGTACCAATTTTGAGAGTGCAAGATTCCCATCCTAATTGGAAATTGGAGAGGATATTCAAAACTTTAATTGGATCTGTATGAAGAAATTTTTTACAGGTTGAAGCTACAAAACTGCTCGTGACCATTTCTCCTTCAACTTGTTCCCACATCTCTCTCATTTTTCTCTCTATATTCTTGCTCTTGGAGGAAGGGTGCACATGGTGAGATGGTGATCTCTTTGGGGAATCCCAAGGGGCCCAATTTATTTTTAATATTATGTATTAACTCTGTATTTTATTCTCATATGAACCTCAGGTCGAATATCCAAGTGAAACTATGTGTAAATTCTAAACTATGTATGAATGGTGACATTTTCCCCATAGCTTTTGCATAGCGCACTTGTTGTTGCATATAGTTAGTGAAGGACTACTATTTCAAATTCATGGACATGTTAGCTTCTATATATATTTGTAATAATAATATCATGAGATACATAGCTCGAAACACTATGTATTTCAAGTGATATTTACATTCAAGGAAGAGATTCAAGCCATTTTCCCCATAACATTTGCATAGTGATTTTGGAATGATATTATACCTGTTTTTTTATCAGAGTTTGCTGAGTTATTTATTATGTTATGAGATTAATATGAATTTAATTTGATGGCCCAAATGATGTGTGCAGACCTCTGAATTTTTACTATGGTTTATGAAGGAATTCAAGACTCCTTGCCCACCAATTTCACCTCAAAAACTAGACTCTAAAAGCCTCTCCTCATTAGGATTCCTATTCGAACCTAAAAAGAAATATAATTATGCACATATATTATTCCTAATGTCCTATAACATATCCAAGTCTCATAACAATAATTATTGAAGTACGTACAGTGTTTGGAAGAGCATCTAATGGCAGACCTAGGGGGATCTCCACTTCTCAAATTAACTAGTTTTGTTCTGAAACTTCTTCCCATTAAATTTGCAGACCATGGATGGGTATATCATTTATTTGGATGTGTTATAGGTGTGTTAATATTTCCTATTCCACCTCAAGACCTTCCTCCCCAAATTAAAAATCATTTGGAGGTGTTTGGAACCATTTGTAAACAAAACCCTAGAGTCAAAACAAGGTGAATCCAAGGAATTTCCTAAGAAGGGACATTACAATGGTATCAGAGCATGGTCCTTGCACCTGTGCATTAGGATAATCCATTGAATAAGAATTTTCAGTCATGTCTTATTCATATTTAGACTATGAGCAGTATGAGGAGGAGTATTATTTCTATGCCTCAAAGGAAAATGATTTCTATGAGCAATATGAGGAGTATTGCAGATAGTATGAGGAAGATAATGTCCGGGAGGTACCTTCTATAAGTATATCCCATCATATCACTTTTGGAAGAAGAAATTATGGTTATTATTATAGCCATGTGTATGGAGAAGATACATGTTCCACAATCAAAGATCATTCTTTGGGGGAGCATGAAAGGATTAAAAATCATCCTACTTGTGAAAAGAGCAATGAAATATCTGAAGCTTCATGGAATGCATGTGTTTCCTACTTGAAGAGAATTTTTGGGTCTTCTTCAAAAAGAGTCTCCAAATATCTTGATCTTAAGGAAACCAAGGGCCAAGATGCATCAACTTGCTTGAAGGAATGAAATGAAGAGACCCATGAGCCACCTAGTTCTGAAGGTGGTGAAGTAGAAGAAGAATTGCATGAAGAGGATAAAAATTCACTCCCAAGTGACTCTGAAAAATATGAAGAGACATCACATGAGCATGAGGAAGACTCCATTGAAAATATTGAATATCACTTCGAGACACATTCTACTTTGGACTTGAATCAAAGAGCATCTACTGATGGATACTTGAACTATGAAGGAGTACCTACTGATGGGTTCTCACACCTCTATGTTGGTGACATAGAGGTAAATTTGCAAAGTGTTGTTGCAATCCCAAGTTCCATTAAGCATGAAAATGAAGACCTTGTAGCAGTTGAAGAAGAACGAAGATCAACTTCCCCATCACCACTTGAGCTTCATGAAGTTGGTCCAAGAAAGAAGGAAGAAGATGAGGAGGTTCATTTGCAAGAGCCTCATTTTCTTGAAGGGTAATTAAAGATGAATGAAAAGAATATACAAGAGACCCTTATCATACTCCATGACACTCAAGCATTGGTTTCAAATTCTTATTGGAGAATTTCTTCATTGAAGGATCCATCCTTCCTTGAAGACATGAAGAAGATTCAAAGAGAAATGTGCAACATCGAAGGTAATTTCATGTCTTTGATTTTTGATAGAAACAATTTGGTTGAGCTTAATGAATGGTTACATGGATAATACTTGAAGAATAATGAGGATATTCATAAGCTCAAAATGCAAAATGAGCAACTTCTTGATAGGTTGCAAGATACTTGTTCTTCCTCCTATGTTTCAGATTGTCAAATGGTAGATTGCTTGGAGGATTCTCATGACATGATGGATCATGAGAAACATGGTAATTTCCAGGTGCTTGATGTGTTTGAAGATGAGCTTGATGAGAACCAAGCACTTGTTGTGGTGGAAAAGGAACTTGAGTTACCTCTTGGAAATGGTTACACAGTTTTTGAAGAAGTGTATGATTCCACTACCTTGGAACCAACCTATGAGGAAAGTTTTGCACTTTTGAGGGAGGTGCATGATCCTACCCTTATGGAGCCTTCACATGATGAAACGTTTTCATTTTCTGATCATTTGGGTGAGTTGGTTCATTCTCCTACATCCTACACTTCCATATTTTGCAACATTCATCCTAATGAAGTATGGGTGAAAGGTTTCTTTTTGAAGGTGCCACATGAGGAGTATAAAAATCCTATCTCCCCTTTTGAGGATGACATGACTAGATAACTTTATTTTTTTCATTTGTAGCAGCATCCTTTGTTACTTTATGATGGTACACATCTACATGGATGCACCTATGATGTTCACTTGAGTCACTTGAAGAATCATGCTTTTCCTTGCTCCTTTCTTAGTTCAATTGATGTTGGAGGAACTTCATCCAATACTTGGGTGAAGAGATATAAGATTGAAGCAAATTTTTATTGGAAGCAACATCCTTTGTTATTTCTTGATGATGCACATATACATGGATGCACTTATGATGTTCACTTGAGTAACTTGAAGGCTCACGATTTTCCTTGCTCCTTGCTTAGTTCAATTGATGTTGGAGGAACTTCACCCAATACTTGGGTGAAGAGATATATTATTGGAGAAAATTATTATTTGCGGCAACATCCTTTGTTATTTATTTATGATACACACATTCATGAATGCACAAATGGTACTTCTGTGATCCCTTGGAAGGCTCATTGTTTTCTTTGCTCCCTACTTGGTTCAGATTTTAGTGGAGATTCTTCATTCATTTCTTGGATGAAAGAACACATGGTTGATTATTTTGATGCATCTTACATCCTTTTGGAGTATCATTATAGGACATGGGATCCTCACCTATGTCATTTGAGCAGATTTGATTGGTCACTTGATTCTTGTATGCACTTAGAAAATGATGATCTACTTACTTGGAGGTATAAGCACTTTCATGATTCTTTGATGAGGCACGTCCTTGATGTACATTTTTATTATGTTGATATGAACTTTTATGATCTATATTTTGTACTTATGGTGTTTGGAAGAATGTATACAAGGAAATGGTATCTAGGAATTCTCTTTCCTGATGGTATGGGTTGGATAGCACTCCTAATTGTTGGAGTGCAATACAAGCAATGGGACCTGGGATAAATTTTAGTCTCGTTGGTTTCAATTTTTTGGGGAAACAAGTAGTATGGAAGATTGGGTCCCCACTTAATAAGGTGATTGTAATCAGAGTAGTGTAACAACAAGCATAGTGGTTCCTCTCTAAAATTTTCGTGGAATCTTGAAGACTCAAAGTTGGGAAACTCAGTGCCAACTTCAATGAATTATACAGTGGTATCAGAAAGGGTTTCCAAAATATGAAGGAGGTAAAGAGTAATTGTGAAAAAATTATTTTTATGGGTTTAATTAATATTTTGGTTTTTAGTGGTGATGTCACAGGTGATATCAATATGACAAAGAAAACCCACATCTCCTTGTTTTTGGAAACACACAATTGTAGCACATGAGTGCCACTACTTAGAGTTTTAGAAGGAACGTTTTGGAAGAAATTTTTTGGAAAGAAAGTAGGTTCTTCAACATCCATGTTTGAAATTTCTTTAAGACAAGCAATATTGGGAGGGGAGGATTTGTCATGTCCCAAAAATTTTCATTGGGTCACAATGGCCTAACCACTTGGCCATATTCATGATAGTTTGTCAAATTGATGCTAAGGGTCAAATAATTGCTAAGAATGATGTCCAATTTAGTAATAATGTAAAATTAGATCCAAATGAGCTAGGTGGGTCACATTAAGATAAAATTCCCAATTCAAATTTTGTAATATCCCCATCCAAATGAACTATCATGGAGGAAAATTACTAGTTCCCTAGGTTGGGGGCAAAAGCATTAAAAGATGGAATAAAGGAGCTACAAGACCCAAAATGACCTTAGAATTACAAATTCACATTAAATGGGTAAATTAAATAATAATAAAAATAAAATAGGATGGCATTGGATCATGAGGGCACATAAGAGGTTGTGGGACCCACATGTGGAAAGATTCCCCACTACACTTAGCATCATTCTCTCACCAATTCGAGTTCAATATGAAGGGTACCATACTTGGGGGAGTTGAAGAGGTATTATTCATGGTATGAATCATGTAATGTCGAATTGGAGTGGAAGAGTAACTCCCATGGAAGAGGAAGATGCATCTTAGAAGAATTGTGACACTTGGAGCTAGATTCCCTAACGCCTATGACAACAATGATGAATATTCTATGACACTTATGACAAAGTTCATACCTGATTTCTGACACATGACATATATGACATGTCAGGGATAAAAATAGACTCCAAGAGGGCGCAAAAGGGGATTTATGGCAGCCAATATACCCCCATTCTCATTGATGGAAGAGGAGAGCTAGGAAAAGTTGGACAAGTGGCATTCATGGGAATCTCTTCCTAATTCAAGTTGGGATGATTCTCTTGGAGGGAATTCGAGCTAAGGAGGCCTTGGAAGGTTAATAAAAGACAAGAATAAATAAGGATACTAGATTTGTATAATTTCTCATTTGGAAAAATTGGAGAGCATAGCTTGTCCATGCAAGGTGGATGTTTATCCCTCTTGCCCTAGTACCAATTTCGAGGGTGCAAGATTCCCATCCTAATTGGAAATTGGAGAGGACATTCAGACCTTTCATTGGATTTGTATGAAGAAATTTGTTTACAGGTTGAAGCTACATGGCTACTTGTGACCATTTCTCCTTCAACTTGTTCCCACATCTCTCTCACGTTTCTCTCTATATTCTTTCTCTTGGAGGAAGGGTGCACATGGTGAGATGATGATATATTTGGGGAATTCCAAGGGGCCCCATTTATTTGTAATATGATGTCTTAAATATGTATATTATGCTCATCTGAACCTCAGGTCTAATATCCAAGTGAAACTATGTGTAAATTCCAAACTATGTATGAATGGTGCCACTTTCCCCATAGCTTTTGCATAGCGCACTTGTTGTTGCATATAGTTAGTGAAGGACTGCTATTTTGACTTCATGTACATTTTAGCTGCTATATATATATATATATCTTTAATAATCATATCATGATATCCACAGCTCAAAACACTATGTATTTCAAATGATATTTACATTCAGGGAATAGATTCGAGCCATTTTCCCCATAGCATTTGCATAGTGATTTTGGAATGATATTGTACCTATTTTATATCATATTTTTCTGAGTTATTTATAATTTTATGATATGCATATGAAGTTACTTTGATGGCCCAAATTATGTGTGCAGAACTATGAAGTTTTACTATGGTTTATGAAGAAATTCGAGACTCCTTGCCCACCAATTTCACCTTAAAAACTAGACTCTAGAAGCTACTGCTCATTAGGATGCCTATTCAACCCTAACGCAAAATATAATGCTACACATATATTTTTCCTAATTTCCTCTAACATATACAAGTCTCAGACCAAGAATTAGTGAAGTTCGTACAGTGTTTGGAAGAGCATCTAATGGCAGACCTAGGGGGGATCTCCACTTCTCAAATTAACTAGTTTTGTTCTGAAACTTATTCCCATGAAACTTTTATACCATGAATGGGTATATCAGTTATTTGGATGTATTATAGGTGTGTTAATATGTCCTAATCCACCTCAATACCTTCCTTCCCAAATTTGAAATCATTGGAGGTGTTTGGAACCATTTGTAAACAGAACCCTAGAGTCAAAACAAGGTGAATCCAAGGACTTTCCTAAGAAGGGACATTGCAATTTTTTAATATAAATACATGAAAAAAAAAATTTGTTTCTTTGCTTATGATTCTATCAATCTGTTTCTATATTGGTTCAACTTTTCATATTCATAAAAAACTTGATAAATTGAACAATCTTCGTCATGGATTCATTGTCTTTGTTTTTTTCTCTCATCCAAGTACACAATAAGATGCTCATACATAATTATCATCATGATTCACCACCCCCATGATCATTGTCACCATCACCATCATGCTTCATCAACACCATGTGGCTCACATTGTGCCACTCCCACTACTTACCATGCAAAATATATTTTGTTTCTATGTTGGTTCAACTTTTCATATTCATAAACAACTTGATAAATTGCACAAGATTCTTCATGGATTCATTGTATTTTTTTTTTCTATCTCATCCATGTGCACCATAAGATACTCATCCATCATCATCATCATCATGCTTCACAAAAATTCTTTACATTTATTATATCATATGTTAACCTAACCTAGATAAACTATACCTAAACTTGCCTACCCCACTAAACAAACCCAATCTAGCCTAAACTACCCCAACCTTAGTTTCGACCTTAACCTCACCCACTAATCCTTCCTAAACTAAAATACCTTAATATAAACTAGTCTACACTTACCTAAACCATTAACCTATCCTTACCTTTCTCAAGCCAACGAACCTACTTAAATCAGCCATATATTCTAGCATAAACCACTCCACTATTTAACCTACCCAACCAAACCTACCCAAATCTATAAGATCTATCTTATCTAGATAATATAGCCTAAACTACCCCAACCTCACCTACTAAACCCTAACTTGTAGCATAATTCCTAGTTTACAATGTAAACCTTAGTTTGCAGGCTAGGCCCTAGTTTGTAGAAGCCCTAGTTTTACCAATCACTAATATCAAATTCAATGTCACCATAACCGATATCTACTATCAAACATTCATACCTTTACAACTTAATCTATGCTTATAAACCTAATATATCCTTATAAACCTAATATAGCCTTAGAAACCTAGAAACCAAATATGCGAACCTAGAAACCTGATGTAGCCATATAAACCTAATATATCCCTAGAAACCCTAGGAATGTAATCTATCCCTAGCAACACTAATCTAACCCTAGAAACATAATCTAGAAACCTAGAAACCTACTCTAGAAATGTAAAATCCTAGAAACCTAATCTATCCCTAGAAACCCTATTTGTCTTCTTCACTCCATAGTTGTTGATGGGATCATTAGGATCATCATCCTCATACTCATTTTTATTGGAATTGGAATCCTCTTGCAATAGGGGTGCCTTTTATTTGGACGGACAAGACATTAGGGTTTTTCTCAATGGAACACATGACAATTCTTGCACCGGGGGTCAAATTCCATGGAACCCACCACAAAATACTCCAGTTGGCTTGACCAAGTTTTCCATGCCCAAACACACTTACCCAAACTTGTGTAACTTGATTCGAATTCCCGATGGTGGTTTTAGGCCCCGAAAACAATTTGGCATGTGTACTTGAATGGCTATAAGGGGCCACTTGCAAATAGACATAGATAAAAAACCGTCCATTCGATCGATAAACTGTTGATTCCATTGGATTCCTAGCATCATATTATAGGTAGGGGTGCTTGACTCTTGCAAGTCCCATGGTCGGTGGCACCGTTTATTCGACCGGATAGGACACTAGTGTATTGCTCAATGGAACACATGGAAATGCTTGCATTTGGGGGTCAAAATCCAAAATGGGTAGCATAACTGGGTTCCATCAGCTCCCAATACTGTGTTTGGCTATTGTGGATGTGTTCATGTTGCCTATGGTCACCCAAGAGATCTCAATTCAAAATTGACCCCCTTGTGCAAAATTGGCATTGGTTCTTACTAAGCAAAATACTAGTTCCAGATATGATATAATGCAACCATTTTCGAAAAATTGAATAATGATAGAGGGGTTCCCTTGGATAAAATCTAACATCTTGAATCCATTAGAATCAACAGTTTCATGATCCAAGTTATGGTTTATGTTCTATGGCCAATTTCAACTAAACCCCTGGGGCTATTCAGGGACAATTTGTGAATTTTATTTGGGGCATGAAATCCAAAACGAGTAGCATAACTAGGTTCCATTAGCTCCCACGGATTTGTTTGGCCATTGTGGACATGGTCACGCTACCCACAATCACCCAAGTGATTTAAATTCAAAACTGACCCCCTTGTGCAAAATTGGCATGGGAGAATAACAAAAGGATGTACACTTTCTCACCATCCTACTATCCTTTGTATCCATCATTTGTTGTATCCCTTCCCAAACGCACTTGCAATATGTAGCATAACTCATTTCTATTGCCTGGTTTGAATTCTATGCCCTGGGCTCAGATTCACCATGTGTCCCTAAAATCCTCTAGGAGGTGAGTTACAACTGGCCATAAAATGATGACCTTGGTTTAGATCGGAAAACTGTCAAATATGTTGGATTCATGACATCAAAATATTTCTATGTGTGCCTTTCCCTAGTGAGTCCATGGCCTGAAACTTGTCTTGTTCAATGATTCCAGAAACTAGGGTTTTTGCTAGTAAGAAGCAACACAATTTCTACACTAAGGTTTCAACTTGGAAAATACCTCGACTGTGGAATTGTGGCTAGTGTTCCCATGTCAACCTTTCCCAAACAAACTTTTAGGATCTCACAAAACTCATATCTTCTACCTGTTTCGAATCATATGCCCCCATCAGGGATTCATCATGTGTCCCTAAAAGCCTCTAGTAGGTGAGGTACAACTAGCCATAAAATGATGACTGCGGTTTTGATCGAAAAATTATTGACTATTGGATTTGTGATATCAAAATAATGCTAGGGGTACCTCTTCCTAGTTGGTCCATGGTCTAGAACTTGTCTTGTCCAACAATTTTAGAAACTTTGGTTTTGGTCTATAAGAGGCAATGCAATTTCTGCACTAAGGGATCAACTTAGGAAATACCTCGATTGTGGAATTGTGGATAGAATTCCCACATAAAACCTACACAAAAACACTTGCATGATCTCACGGAACTCATATCCACTTCCCGGTTTGAATCCTATGCCCTCGGTAGGGATTCACCATGTGTCCCTAAAAGCCTCTAGGAGGCGAGCTACAATTGACCATAAAATCATGGCCATGGATTATATCAGAAAAACATTGAATCCATTGGATTCATGACATCAGAATAGTGCTAGGGGTTCCTCTCTTTTATGGTTCCATGTCTCAAAGGTCATCTTGTTTGACAATTTTTGAAACTAGGGTTTCCCTTAGTAAGAGAAATTGCATTTTTTTGCACAATGGGGTCAACTTGGGAAATACCTCATCTGTGAACTTGTGTCTAGCATGCCCAAATCAATCCCGCCCAAACATACTTGCAAGATCTCATGGAAATCAAATTTGTTGCCCGATTCGAATCTTATGCAATCGACACGGATTCACCATGTGTCTTTGAAATCCTCTAGGAGGCGATCTGCAACTAGCCATAAAATTATGTCCATGGCTCATATTAGTGAACCATCGACTTCATTAGATTCGTGAAATCATAATAGTGCTAGGGATGCCTCTCTCCTCTAGGTCCATGGCCCAAAGATCATCTTGTTTGACGATTTCCGAAACTAGGGTTTCCCTTCGTAAGAGACATTGCATTTTTTGCATTAAGGGGTCAACTTGGGTGTTGGAGCTACTCATCATATGGCTACCATGGCTATAATGAAACCCTATGAAAGGATATGAATAGTTGTGGGGCACTCATGGGTATATTTGGTACAATATACCTTTAAGTTTATAAAATTAACTCATATTTTGAGTTGGTAAATAATTCACAACTTTAAATGATGGACTTATAATAACCTTTTCTCTTTCAATTTCTTATTTTGAGCAAGATGATGTTGTGGTGATAGGATTGGGAATTTGCTTATCTTTTGTTTTGAGATCATTTCTATTTGTTTTATTGTTTTCCATCATTTCATCTCTTTCCTTCATATTTTTTTCGAACAATTATTTGTGGATTTGATAAATCTAACTCAACATCATTTGATGCAACAAAACTAAAAAAAACTCAACATAACTTTACCATTTGTCCTTGAGGTTGTTTACCTAAATACTATAGGGGGCACAAAATGAAAACTTAAAATTGAAAAGAAGTGTAGTGATATGAACACATATGTGGCTAAAATAAGTCTGCAACAAAGCACATATCTAAATTGGAACAATGTGACTTTACAACTTATGTACTTTTATCAAATATCTATGCTAAGTTTTTCATAAAAGACATGCACTAGATTTTCATGACAAACTTGCGACATTGAGATGAAACAACATGTCCAAATAGTGAGATACAAATTGGAAAATTTATGATAAAATCATTGAATCGAGGTTTCATAAATATGGAAATACCATGCACCATAGCTCAAGAAATGCACAGTAGAAATTTCGATTAATAGATTTTTATTATTTCAATCATTTACAAACTATATAGATATGGATTGAGATTACCATAACTATCTCACTTGTTTTATAACTTCCAATGCTATGATATGCCCTACTTACTTTTTAAAAAACATTTCTTCTTCACAAGTTATCATAGTAGAGAGGTAGAATATTAGGGAGGGCCAACCTCTTAAATTAGATTTATTAAGATTTATTAGGGTGGGCCAACTTCTATTAATGTAGATTTATGGATGAACCTCACATGGTTATGAATATCTATTGGCTTGAACAAATTATACAAATAATTTATCTTGGACTTCTCTCATGTTGCATACCCAGTTCATGCTCTCTTTCAAAAACTTGTTAAGAATATAATATTCCAATAGTATTTAGTGCAACAAAAAATATAGACCAACTTGCCTCATATATTAAATCATATTTGTCTTCTACAACACAAAATCCTATTCATATTAGTATTTTCAGTGCTTCATATGCCATTAAGAATGACTCAATGTTATATAACTGATATCTCCATGCAATCGTCCACACATGTATGATCACACTGAACACTTTTGTGAAGATATCAAGAGAAAATATGAAATAAATTATATCGAGCAAGTTACACATCAATAATACAAGTTTATAATAAAATTTATGACAAATTAAATGAACCTTAAATGGCCTGTCAATGTACGTGTATCAAAAAGTACAATGATGTTACACATGTATCCTCTTAGTACATTTTCCTAGACTACACATCAAAACTCGATCTTCCTCTTGTTTTTTTCTAACTTTTATGCACCATGCCTATGTCTAGGACGGGCATGCATCTCTTGAGTTTGCAAATCAAAGATCAAATTTCTTGCTCAGCTAACTACACTAATACATTAGGACTAACAAACTTAAAAAATTAAATTATGGCTCAATTACTTATAACAAACACTCACATAACCCATCCAAAGTATTGATGATTGTGGTTTCCTCCTCGCCTGAAATCCTCTTTGCAATTTTTCTCTACAAATATAAGATCATATCTCCATTATTTCAACAATTATAAACATGCACACATAAAAGTATTAAAACAATTTGTAATATATGAACATCTCACCGGAAAAATAAACTCTAGGATAGGAGATTGAGTTTCTTGCATGTCAAGCAAATCTATAGGCTAAACATCATGCTCGGTTGCATTCACAACTAGACTGGAGGGGCCATGCATTGCTTATGCCAATGGCTACAATCAACAAATGTTGACATAGTTAGACATGCATGTATAAACAATCTAATGTGAATAAACTATGTACACATATTGAAATAGATTCCTTTGTGTGACTTCTTCCCATCATTGATGAAGCAATAATTGTTGCATCAATGACCCCACTGAGGTCTAGCATGGAGGACTCTCCATCATGATGTTGTAAACATGTGAAATAAGCATTAAGAAAAACATGTTCAGCATGGAATTGAAAGTTAATCAACAATCATCATCAGAGGCTATACATTACCATGGAATTAGTAGGTCAGCCATGATCATGGACACCCGCCCTCTTTTTGGAAGAGGGCCTTCTAATAAAGACACAACACTTTGAAACATTTGGACTTCAGGGAGAAGCAAATAAAAGTTGTGGTGCTTGGATTTCGATTGATTCTTACAGTCACAGAGTGTTGTCATAGTTAGGCATGCACATGTGAATCAATGAAATAACATGTATTAAAAAACTAACACGTTGAAATAATTACCTTAGTGTGAGTTGTCTCTCCACCAAAGGGGGCTTCACTGGTGCCAAATCCTTTCTCCTCTATAGAGGAATCTATCATCTGCAAGTTTAAAAAGTCACCAAGTGTTTATGTAGTTAGACATGCATGAACCAATGAACTAACATGTGTTAACAAACAAGCATACATTTGAAATTGTTACCTCAATGTGAACAGTCTTTCCACCAAGGGGGATTCATTGGTGCCAAATTCTTGCCCCTTTGTAGAGGTATCCACTAGTACAAAACGAGAAATGACAAAAAAAAGCATCAAAATCCGCATATAAATGACAAATTTTGATTTGGCGACCACTGGTGACAAATTAGCGGACATTGATCATGCGACAAAAAAAGTGGTCATATTTAACTTGGTTGTTTATAGATTATCTTGTGGTCATATATTTGGTTGTTAATTTGGTCGCATATTTGGTCATTAATTTCCATAATTAATGACCAAATATATGACCACAAGATAAGCTATAAATGACCAAACTAAATATGACCACATTTTTGGTTGCGCGATCAATGGCCGCTAATTTGCCACCAATGGTCATTTATATGCGTATTTTGGTCATATTTTGGGTCATTTATCTCTATTTTTGTAGTGTTCATTTATCTCTTTTTAGTGGTTCCAGAATATATATAGGGCATGGAGGAATCGAACTACCAACCTCCTGCCTATAAGGCAGATTCTCTTCCATTGAGCTAACACTCTTAAATATAATATATTATATAATTTTACATTATTGATCTTAGGCACAAGCATGGTCATATTCAAAAGGTTCTATGGTCAAAACAAAGGCAAGGGAGCACTTTAATTGACTAAGTATGGAACCTAACTTCAAGAGAAACTCGCAGGAAAACTAGTCATGTTGTATATGTTAATATAATGTTTTCTTTTCCTTTTGGAACAAAGAAAGAACATACTAAAAATCACTCTATCACACAAGAAGATGTGCATTTAAGACAATAATCTTACTTGACCCTCCATAGAAGCTAAAGTCTAGATCTAAATAAACTTTTTACTTGACCATGAAATTAATAGTAAGTATAGCTCTTACATAGCTACAAATATGTTAGTGTACAAAATCCATAAAAGAACTAGATTATTTTCACTATACAATTTTCTTCCTAGTTCATACCTCCATTTGGGTGTCATTTTGTTGAAAACTGTTCTAAATACTCATGTCTTCCCCTGCCTTCTATCGATGATAATGCACCTGCATCATCTTGGCACATTCCATGAAAAACAAAAAAAACGTAAAAAATTAATGAATGATGACCTTTGAAGAATCAAATCAAGTGGCAAGAACATAAAGAACAAGTTAGAAATTCCATAACAAATACCGAGATTATAATGAATGCTATTGAAAATTTCAAAGTCCAAATATGGAGAAACCATAGGGTTTTGACCCCTTTAAATAAAAATATATTATATGCAAAACTTAAAAATAAGTTATAAGTCAATCAGGACCTGTTTCAAAAACATCATAATATACAATATCAAATATTCATTTCCTTGTAGCAAATATTCATAATATGCAAATAAACAAATACTAGACTCTAGGGGTGTAGACTACCTATGAATGACTTCTCATTCCCTTGTCTTGAATGTTGAACAACTGGATGAATCCTTAGACACCTATGTAAACTTGACCTTCTAAAGGCACTTCTCATACCATGTTAGTTTTAAGAGTGCAATAGTGAGCTCTTTATTCAAATTTCATGCAGGAATATATCAGCAAGGATTTATGAGTTACCACATCTAATATCATCAAAACATCCATGTAACACATGGATATGCATTTTCATTTGGACACTAAACTTTAACAATCATATGTTAATGGCATCTATCATAATATTACTAAGTGTAATAATCAACTCATTCTAAAGAGTATTATTCCCAATAGTAAAGATTTTGGACACTCAATCATCTATATAAATCCAATTAAAAAATTAATAATAATAATTGAATGAATCATCACTAAAAAATGAAAACAACCATATACCATAACTTCCACATATATATTATTTTTTTTATTAAGCAAAAAACTAGAAAATACTAATGTTCTACAAATGAAGTCTTGAAATAAAAAAAAATGTTCACATACACAAGTTGATTAGTTTATTGTAACTAATTTAAACAACTACTTAATTCTTCACCAAATTATATATTATAAAAAACTAAGCAATTTAACTATTTATTTGAAATAATTTTTTTTACTTATCTTCCAAATTCTCAATATAATGTATTAAACTTATCAGAATAATATGATTTGCCTTCCCTGTGGCTTAATTCACATGGTCTCCCTTTCATACACTTAATTAATAAGCATTACATGTCCCCGAGTCACTTAGGTAGTTTAAATAATATTAATACTATGAAATCCATATGATAAAAATAATAATTCTTAAAGATAATATGTTTTATTCTTTCTCGCCATACAAAATCCCATGTTTTGTTTTGACAGCTTTAATTTTCTCATCTCATTATATCATCATTTCATGGATCATACACTAATTAATGATTTGTTTAGAATCATTCAATTTGATGAATATAATTTATTATTAATTGAATACATTAAACATTCTGGAAAAAGTCACGAACTATAATGAGAATAAAATTACCTATGGGCATTAAAGTTTTAAATTCTTCCATTCAATTACGTCCAATTTGATGCAGCAGGCTTTTCACCCTCGACGCTTTGGTTCTTATGTGGAAATTTGATGTGGTTGTGGGATATGGATTCGACGCTTTGGCTGTTAATTCGACACTTTATTAGGGTTATTTCCTAATTATGGTTAACGTTCGTGGGATGCTAAGTTCTTTTTTAAATAAAATCAAAATGATTTCACTGAATCAACAAACAACCATACCTTAAAATAAAAGGATACCATTAATGCAATTTGATTCATGGATCCCATTTCCTTCTTCCTAAATTCCAATTATTCTGTAGGCTTTCTTGGGCACAAAATAATACCTAGGTATATCCGATAACTACTAGAAGGGTTTCAAACATATATCCGGTTAGCTAGAAGCTTATGGCTTAACACCTTCAATTGAGGGGGAATGACTTATTCTATGATCTAAGAATTAGAGAAAAAAATCTAAATAAATGTAGATATCTCAAACTTTGTAAGGAGTCACGTGGAATTTTCTGAGCAACAAAATTGTTTCTAATCTCGAATCACTCTGACATCTCAAAACTCAGATAGACTAGTTTTATACATTTTTCACAATTAAGAATTGGATATGAGACTAAATTCAAATCATTGTTGTTGTGGGATCAACATCATCTTCAAGTTATTTTCCCTCATCATAAAATCTATGTGTTTAAAATATTGAATTCTAAGGATTGCTTGTGTGGTTTCATGCAAGCCATTCTTTAGAATGTCATCGTTCCTTAGATGCTAGATTAGTGCACTACAACTAATCATAGGAATTAATGATTAGGACAATCCAACCGCATATAAACAGATTAAGAGAAAATTGTTGAGGCTTTACAGGATATTTTAGTATCGTTCGGCATCATTGGTTATATAACATCACATGCAAATGTTTTGCACATCCTGCATAGGATTCTGAACATTTTACATACAATTTTAGTTTAGAAATAATGTTGACAAGGTAAAACCATTTCTTGTAACTAATAAAGAGTATGTGCTTAGTATTTGGATGGAGGTCAAGAGAAAACAAGTGATATTGTTCATTAATAAGAGTGAGCAACATATTTTACTCATTGTAACCTACAAAAATCTCATTTGAAGCTCCTTCTTAAACATGACATATACAATATATATTATGTATGGCTTACACTTCTGACTTTAGGTATCTGTACGTACATTTACACTTTCACTTTGCATTAGTATTGCATTTGGAATAATTTATGAACACTTTTCTTAGTATAAGTAGCCGTTATGAATTGCATTGAGTGAATGAGCGAGAGACTATTGTAGTCCATAATTGTTTGTAGTTCGCATATTTCCAAATTAACTTAAATAAAATCCTACCTCCGATTATACTGAGAGAGAGAGAGAGAGAGATAAGAAAGGATACCATGGCTCTATTCTAAAGAGGAACAAAGTAATCAATCCTAGACCAAGTCCAGAATAGTATATGAGAGAGAGAGATTGTCACGTCCCCACTGACCTACCCGGCCACTGGAGACCATGATCCGTTTTTTTTTTCCTCCCAAAACATCGACTGAGCGCCCATACACACAGTCAGGAGAGCTCGGATCCGCAATCCACAGCCCGCAACTGCGAACCCGCAACCATCATTCTGCAACAGCGAATCCTGCAACCCGCATCTCGAAATCCGCTACCCGCATCTTGAAATCCGCAACCCACAATTGGGGATTTGGAAATGTGGAATCACAATTTCTGCGGGAGGTCACTCCCAAATCCTGCAACCTGCAACAGTGGGTCCCACATTCCACATCTTGCAATCCGCAACCCGCACTTGCGGATTCGGAAATGCAGAATTCCAAAACACGAAAATCTTGAACTTCGATGATCTTACAACCTGCATCCCGAAATCCGAAACCCGAATTTGCGGATTCTGAATTGCGGAAATCCCCAAGGCATAATTTTCGAACTTGGAGATCCCACAACCTGCAACCTGAAACCCAAAACCCGAATTTGCGGATTCGAAATTGCGGAAATCCCCAACGCATAATTTTCTAACTTGGAGATCCCGCAACCCGCAACCCGCAACCCGAATTTGCGGATTCGAAATTGCGGAAATCCCACCTCTGCAAGGAAATTTTCATCAAATCTTCTAAGGGGCATAACTCCTCCCTCCAGTATCCAAATGGGGCAAGGTTAGTACAGTTCGAAATCTCTTGGAGAGCTCTATCCAATGGTATAATCCCCTGATCAGGTGAGGCATCTAACCTTCTCATTTCCTTCTCTAAAGTTCTGCCTATATCTCCACTTAGACACTTCCAACCTTCAACCTGCCAAGATCTTCCTCTCCATCTGACCCACAGAGGTTTCTGAAACCACTTCCAAGTTTCCCTTCCCTTTCTAGGAATCAAGTGTAAGTATACATCTCCTTTACAGGGTTAGTATACATAAACATTCATTACAAAACCATGAAAAAATATCATTCATTATAGCATGTAAAATGCATCGAAAATATTTAATTCACACATCTATCATATGCAAGGATTACGAGGCATCAAACTCATGCAATATAAGATGTACATACAACAGTGAAATCAGCCTCTTACTCAGGCCTGTACATGACTTCATGTCAATCCCATGCATACACATACATTCCACAGTTCAACAATTATTCACAAGCATTCATAATTCCACAAAGGGGCATGGACAACCATTTCATCACAATGAACAACATCATTTGACACAACAAGAAATACTTATCTTTCAATTCCGAAGCAACTAGCTAAGTGAGAGCAACGTTCCACCGAACCTTAGATCTCTGTCCAGCCTGTACTATTTCAGCTGAGAGATCACCCCCGAGCTGGCCAGTGTATCCACTAAGGAGGGCTAACAGGTTCTCTCACAGTCAAGGCTCCATTCTCATGCTAAACCAGTCTATAGTTGGGTTTATCAAGCATTCCAGGGCTCCTACCCATGCTAAGCTAACCTACAGTGGTTATCAAGTAATTCAAGGACAACAAGGAAGGTGTTGTTAAGCTAGTGAGCTCAACCACAGAGCTGCAGGCATCTCAACACTTAGTTGACCTAGCACCCACAATACCTACCACATCCAACACAAGGAAGACCTACATCACTATTACGCAATCTCTCAAGGCATCTTTCCTTCTAGTGCTATTCCAGGATGGGCATAGAAAGGTCCAGTCCCTCTCAGCCGACCTGGCACCCACAATACCTACCACATCCAACACAAGGAAGATCCTATCACTGTTGCACAACCTCTCACGGTCCTTCCCTTCCACTGCTATTCCAGGATGGGCATAGAAAGGTCTAGTCACTAGTTCATTGAGACTATAGCCTTCACTGGGTTTATCAAGCAACCCAACTCTTTCCCACAGTTCAACAACTGATTCATTAGCAGGCTTGGGGTTCCCTCACGGCCGTTCTTCCAATACCACTTCTGCAACATCTTCTATCAACACCACTATGTCCCTATAACTGGGGTTTGCACACAGGGTGGTTACCATTATCACTCTCAGCTCTTTCTCCCACAAAGGAAGCACAATTAACCTCAGATTCCCCTTTTCCTGGATAGGTTTGGTGCATACAGGGAATACAAGAACCAATTCTCTGCGAGGGTCGATGGCTCGTGAATGGCGAGCGTGTGCCAGGATGAGTGTGCGCGTGAGTGAGGAGGTGGTAATGCCTATGTCTGAATCCTGTCCCCATGAATGTCTCCTCCCGGATAGTCAAATAGGTTCAACGAGTTTCCCCAGGCGATTGAGTGTCGTCCTATTCAAGCGATCAGGGCCATGCCCTGCCATACGAAATCGCATGCATGCTCCATACTCCAGCGGCCTCAACCATCAGGGTTCTCAACCACCCACTGCAGTTGCAATGTCAACAGGGAGTTCAAATAGGTTCTCAGTCAGACATGTGGCAATATGGGTAACCAATCCCAAACCCCCTCACCTCTATTTAGTGGATACACATGGCCCCTTCTCATTAGTTGCCTCCTTAGCCAGCTTCTTGGTTATTTTATTCATTCAGTAATAAGTACATCATTTACATTTCTTCATGGCTTAATCATCCCATGAATAATCAAACTGTCCAAATACTTTCCTAATCAATAAACTTAAACATCCACTAGTGGGCCTTGGCCTTGAGTTCCACACTAGGGAAAATACACACACTATACCTACACAATATTTACATCAAAACCAAATGCACATCAAGGAAAAATGGGGTATTACAACACCCTCTCCCTTAAAATAACACCGTCTTCGTTGTTCTCAAAATTGAACAAAAACGGGAATTCCTTCTTCATGGCATCCTCCAGCTCCCACGTGGCCTCTTCTGGGCTAAGGTGCCTCCATTGCACCTTTACCTGCCCTATGGCCCGGTTCTGGAGCAAGGTAACCTTCATGTTGAGGATGCATGTAGGCTCCACCTGGAACTCTCCCTCTGGTTCCACTTGTATCACATGCCAATCAATGATATGATTAAGATCATGTACATATTTCTTAAGCAAAGACACATGGAAAACATTATGAGCTTTCATGTTAGTAGGCAATGCAATCCTATATGCATATGGTCCTATCATATCAAGGACTTCAAATGGCCCACAATATCTTGGTGCCAACTTGGCACAACTTCCCAATTTCATGGAACTCTTCTTGGGTCCCACTCTCAAGTATACATGATCCCCAATCTGAATTTCCTTATGCACTCTTTTCAGATCTACATAACTCTTTTGCCTGTCCTGTGCTTCCTTCAAATTTTTCCTGATCTTAACAACTTCCTGCTCCATTTCCTCAATCATTTTTGGTCCAAGCACTACTCTGTTCACTAGGCTATCCCAGCTCACTGGAGTTCTGCATCCTTTGTCATACAACACTTCGAAAGGACTCATCTTCAATGATGCTTGATGCCCAGTGTTGTAAGCAAATTCCACTAAGTGTAAATAGTCTTCCCACTTAGATGGCTTATCCATCACATACATCCTTAACATATCTTCAAGGATTTGGTTAACTCTCTCAGTCTGACCATCTATCTGAGGATGATAGGTTGTACTAAACTTCAATTGAGTTCCCAACTCTTGGAACAATCCTTTCCAAAAATTGGATGTGAACTTTGTGTCACAATCTAAAACTATTGCCTTAGGCAATCCATGCAACCTAAATATCTCCCTCATGAAGATATCTACAATGTTATTAGCCTTGTGAGTGGACTTGACGAGAATAAGGTGATCTACCTTTGATAGCTTGTCCACCACAACCATGATTGAATCATGCTTCTTCACTGTCATAGGCATACCTGTTATAAAATCCTTAGAGATCACTTCCCACTTCCATTCCGGAATGGGTAAGGGCTGCAACAATCCTGCTGGATGTTGGTTCTCTGCCTTGACCTGTTGGCACTTCTGACATCTAGCAATGTACTCAGCTATGTCCTTCTTCATACCATGCCAAAAGTATTGCTTTCTTGCTGCTGTTATAGTCTTATGATATCCTGGGTGTCCAGAATATAGCATCTGATGTATCTCATTCATCACCAACTTCTTCAAATATGCATTGTTTGGAATGTACAGTCTAGTGTTATGATAAATTAGAACATCATCGTCACCCAACTGATATCTTGCATACCTCTCATCTATAACATTCTGCTGCAATTTCTCTTTAATCTAAAGGTAGGCCTCATCGCTAACTTGAGCCTCTAAAATTCTTGCCTTCAAATCTGATTCACATCTACTTATTGCTGCAATATGGAATCTCCTACTGAGTGCATCAAAAACCTTATTCTATTTACCTTTGACATGCTTAATCTCCAAATCAAACTCACAAAGAAACTCCATCCATCTAGTTTGCCTTGCGTTCATATTTGACTGGTCAAACAAGTACTTTAAACTCATATGATCAGTTCTGAGCTCAAATATCCTTCCCAAAAGTGAATGTCTCCATCTCTTGAGAGCGTGAATTATGGCTGCTAGCTCTAGGTCATGGGTGGCATTGTTTCTTTCATGCTCTATTAGCTTCCTTAACTCATAAAAAATTACAGAACCCTCTTGCATTATCACTCCACCAAGTCCTTCAATGCAAGCATCAGTGCATACCACAAAATCTTTACTTGGGTCTGCAATCTTCAACAACAGGTGCACTAGTAAGCAATTCCTTCAACTGCTGGAAACTTCTTTCACATTTTTCAGACCATGTGAATTTGATGTCCTTCCTATGCAATGAAGTAATTGGATGGGCTATCTTGGAGAATCCTTCAATGAACCTCATGTAGTAACCATCAAGGCCCATAAAAGATCTAACATCTACTACATTCCTTGGAGTGGACCAATCCATGATGGCCTCAATCTTTTCTGGATCTACTGCAATGCCTTCTGCTGATATAATATGACCCAAATACTGCACCTTCTCTTGATAGAAGTTACATTTACTCATCTTAGCATACAGCTGGTGCTCCCTAAGGACTTGCAATACCATTCTCATATGCTCATTGTGTTCTTCTTCATTCCTTGAATACACAAGAATGTCATCCAATAACACAATTACAAATCTATCCAAGTACTTGCTGAAGACATTGTTCATGAGACACATGAACGTAGCAGGTGCATTGGTAAGACCAAATGGCACTACTATAAATTCATAATGACCATACCTAGTTCTGAAGGCTATCTTATGAATGTCTTCTTCCTTAATCCTTACCTAGTGGTACCCAGACCTCAAGTCAATCTTGGAAAACACTCTAGATTCCTTCATATGATCAAACAAGTCATCAATCCTTGGCAATGGATACTTGTTCTTAACTGTCACCTTATTGAGCTTCCTATAATCAATACATAGCCTCAATGTTCCATCCTTCTTCTTAATGAACAACACTGGTGCACCCCACGGGGATACACTCGGTCTGATATATTCCTTATCCATTAATTCCTGCAGCTACAACTTCAACTCTACCAATTCTGGTGTGCTCATTCTATAAGGAGCTTTTGAGATGGGTGTTGCTCCTGGAACACGATTAATGGAAAATTCAATGTCTCTCTTAGGTGGTAATCCTGGAACTTCATTTGGAAACACATCTTGATACTCTTGCAATATCTGGAAGTTTTCTATCCTGGGTCCTTTATCCTCTGCTGAATTTGATAGGTGTGCAGCATATAACTGGAAACCCTTTTTATAAAACTTCCTTAATTGCAGAGCTGAGACCTGCCTTACTGAAACATGTTTGGAATCCCTTTAACCAATCTTGGTTGGCCTTCATCATCAAGGCATTCCAATGCTTTCTCATAACAGTCCACCTTGGCTCTATGCCTCTGCTTTACCTTTATCCTTCTCATAGCAATGCTCTGCCATCCTGATAGCTTCATCTAAGTTTGGTGGATTTACAAACTCTACCCTATCTCTGTAGCTCTGTAGTAGGCTACCAAGGAAGCATTGAATCTTCACTCTTTCATCCTTGATGTAGTCCACATACCTCAGCAACTCTAGAAACTTGTGAACATGCTCATCCATAGTGTTCTGTCCTAGTCCGAGTTCATTAAACTCTTTCCTTTTGCTATCATAGTACCTAGTTGATAGGGACTTCTCCTAAAAGTATCTTTGGAATCTACCCCAGCTGACTCTTCTCTCACTGATTCCTTTAACTTGCATGAGGTGATCCCACCAAATAGAAGCTCTTCCACTAAGGTTGTAGATAGAAACCTTAACCTTTTCATTCTCTGAATATTCATGCATCCTAAAGTACTTCTTTATCCCAAGAAGCCATGCTTCTGCTTCTTGACCTTCTTTACTTTCACCATCAAAAGTAGGAGGCCTTGCCTTCCTAAATTCACTTTGTGGAATACCTCGGTGCTTCTTCCTACTCTTACTCTTACTGGCAGTGCATCTTGGGATTGCTTGAGAACCCTCAGAATCGGCTGACTTGCTAGAAGAAAACTTAGGAGAGGGTGTCCTGTGTCTCCTGCCTACAAAACCTCTTCTAGGGCTTGGAGTTCTTCTCATGGAACGACCCCTAGACTGACTTTCTACATTCCTTTCTTCTCGAACTTCGTGGCTCGGGTTGGAACCACCGTTAATCCTTTGCTGCAAGTCGGTCAGGCTCTACAAAATGGCTTCATTGAGATGATGTTGATCTTCCTACACTTTCATCATTCGCTCATTAAAGCTAACCATAGTCTCGACCAATTTTGGGGGCGTCACTTGCTCCCTTCTTCCATCAGACTCGGCTTTTGTATGTGCTCCTTGCACATTCTCACCCAGTACATCATCTTCTGGCCCAAATGGGTCCTGTGCATCATTCATAGTAACCATTCTTACACCGTTCTATGTGTTGCTCTATGATACAATTCATCTTATAGCTGTTGCTATCTCTATGCATATCATATACACTCTATTAGACATCACAAGCATCAAAATAAGCTCTATCATACCCATTCAAACCAGGAATTTAATCATTTGACAATTAATCAATCAAATAAGCTGTTAAAAATCACGCCATGGCACGTTTCTTGACCAAAATTTCATGCACGGTCCGACCCAAACAGCTCCCAATGCTGCAACTAAAGCTCTGATACCACTTTGTCACGTCCCCACCGACCTACTTGGCCACTAGAGACCATGATCCATTTTTTTTCCTCCCAAAACATCGACTGAGCACCCATACGCACAGTTGTGAGAGCTGGGATCCGCAACCCATAGCCCGCAGCTGCAAACCCGCAACCCTCATTCCGCAACATCGAATCCTGCAACCCGCATCCTGAAATCTGCAACCCGCAATTGCGGATTCGGAAATGCAGAATCCCAATTTCCGCAGGAGGTCACTCCCAAATCCCGCAACCCAGAATAGTGGGTCCCACATTACACATCCTGCAATCTACAACCCGCACTTGCGGATTTGGAAATGCGGAATTCCAAAACATGAAAATCTTGAACTTCGACGATCCCGCAACCCGCATCCTGAAAATTGAAACCCAAATTTGCGGATTCAGAATTGTGGAAATCTCCAACGCATAATTTTCGAACTTGGAGATCCCGCAACCCGCAACACACAACCCGAAACCCAAATTTGCGGAAATCCCCAACGCATAATTTTTGAACTTGGAGATTCTACAACCCGCAACCCGAAACTTGAATTTGCGGATTCGGAATTGCGGAAATCCTTCCTGTACAAGGGAATTTTCATCAAATATTCTAAGGGGCATAACTCCTCCCTCCAGTATCCAAATGGGAAAAGGTTAGTGCCGTTGGAAATATCTTGGAGAGCTCTATCCAATGGTAGAATCTCTTGATCAGGTGAGGCATCTAACCTTCTCATTTCCTTCTCTGAATTTCTTCCTATATCTCCACTTAGACACTTCCAACCTTCAACCTGCCAATATCTTCCTCTCCATATGACCCACAGAGGTTTCTGAAACCACTTCCAGGTTTCCCTTCCCTCCCTAGCAATCAGGTGTAATTATACATCTCCTTCACAAGGTTAGTATACATAAACATTCATTACAAAACCATGAAACACTATCATTCATTATAGCATGTAAAATGCATCAAATAGATTTAATTCACACATCTATCATATGTAAGGATTACGAGGCATTAAAATCACGCAATATAAGATGTACATACAAAAATGAACTTAGCCCCTTACTCAGGCCTGTACATGACTTCATGTCAATCCCATGCATACACATACATTCCACAGTTCCATAATTATTCACAAGCATTCATAATTCCACAAAGGGGCATGAACAACCATTTCATCACAATGAACAACATCATTTGACATAACAAGAATTACTTATCTTTCAATTCTGAAGCAACTGGCTAAGTGAGAGCAACGTTCCACCCAACCTTAGATCTCTATCCATCATGTACTATTTCAGCTAAGAGATCACCCCCGAGCTGGGAAGTGTATCCACTAAGGAGGGATAACGAGTTCTCTCATAGTCAAGGTTCTATTCTCATGCTAAACTAGTCTGTAGTTGGTTTTATCAAGCATTCCAGGGCTCCTACCCATGCTAAGCTAACCTACAGTGGTTATCAAGCAATTCAGGGACAACAAGGAAGGCATTGTTAATCCAGTGAGGTCAACCACAGAGATGTAGGAATCTCAACACTCAGTTGACCTGGCACCCACAATACCCACCACATCCAACACAAGGAATATCTACATCACTGTTACATAGTCTCTCAAGGCATCTTCCTTTCCAGTGCTATTCCAGTATGGGCATAGAAAGGTCCAGTCGCTCTCAACCGACCTAACACCCACAATACCTACCACATCCAACACAAGGAAGATCCTATCACTGTTGCACAGTCTCTCACGATCCTTCCTTTCCAGTGCTATTTCAGGAAGGGCATAGAAAGGTCCAGTCATTAGTTCATTGAGACTGTAGCCTTCACTAGGTTTGTCAAGCAACCCAACTCTTTCCCACAGTTCAACAACTGATTCGTTACCAGGTTTGGGGTTCCCTCACGGCCTTTCTGCCAATACCACTTCTGCAACATCTTCTATCAACACAATTTTGTCCTTGTAACTGGGATTTGCACACAGGGTGGTTACGGTTATCACTCTCGGCTCTTTCTCCCTCACAGGAAGCACGATTAACCTCAAATTCCATTTTTCCCAGATAGGTTTAGTGCATATAGGGAATACAGGAACCAATTCCTTGCGAGGGTTGATGGCTTGTGAATAGCGAGTGTGTGTGGGGGCGAGTGTGCGCATGAGTGAGGAGGTGGCAATGTCTGTGTCTGAATCCTATCCCCATGAATGTCTCCTCTTGGATAGTCAAACAGGTTCAGCGAGTTTCCCCAGGCGATTGAGTGTCATCCTGTTCAAGCGATCAGGGTCATGCCCTGCATATGAAATTACAGGCATGCTCCTTACTCCGGCAGCCTCAGCCATTAGGGTTCTCAACAACCCACTGCAATTGCATTAATGTCAGTAGGGAGTTCAAACAGGTTCTCAGTCAGACATGTGGCAATATGGGTAACCAATCCCAAACCCCCTCACCTCTCCCTAGTGGATACACATGGCCCCTTCTCATTAGTTTCCTCCTTATCCAACTTCTTGGTTATTTTATTCATTCAATAATAATTACATCATTTACGTTTCTTCATGGCTTAATCATCCCATGAATAATCAAATTGTCCAAATACTTGCCTAAGCAATAAACGTAAACATCTACTAGTGGGGCCTTGACCTTGAGCTCTACACTAGGGAAAATACACACACTGTACATACACAGTATTTACATCAAAGCCAAATACACATCAAGGAAAAATGGGGTATTACAGAGATAAGCAAGGATACCCTCGCTAGGGTAATTTTTAGGGGCGAAATTTTGCCAATTGGCTATTTTTCGAGTTTTTTTTCAAAAAATAAATTCGCTATTTGGTCATTTTTAGTCTCTAATATCGCCTATTGTTACATAAAATATGTTTTTTTTATCATAATATTCGCCAAAATCTACATGGCTCAGTAGTAAATTGTAGGTTTCATATTTAATATTCGCCTACCTATTTATACATTTGTTTTTTTTCAATCCAAAATAATCGCCTATTATACTATACTTAAGTATAATATTAGAATCCTTAAAAAATACCCCGACCCTCGCTCTATTCTGAAGAGGAACAAAGTAATCGATCCCATATCAAGTTTTGTATGAGTATGTCATATGAGCGATACCTCAAAGCTGAATCCATATATTCTAGAAATGAGTTGGGAGATTTTCACATTTATAATAAATAATATTTATGATTTCTCCCTTGTGGTTAGACCTTTTTTTAACTTCAAAATATTAACTTTAAACTACACATTTGTGGACAATTACGGGATCAAAAACATTGAAAAAACTACAAACATTTCTCATGCATCCAGGTAATCTTGTTACAACAAAATCTCGTCATCATGATTCACATGTCATCTCTATGCCTTAATCTCTGAATTTCCTTGTCTAAAACATCGGAAGGAAGTTTGTTGTCATTTCCATTTACCTTTTGTAGTCACCACGATGCACCCTGCCTTCTAGCAAGGAGCGTCGAGCTCGAGGTGACGCACTCTGCACCTTGGCAGAGCACGTCACCGATGTAGTGTGCCTATGTTCAAGGTGCGGGGATCTACATCTAATGCATGTTTCTTTCATTGAAGGTGCATGTAATATCCTGGGCAAGATCTGACCCAGATATTAACTCCACTTTAAAACTTTTACAACTTTTACTAGTGAAATTTTGTGGCAAATCCTTCGAACTGGACGGGAGGTAAGTGAGGGGTACTGGTGTGCAGACTGAGGATGGTGGGATGAAATTTTGATTCTGGAATTTATATGGGATTAGGTACAGTAGTAGAAAAATATGTTTTTAGCAGGAGTCCTTGGCACAAGGTACTAGAGCCATTCACTTTTCAGCAATAGAATGAATCTATTGCCTACTTCGAGGCTTCCTGGGATTTTACCATATGCCAACAAGATTGGGTAAGGGTTAAAGGTGTTTAGGACAGAGATATATCAGTCATACAACTCATAAGGAATGCTGGAATAAATATTGGATTGACTTGGAAAGGTTTGGAACAATTTGGGGATTATTTGCAGATGGTGGACACCTGAGCTAGTCACAAGACAGGCTTTCCAAAATGAAGTTAAAAGCATTCAAATTATTATTACAGGGACTAATATGGATATTATATTGAACTAAAAACCTCCTCCAACTAACAGAATGCAAAATGGATCCTCAGAAAAGATTCAGCAGCAAATATGGTGAAACTAGTCTAGATTAAGCACCAAACTAGCTAGTCTTGCATTTTAATCCTTTAAACTGCCCCAATAAATGATAAACTCTGCTATGACATTAAATAATGATCTGATATAACATACTGAACATATTCCGGTCAAAAATAATATATCAGAATCCTTCTTTTATTGATTTAACTATCTCCCAACACAACAGTGCCTCACAGGCTAAATATTCATTACATTTGATGGAGAATGAAGAGAAGAAATAGAATATTACTGTGGATCTGCTATGGTGATAGGATCAGGTCATCTACAGGTCATATGACTGTAAATGGCTGCTTACTAAGCTTCTGAACTTGTCTAGAGTGCATTCACTAGGTCAACCCTCTCCTTCAGGGAAAACTTCTCTAGATTTAGCTGTGAATGGAGAACGAGTGAGGAGAGAAGTATGGATCTGATCTGAAGCTGGTTACTGATCTTGAACACCTTTGATGTCTGCAACAATGGCTGCACCAACTCTCCTTCATCCCCTTGGAACACTCCCAAGTTCTATCTTCTTCAATGGATGGATCTTCACCAAAACTAGGTGGAGAATCACTGTTGGAGGAACCTGTTCTCCCCAATGACTATAGATCTTCAATGGAGGCTGGAAGCATATGTTACTAGTTGCAATATCTTGACATAGACCTGCACAACACTCTCTGGAAACCAAGGGCCTTGGGGCACATCACCCAAGAAGCACCGCTGAGGCACATCACTCAACTAGAGAAGCATCAGAGCTCTCATGAGAAAACATAAATGATCAAAAGTTCTTGAATGAAGTTGGAAACCTTCTTAAATAGAATTCTTGTTGACCTGTTGAGAAAGTTACTTATCTTGGTGACCTGTGAGAATAGGTCACCCATGAGTGGACATACTTTCCTTGCTTTGCTTGCTTGCTTTGCTTTGGCTTTCCTTCTTTTTTCCTCTTTTTCTGACTTGCCTTCTTTTCTGAACTTTCCTGCTTTCTGGATTTATGCTGCTTTTCCTGAAATATTCCTCTTTTCTCATTTTTGGCAACATTTTTGGACTCTACTGTTTACTTGACTTCTACTCCAAGTAATTCCTTGATTTTCTGAGTTTCATCACTTAGACAAGTTTGGCTCACTTAGCAATTCGAATTTCCTGGCCAAGTCATCAACCACTTGGCACATTTATTAGCAATAATTATTTAAATGAAAATAATACCACTAAAAAATAATTTAACTTACCAATTAATTAATTATCCAGTAATTAATTAATTAATAAGGTGTAATGCCTCAAAATTTTCCCAATTAATTAATTTCTCAATTAATTAATAAATCACCTTAGCACTTGAATTGGGGGATAATAACTTCATGGGGGCCCCTCCTTACCCATTTAATTCCTCAAATTCACCATTAGGAATATTACTTCATTCATCCATTAATTATTTAATTAATGCCTAGGTGACTTAAGCTAAAATCATCCCCATGGACCATAGGAAAAGTTGGGAACATGACAGTCCTCCCTTCCCAAGATTGCTTGTCCTCAAGCAATGTTAGGATTCCACCAAGCTTCTGTTGCACCAACTCTGATTATCATTGTCCCCCATCCATTGAAAAATCTGTAAATTACTTGGGACTTCAGGAAAAATGTCTATGTAAAACAAACTGTCATGTAATTTATATCTGCCATTAGCCAACAAATGAACATAATTTTAACCCCGTTAGGATAACTTAATAGAATTCTTGGGTCCCATTGTTTCTCCTTCAAGGAGCAGAATTCTCCTCTCATCTTTGGCAATCTGTCAGTCAAGTGTATGCCAGGATCCCAAAGTATCAACTTCATTTTCCCCATCATCAGAATAATTTTAAAGAATTTGTCATCAAACATTTGCCTTTTCATCCGGGGAATAACTGCTAGGGAATTGCTTCCAACCAAACCAAGTGGGGAGAAGAATGTATCTTGCAGTGAAAACATCCAATGGCTCAACTCTCTTCCATTGGAGAAAAATTTCAAGCATCCTTCCTAGCATGTGGATTCCCTCCACATAGGCCAACCTCTGCAAGTAAAATGTTCCATTAATTTAACTTGGCAAGTTTCCTTCTTAGCTGCCTTCCCTTGACCATAAGCATAAAAAATTTTGCAAGGAAGTTTCATGCTTGTCCGGTAATCTTTCACCCAATCCATATGTGGATGAGTGACATCAAATGGCTGCAAAATATACTTTTTTTGCTGCTCACAATTCAATACAATGTCAATTATAATAATACATTTATTGCAAAAACAAGTGGACTTTTTACCTTCCAGATTTTCTTTTCTAGTGAGACCTCTATACATCCATTTGGTGGGTGAATCAAAGATCCTGCTTGCTGGTTCACATGAGCTGAAATCAGCCATCTTTGCTGCAATAAGATCTATCTCCCATAGGAGCAGATCATGATCCACCTGTGGTACATGTGGCATCAACAAGAAAAACCTCTTCACCCACTGTTCATTCCCCATTGTTATTGTTGAATCCATGACATGAGGGGAAGGACTGTGAACCTTCTTTTTATGTCTACAACCTTTAGTAATCAGAATTATGGATGCAACTTCATCATTATTGGCTGGCCCAAATTGGGTGCTCTCATCCCACTTTTCCATGGGAGAGTGACTGTTTCCAAGGAACAACTCAATTTCCCTTAGGAAATGATCAGGTGCTTGGTTTTCATCAAACTGTTTTGCACACTCCTCAAGCACATGTAAAGATAAATGATCCTCATGATCCACCATCTCATGAGGTTCCTCCTTATGATCATGAATGCTTTCACCCCAATGAAATTGACTGAATGGTGTGTAGGAGGGTAGGGAGGATCTTTGCAACTTTTCATGAAGCAACAACATCTCCATCTTGGATTCTTGGAGGGAACTTTGAGTGCTTCTCAAAGAATATTGGGTGGCCATCAATTTATCATTGAGCTTATAGTTCTCTTTTTCATATCTGCAAATGCTTTCTTCATCATGCCATGATGCATCCCCCAACAATTCAACAAGCTCAAACATGTAATCTTTATCTGAAAGCAACTGTGAGAAATTACTTTTGATTGTGGACATTGCTTTCTGGATATTCTCCATGGCTGCAAAGAGATATTGATATTCCCTTAAAGTAGCTTCCCAACACAACCTTGACACTGAAGAATGAGTGTCATGGATAATTTTCAGGGCCTCTTGGATCTTTTGTTCATCTATCTTCAATGACCTTGCAAGAAGATGAGGTTCTTGTAGATGTTCCTCCCCTTCATTTTCCATCACTGGATTGATTTTATGCAGTGCACTCGAAGTTTGGAAATCTGATCCATATATTGATGCTGCAATATATTAATCTATTAGGTCCTCAACAACATAATTTGGGCTGCAAATTAATTGCTCATTCCTCCTGGGTATACCGGAAAGATCTTCTCTCAAAGTTCTAGCCTTCTCATTGCATTTCTTTTTGACATCAGAATTCTGAACCTCATCACTAGGGAGATCAACCACTCTGAAAATTTTTACTAGAAGTGGCTGCCATATCAAATTGAAATACTAACACATAAAAATAAGAATTTAATAACTCACCAGGTGTCATGTTATCCTCCTTATGAGGTGGAGTGTTGGTGGTTTGTCCTTCCATCAATTTCTTATTTTCAGTTTCTGTTGTTGCCAGAACTTCTTCTTTCCCCATGGATATTGCACCCAAAACACCTTCATCAATGGGAATCTCCATGTCCCCCACATATATGTGAGAGTAAACATATTTAGATGCTTCCTCACACTTACAACATTCCTTAGTAGATTCTCTTCCGTCCATGTAGGCATCCTGCAAACACCCTTCTAGTGATTCAGCTTGGTAACTACATTCACCCTTATCACCCAGGATATGAAACTCAACATCCAGGGAATCCCTTATGCAGTAATTGTCTTCTGATGTGGCTGCAACATCATCATGACACAATTTAGTACAAAAATATGAAAGTGGTCCATTCATTTGCATCATGCTTCTCTCTTCGATGGGTGGGGTTCAGGGTATTTTTTAAGGATTATAATACTATACTTAAGTATAGTATTCTAGGCGATTATTTTGGATTGAAAAAAACATATATATAAATTGGTAGGCGAATATTAAATATGAAACATACAATTTACTATTGAAATCAGTGAATTTTGACGAATATTATGATAAAAAAACATACTTTATGTAAATATAGGCGATATTAGAGACTAAAAATGACCAAATAGCGAATTTATTTTTTGAAAAAAAACTCAAAAAATAGCCAATTGGCGAAATTTCGCCCCTAAAAATTTCCCTGGTGGGGTTATGGTGCCTTGTTCTACCACTGATTCTACTAGTTCACATCTAACTGATGTGTGGTCAATTTCTACTACCTTGTGAAGCTCATGTGGTGTCTTTGGATCTGATTTATGTTCTACTTTTAGATCTGATCCGAAATATGGTTCAACACCCCTAATGTTGATGTATATGTAACTTCGGAATGTATTTCATCTGTGTATTTTTATTTATATTTATTGTACCCTTATAAGAGATGTGTCATTCCTCTATAAGGAAGTGTCATCATGTGGATTGACAAGTGTCTCAAGTGTGTGTACTTGTTGATGGGTTATTAGAACACCATGTGTGGGGTCGGCCCTGAAATATATATTATAATGTGGATGTACCTAGCTAGACAAGTCGGCCCCATAAGGTCACTGGGAAAACAGGTTAGTATAAATAGAGATCAGGTGATCTCTATTCAGATCATTCGGAAAAGTGTATCTCTCTCACTTAGAAAGTGGCGCACTAGTGAGGAGGAGGATCATCTGCTACTAGGAGACTATCTCAGTGTATTTTGGTTGTACTTTGGTTGAGCCATTGCTCTCTCTATCTCTGAGAAAGTTGTGGGGTTTTTCACCTTAGGGTTTTCCCCACGGAAACTCTGTGTCTCTTGTCTCTCATGCTTTTGATTCCTGTGATGCTTGTCATGCATTGATATAATGTACATGTTATTCTCTCAGTGAAGATCCTAGAGTATTGTGAATTAATGCTCAAAATTTAACACCTAATAGTACCAATCTCATTCGAGATGATCTTGAGATCCTCATCATAGAATCTTGCAGTAGATTCTTCTTCCATTTTTTCAACAATCTCATGATTGAGTTTTGGGTCCTGTTTCTCCTTGGTTTTCTTAGGATGAAGATTCTTGGAGGATCTTCTTGAAGAGGATCCAAAAATTCTTGTGAAGTCACATACATCCAATAAATTTTTCATATCTTTCATTAACTCTTCCGTAGGAGGTTGACCTTTGACTGTGGAACATGCAAATTGTTCCTGAATAAGGCTATCAAAATAATCATAGTCTCTTCTCCCCATCATGATCTCATAGGAGATGCCTGTGGAAGGTACTTCTTGGGGATTCTATTCCTCATACTGTCTGTAGTATTCTTCATACTGCTCATCATAATTATCATACTCTTCATAAAAATAATCTTCCTCCTCATACAACTCAAAGTCTGAATCTTCCATGACATGGAACTAATTCCACAACTACAATTTGAAAGTAGTGCTAAACTATTTTTCCACTGAGATTAAATTTCCATAGGTTGAGCCACGAAAAGTGCTCTGATACCACTATAATATCTTGGGCAAGATCTGACCCAGATATTAACTCCACTTTAAAACTTTTACAACTTTTACTAGTGAAATTTTGTGGCAAATCCTTCGAACCGGACGGGAGGTAAGTGAGGGGTACTGGTGTGTAGACTGAGGATGGTGGGATGAAAGTTTGATTCTGGAATTTATATGGGATTAGGTGCAGCAGTAGAAAAATATGTTTTTAGCAGGAGTCCTTGGCACAAGGTACTAGAGCCATTCACTTTTCAGCAATAGAATGAATCTATTGCCTATTTCGAGGCTTCCTGGGCTTTTAGCATATGCCAACAAGATTGGGTAAGGGTTAAAGGTGTTTAGGACAGAGATATATTAGTCATACAACTCATAAGGAATGCTGGAATAAATACTGGATTGACTTGGAAAGGTTTGGAACAATTTGGGGATTATTTGTAGATGGTGGACAACTGAGCTAATCACAATATAGGATTTCCAAAACGAAGTTAAAAGCATTCAAATTATTATTAAAGGGACTGATATGGATATTATATTGAACTAAAAACCTCCTCCAATTGACAGAATGCAAAATGGATCCTCAGAAAAGATTCAGCAGCAAATATGGTGAAACTAGTCTAGATTAAGCACCAAACTAGCCAGTCTTGCATTTTAATCCTTTAAACTGCTCCAATAAATGATAAAATATTCTATGAAATTAAATAATGATCTGATATAACATACTGAACACATCCAGGTCGAAAATAATATATTAGAATCCTTCTTTTGTTGATTTAACTGTCTCCCAACACAACAGTGCCTCATAGGCTAAATATTCATTACATTTGATGGAGAATGAAGAGAAGAAATAGAATATTACTATGGATCTACTATGGTGATAGGATCAGGTCATATATGGTCATATGAATGTAAATGGATGCTTACTGAGCTTCTGAACTTGTTTGGAGCGCATTCACTAGGTCAACCCTCTCCTTCAGGGAAAACTCCTCTAGATTTAGCTGTGAATGGAGAACGAGTGAGGAGAGAAGTATGGATCTGATCTAAAGCTGGTTACTAATCTTGAACACCTTTGATGTCTGCAAAAATGGCTGCACCAACTCTCCTTCAGCCCTTGGGTGCACTCCCAAGTTCTATCTTCTTCAATGGATGGATCTTCACCAAAACTAGCTACATAATCACTATTCGAGGAGCCTCTTCTCCCGAATGACTATAGATCTTCAATGGAGGCTGGAAGCATATGTTACGAGCTGCAATATCTTGACATAGACCTACACAACACTCTCTGGAAACTAAGGTCCTTAGGGCACATCACCCAAGAAGCACAGCTGAGGCACATCACTCAACTACAGAAGCATTAGAGCTCTCATGAGAAAACATAAATGATCAAAAGTTCTTGAATGAAGTAGAAAACCTTCTTAAATAGAATTCCTGTTGACCTGTTGAGCAAGTTACTTAGCTTGGTGACCTATGAGAATAGGTCACCCATGAGTGGACATACTTTCCTTGCTTTGATTGCTTGCTTTGCTTTGGCTTTCCTTCTTTTTTCCTCTTTTTCTGACTTGCCTTCTTTTCTGAACTTTCCTGCTTTCTGGATTTATGCTGCTTTTCCTGAAATATTCCTCTTTTCTCATTTTTGGCAACATTTTTGGACTCTAGTGCTTACTTGACTTCTACTCCAAGTAATTCCTCGATTTTCTGAGTTTCATCACTTAGGCAAGTTTGGCTCACTTAGCAATTCGAATTTCCTGGCCAAGTCATCAACCACTTGGCACATTTATTAGCAATAATTATTTAAATGAAAATAATACTACTAAAAGATAATTTAACTTACCAATTAATTAATTATCTAGTAATTAATCTAGTAATTAATTAATTAATAAGGTGTAATGCCTCAAAATTTCCCCAATTAATTAATTTCTCAAATTATTAATAAATCACCTTAGCACTTGAATTGGGGGTTAATAACTTCATGGGGGGCCCTCCTTATCCATTTAATTCCTTAATTTCACCCTTAGGAATCTTACTTCATTCATCCATTAATTATTTAATTAATGCCTATATGACTTAAGCTAAAATCATCCCCATGGACCATAGGAAAATTTGGGAACATGACAGTGTGTCGGAGTTGGTTAAAATGGATAAAAGGAAGCTTCGAGCGATTTATCGAAGCTTGGTGATGTGTAGTCTATCCCTAGATGCTTGGAAATGTGGCACTCGATCCCCTAACCTAGCGGGATGATCCCTTAAGCCTCTCCCCTAAATTCTCAATGTATTCTATCCCTTTATCCCTATATATACAAATCCCCTCTCCATTGTTAAGGGAGGAAGGATTAAGCACCCATATGTTGGTAGAATTTGGTCAGGAATATCCTCTTCATCCATAAGGAGCTAGGAGGCTTTGGATCTTTGAGGAAAGATCATTTGAATTGGAGTCATAATGTCAAGGCATCGGTTGTATCGCGTTACTTTGTATCTACTGCAAATTACATTTAATATGAATATCTGTCCATAAACTTGTTATGTCTTATAATATTGTTTAGGATCGACTTCTTTGACTGTTGATCTAGTTAGATTCAATATAATCATATGCTTTCATATTGTTCATTTGTTTCCACTTGCTCTATCTTGTTTTGAAGCCGGAGATTGAGGGACTAGAAGTAGATCAAACGAGGAGAAGGGAATTGCGATCATAAGGTAACTTGTTCTTTGATCTACCTTGCAATTTAATCTAACTAGGAAAGATAATTATGTTATGTACTCTTGTCTTCTAGATCTAAATCATTTAGGCTAGAGAGATCAGTTTTTTTCCGCATTAACAGATGTCTTCAAACAAAAATTGCGACTCCACTGGGGAGTTATAGATCATAGTTTTGATTTGTTTTCAATTCTTGATTTTTCTTGATTGAGCCTCTGATTGCCTTTGCTTCCATTGGATCTAGCCATCAGTGAGTCTCTGGGTTATCTAGACTCTGCTTAGGATCATCATCAGAGCTATTACCTTTTTATTCTTGGGGTATTTTTATTTTTGTGTCTTATATCCCGCTCGACGCACCTCTGCCATTCATTGCCCGCGTCACCGTGTTTCTGACATGCTTTACTTGTCATCAACTTGTGTCGCTGACACTACCTGGTTTTTTGCAAATTGGTTGACTAACGCGGCTTTCCCATTAGCAGAGTGCATTGTTGGATCTTCCAATGCCCTGGTGCATACTTGTAGGGTGCGTTTCCCTCCATTAATTGGAACTTGGTATAAAAAAAAATTAAGTTGGTTTTTGGTCTGATTTTATGAGTTCTGTGTGTTTCCCCTTACAGTCACAGAACCCTTAGGCACAACATATTATATCCTTGGCTTGATTGTGAAGTTTAAGTGTCAATTAGGGTCCAAGCCAATCAAGTGAGTGATTTAGGTGTTGTGGGAAATTTCAATCCCCCATCAATGTACTCAGTCTTGTGACTCCTGATCGTTTCACCTGATCTATTCGATCTGCCTTCTGAGCCTTCCCATATTTAGTTATTGTAATTTTTTTCTTGATTTTGTGTGTTTTGAGTGTTCTTGAGATTTTGGGTGATCAATTTTTCTTTGGGAATTTACAACTAATTAGAGTTTGCAGTAATATAGTCTTTGATTTTTCCAAATAGTAGATCGGGAAAGTGGAATCGTTCTCATATCTATTGTGTGCATTTGAGTAGGAAATCAAAATTGTTCATTATCCCCATTTCGAGTTTATTTCTTGAAATTGTTGTAGAAAATTTCTATACTTTGGAACAAGCATTAAAAAATATGTTTGAAAAGTTTAAAGCATTATCATTATCTTGTATTTTCTTGGTTATGAAAACTTATCTATCATTTCTTTGAAAATTTCAAGTGTAGTTGAACTTTTACAAAGCATTTCCAAAGATTGAAAGATTCTTGTGTTTTTTTTTTCTTCCACATTTTATCCTTATTTTGGAAAAATTAAAGTTTATTGCATTCAAAGGGAAATTATTCTTTTCACTTTTTAGTAGATTCATTAAATAGAAAAGAGAAATAGAAAAAAACATTTATATTTGGTGTATTATTCATTTCTTGTTGGATTAGTGAAAGAGTGCTTTTGATTCTTTCGGTTTATTTTGAAAGCTTAGAGGTACTTGTTCATTTTCATTTTTGGAAACAAAGAAAATTTCTCCTTACCTTGTTAGTTTTCATCGAAAAGAAAAAGGAAGATTTGCACTTGCATGTAGTTAAGATATGAATTCTTTTTAAATTCATGTCTACACCTCATGCATTCACCTAACCATCAAAGATAAAATTTAACAGTAGCACTAGGTTAAAACTGTATAGAAACTTGTTTGTTAAGTTAGAGACATGTTCCGATGTCTTTAAGCGTGGAAGATGTCATTCTTTTCCTGCACTACATCCCAAGGGCTTGTATTTCTTCCACATACCTATTGTTATATCAAATGGCATTTCACGTACCCTTGGGTATATAGAAAGGTCCTTCACGTAATCGATAGTATATCAGAAGGATCCTATCCTGCGGTTGTGCATTAGACATCACCACTACGGATTTGATCTCCCACGTACCTTGAGTATATCAGGATACCCTTCTAGGATTCTTGTAACCATCCGAGTTAACCTATTCGATGTCTTGTCGTGGATATACACCGATAACAACACTCAGTGAGCTACTACGCACGTGTTATCAGATAGTCGGTTTATACGGTTAGGGGTATGGTCCTAATCCTCCTTGGTTAGTGCTCTGAAATATTGGGCTGAGTATAACTGTTGGACCCTGTGGTATATTGCGAGTTGCAACGCCTTGATAATCCCGTGAGGTTCCAGACCATTGAATCCACACCTAGCACATACGTTTGCTTGCGGCTTTAGCTTGTGTATATTTTGGAGTGTATTTTTATTTTTGTATATAAAACTCTTAGGAGAAATTTTGCTTCAGTCATTCTGGCTGATCAAACTTTTAGAAGATCCCGAAGGATTTTAAACTTTATACCTGAATATAACCTTAATCGGGAGGAGAACTCAGGAGCAAACATGGATCAACCTACCACATCTATGTCACGTGAAGAAGACGCTTCTACCATGGAGTGGAGGATGAATTATTCACCCCCTACACACCCACATATCATTGACCCTATGATTCCTGTGATTGTGGAACAACTTGCTTCATGTGACAAATATTTTCATCATTCGATGGAAGGACATCATGGATCTACAGACTGGATTTTCAGTAAACCCCGGGATGATACAGTATCAACAGCCTTTGGTCCAACTACAACATTTTAGGACACTTATTTAGTATGACATGTTTCTAATTTTTAGTCACTTCCAACCATGGAAACTCCAATTCAAATTCCTCCATGGATACCTAATGATGTCTATTTTGCACCTGTTTATGCAACTATTGACTGTTTAGAAACATTCGATGAACAACTTAGACGACATAATTTTTCACCTGGACCTAACCTGGAAGTGTCAGGTATTGAACAACATTTCCCTATTCATTCTTTATCATTTTATTCACTAGGAACATCCACACCCACCGTGACCACTTATGAACCTAGTAAACCATTGTTCCCGTTGAGTACACCTCACAGTCAGGCGACCGGTTCAACACCTTATTTGACCCCAACCTTTGGAGGGAAACCTTCAACCACTATTAACTATGTCACTAGGACATTACCTCCACCACCCAGACCTCAAAATTCAAGGGGAGGTTATAATATACCTGTTAGTATTCAATCAAGTGGAATTAATCCCTTTGTTAGTATTCAACCATTTGTTACGGGTCAACCTAGAATTAGTGGTCAATATTCGGTTACTAGGCACACTCCAATAAGTGGGAAATTTTCAATTGGGGGGAAACCCATAGCTAGTGGACCTAATCTATATGGGGTACATCACCTAGTTAGTGGACACAACGTGAGTGGAGGACATACTTCACATCCAAACTATAGTATGGTTTCCAGTTCTCTCCCAACCATGGGACAACCTACGTGGACACACCATATGGGGGGGGGCATCTATTTGGACCCAACCCCCATGGGGGAATATTTATCCGGGCCATCGTAATTCTAATATAGGACCCAATTATCCAGGAAACATTTTTTGTAGATTACCCTATCCCAGAAACCCAAAAACCCCATGTGGGAACCATAATGTTCCACTGACTGGACCTCCAGCGGGTGAATCACCCCCACCACCTCCACTAGCTATCCCACCACCTTCATCGCCATCTGGTCCACCACCAACCCATTCTGGAGTAGGAGGACCCCCGCATTCTGGCAGAGGACCACCCCATTCTGGAGTAGGCGGAGCCCCACCTTTCAGCGGAGGACCACCTTATTCTGGAGGAGGGGGGACCCCACCTTCTGGCGGAGGACCACCTTAATATGGAGGATGTGGACCCCCACCTTCCGGCAGAGAACCACCTTATTCTGGCGGACGAGGACCCCCTTGATGTCCACATCCAAACCCAGGCGACCCACCCCCATATGGCCAATTTCCTACGGGAGGACCTTACGACCAATTGGTCCATGGTCCTATTGGAACACAGATGCCTTATCAGTATTACCAGTATCCACAACCAAACCAACAATTACAGTTTCTTGCTACACTTTATCTTCCAGAATTGTCACGGTTGACTAATGATCCCATTTATCATGGCACAAATTGGCCAACGATTCCGATGAAGTTACCATCTGATATCTCGAAGTTTGATGGAAAACCCGGTGAGGACCCAAAGAACCATGTAATGACTTATCATTTGTGGTGTTCGTCCAATTCCTTAATGGATGATTCCATCTGTTTGAGGTTATTCCAAAGAACTCTTATTGGTACTTCCGCAAAGTGGTACATTGAGTTGCCACCACACTCCTTTCCCGATTTATGATATTTGGCTATGTCATTTTTGACACATTTTCAACTACATATCCGCTATGAAACCAACACGGATATTTTGAATTCTCTTCGTCAGAACCCTGCCACTCACATTTCTGATCATGTTCATGAGTGTAGGAGGAGAAGACGTCTGATTAAATCTCCCATTATGGACCAACTCCTTGCAGATTGGTTTACAAAGTCACTATTCCCTATCATAGCTAAAGACGTATCTATGGGAGGGGTCGTCACAGAGGAATAAGCTATAGCTTGTTTTCAGTATTTTGACCTTGTCTATGCTCAATCTAGCACCTTATACAATATTGTTCCCGATGCCCCCCGCCCTACCTACGATCCAACAAAACTTCCTATGGGACCTCATGTCGATGGCATCATTGGTTCCATTCACACCCAACCTGCCACACAATCTGGTGGATTACAGAGCTATCATAGATCGACCCCACCCTCCACACAGGATGGACACCACACCAAACCATCACCCAACCCTACTTCCATTGAAGAAGTGAATTCAATTCAATCTGCTTCACCTCAAAAATACAGTGGCAAAAAGAAGAACAAAGGTAAAAATAAAAAGTCTTCTAACTAGCAGGATCCCAGACAGAACAATCCCGACGACACCAAACAAAAGCAGAAGGTTAAGTATCCTTGTTTACTGTTAAATGGTGACAACTTCACCAAATATTTCCCACATCGGGACGAGGTCCAAAAGTTCCTTAAGGGGAACCCTACACCCGCAATATTAACTGATCCCTTCCCCACACAACAACAATAGATGATCGCGCAACAACCATCTCTTTCTCAAGGAGAAACGTCCTCTGTCGCTCATGTTCTCATGATGTGGATAAAAATGGTCAACTTGAATACTCGATCACATTCATATGACTCTCCTTCTACAAAGGAATATGATAGGGTTAATCCTGAAAAATCCCGCGCATCTACAACTAGCATTGCATCACCTCAAGGTCCTCTCGTCATAGAGAAACCTTTACTAGATTCAGTATTGCGTCCACCCAAGAGCACGATTAGAAAAGCCACTTTCAATCCAAATTCTCAAGCTACTCAGAACTACAATATCGTAGAGGATTTAACATAAGCCCCTTGTGTTATGTCGATGCTGGAAGTCTTACAAAACTGTCCCATTTACCATAAGACCCTATTATTCGTGATTGGAGCTGTAGACCCAGATTCCTCTAATACCATCATGTTCAAATTAGAGTATTTCAAGCCGAGGCTTTCCCACCAACTTGCTTTCCAAATCATTAATAACGTTGCTGGGAAAAACATCCATCGTACTATCTTAGACGAAGGAGCCTCCACCTTGGTTATGTCATTATCCTGTTGGAAAGTCATCGAATCTCCTCAGTTGAACCGTTCCCCCACTACTTTGAAAGCCTTTGATGGACGTGGCTTTCAACCACACAGGATGTTACAATGTTTTACCATTGAGTTGGGTGGCAAGAGCGTTTCCATTAAAGTGGAAGTCATTGCTGCCTCGTTGGATTTTAACTTAGTACTTGGTCGAAACTGGTTCTAAGCCAGGACTGCAGTAGCATCATCTGTCTTCCGCGTAGTGCAATTTCCCCACCAAGGGAAGATTGTCACAATCGACCAATTAGGTTTCTGTACACCTGACATAGCTACTCATCCCACGGACAATTTCCCTCTTTTAGGACACTCGACACATATATATGAGAGAGTGGGGGTAGGACTCCTTAAAGATTCATCCCTCATGGGAGTCTTTCCAACATCAAATCCCCCTGCCCATGTTTCAACAATGAACATGATTCCATCAGTTACTTAATGGGCCAATGGATTGTGCCCAATTACGATTGGAGATGTGATGTCTCTCAGCCCCGCAGAAGCTATTTACGGGGCCATCCAATAAGCACTTGACTTACCATATGTCCACTCTGCAGTGGCATCTACCTCACATTCTCTACCATTGCAGTGGAGCTCATCCCTACCCAATCCTCTACTCCGAAATTTTCATTCTCATGATTCAATCATGGAGATTATGAGCTCGGATGAAACCCCATGGGAATACCTCCACCATAGATCATACTTCCTTCCGCCATTAGATTTAGTAGAGAATTCCATAGAAATGATTATTTCAACAGATGTATTTCCTTTCCCTCAATATTCTATCCTGACTGTGGATATGGTAACCAAGGGGAACTTGGATAATATCACGCCTACCTTTCCGATCGACATCTCGGTGAAACTAGGAGTCGTGGAACAAATTCACTTAGGACAAACTTGTTCTCCGAGAGAAGTCACCACTTTTATGGCCTTGTTTAAACAATTCCACAATGTCTTTGCATGGATCTATGAGGAAATTCCTGGGATTGATCTTTCTATTCTTATGCATGAGATCCAAACATATCCCAATGCAAACCCTATCGAGAAAAAAACTACGCCCTGTGCACCCTTGGAAAAATGCAGCTATAAAGGAAGAAATAAAAAATCTCTTGAAGGATGGGTTCATTTATCCTGTTCCCTTAACATATTGGGTCTCCAATGTCATCCCTATTACTAAATATCAGGGCACCATTAGGGTCTGTGTCGATTACAGGGATTTAAATAAGGCTTGTCCCAAGGACAACTACCCCACCCCATTTATTGACCAGATCATCAACAATTGTGCTGGAAGTTTTATCTTCTCATTCATGGATGGATTTTCCAGCTATAATCAGATAGAGATCCACCCTGTCGATCAACACAAGATGAATTTCATATGCCCATGGGGTACATTTGCGTATCGCAAACTCCCTTTTGACCTTGAAAATCTTGGTGCCACATTCCAGCGGGATATGTCGTATGCTTTTCACGATGTGAAGGACTTTGTGGAACCTTAGTTAGACGATATCCCTACTCATTCGAATCATCAAGATTTCCACATTGATCATCTAATGGATGTATTCCTCAGATGTAGGCAGTACAATATCTGTCTCAACCCTCACAAGTGCACATTTTGTGTCGAGTCCAGATGCTTGTTAGGATTCATAATTTCGAAAGATGGGATCTGCATTGATCCCCTGAAGGTGGAATCCATTGTTGCTCTACCAACCCCAACGAATATACCAGAACTCCAAAGTTTGCAGGGAAAGGAAAAATCTTTAAGGCATTTCATGTGCAATTTCGTTGAAAAGACACAGAGATACATGTGGTTTCTCAAGAAGGACTTCCCTTTTATTTGGGATGATTATGCTCAGCAGCCCTTCGACAACCTGAAACATGTTATCACCCATGCACCTGTGTTACAACCGCCCAATTATACCAAGGATTACATCCTTTATCTTGCTGCTTCCACTGCCACCATCGCTATGGTTTTGGTTCAGGAGAATAGTAACACCCAGGAGCACATGATATACTACCTCAGTAAGGGTCTCATTGACTCAAAAACCTGGTATTCACATGTGAAGAAGCTAGCTCTCGCAGAAGTCATTGTTGTCCAAAATTTCCTTCATTATATCCTCCTCCGCACTACCACCATTATTTCTGACTCTAACCCCATGTACCGTGTTCTCACACACCAGGTACTAGGGGGAAACTATTCACCCTAGATCATGGTTCTTTAGGAGTTTGATATTCAGTTTGAGAAGGCTAAATAAAATAAATATTTTCTCTTTGGAGAGCTGATTTGCAATCTTACCCATATTGTACAGAAACTGATCCCATGGACTCTCTCCCCGACGAGTCCTTGTTTCTTGTTAGTACTTCTGACCCATGGTACAGAGATATCACATTGTATCTCCAAACCCAACATTTAGGTCCTCAACTATCTCGTGATGAATGTCTTCATGTGCATCACCACACAAAGTATTACCTAATCATTGGTGACACATTGTATTGTTGTGGTGTCGATTATATCCTCCGACACTAAACTCATGAGGAGGTTGAACATGTACTGAATGATTGTCACTCTAGGGCATGTTGCGGTCACCTTTCTAGGATGGCTACAACTCATAAAATATTATGCGCTGGATACTATTGGCCTTCCATCTTCAAGGATTGTATTGAAGCAGTCAAAAAGTGCCCTCCTTTCTATATTTTTCATCACAAAAGCGCTCTCATCTTTCCCCACTACATCCATTTATCGTCGTTGATGCCTTTTCCAAATGGGGCATTGACTTCATGCACTAGAATCCTACCTCAGCCCAGGGGCATGGTTATGTTATTGTAATAGTAAACTACTTTACCAAATGGGCCGAGGCTATGCCTACATACAAAGAAGACAACACAACTTCTACACGCTTTATGTTCAGCCACATCATTGCACAATTCAGAGTCCCTCAATCCATCATCACTGACCATGGATCCCATTTCCAGAACAGTATGGTGGTTGAATTAAGCGTCAGGCAGGGTTTTTGACATGAGAACCCAAATCCTTTCTACCCTCAATCGAATGGACAAGTAGAGGCCATCAATAAGGTCTTGAAAACCATGATTCAGCAGATGATATGTAATGTACCCACAATTGGACCCAATGCAAGGAAGGGAGCCTGATGCCATTCTATGGGGTTTTTCATAAAACTCAGCCAATTCATTAGATGCATACAGTTAAAAACCATGTGTGCAGATGTAAATCAAACAAATATGCATAGCAGAAATAAACTCATCCACACACATGTTTTCATATGCACTCAATATATCAATAATAGTCATTAATTTAAACACTGCAGAGGCAAAACACATAGGAAGAAAAACACTTATCTTTGTTGTGCAATTGTCCCAAACAACTAGCTATGTCACTACAATGTTCCTCCCAACCATAGGTCTCTTCCCAGCCTATATTCTTTCAGCACTTAGAGACCACCCCCAAGCTGGGCATGATATCTACAAGGAAAAGGGAACCCTCAAGCACAGCACAGCCCAAAGCAATGGATACCCAACTCAACCCCTGCATTCTCTTGCACCCAAAACTCAGATATGGGATCTGGAACACACTTTCAGTAGTGGGACTTAGGAACTAGATGGAAAAGGGTTTTCCCCAAAATGTAGGCCCAACAAAAATGGATTTGTGAGAGGGAAAATCGTGCATAGGGAAGAAAACGATTTCTCCCACAGATATACAAGCAATCAGTGAGTCAAATTAGCCTCTATGGTCCCCAAATCGATTTACCTTTCTTCCCCATTGTTACACAACACAAAAACGCCCTTCCCAGCTAGGAGATTGAAGAAAGGCACAACAAAACCATGGAGAAAAATGACTAGGTAGCTCTAAACACGTGAGGAAGAAAGACTGATGATTGAATAATGGCTTGGGGGAAATTTTGTGGCTCCTTTCTTTCCCAAGAAGCCAAACACAAAAATATAGGAAGGGTGGCTTGCCCATACTCGAATTTGGACAGCCATAGCTCTCCATTCCCCAAGGCATTAACTACCTTACCAACTCTTGGGAGAGTAAATGATTGGGTACAAAAGTCAGCATGGGTAGTTGAGGGTTTGATGGGTTCTCTCATTGACACTTGGCTTGACTTGATTGGCTCAAGGGTTTGAATATTTCCCTCCCAATTTCCTTGTAACATCATGCCCCCATCTCTTATTGCATTGCATAGCTAGTTGTGGGATTTTATATTCAAATGCATATTTACAATTCCCATGGTTCACTAGCATATGGGTAGCATAATTTCAAATACTTGCCTCTTCTAGATCGAGCGTTCACTAGCGGGGCCTTGGCCTTGAGCTCCACGCTAGGAATCATACATAATATGCATACATTATTTACATTATAGCCCAAAATATTACAAGGGTCAAAATGGGGGACATTACATTCCCCTCCCCTTGGAATAACACCGTCCTCGGTGTTCCAATACCTAGGAATACATACACACTATATACATGTCCAAAATTCACAAAATATGGCAGGTCTGTCCTGCATTTCACCCTTTTCTTGGGTTTTCAGGACCAAGTCCTTTGGTCTTCACAAACTGCTCCCGCTGGCTGGGACCTTCTAGCTTTGCATGAGGGAATTGTTCCAAAACAATCCCTTCCCTTTCTTTACCTTCCTGCTGATCTACAAGTCTGGAAACTTTATGGCGGCTACCCTCTTGATGTTTCATTGTTGGGAAGTCGCGGAGGCAATGATTTCCTCCACATCCCCAACATTTCATTGGTTTCTTTACCTTTTCCTACTCGATGTCCTTTGAATCTTCCCACCTGTAACGTTTCTTAATCGAACGATTGGATGAATGCTTCTTCATGGATCCACTTTCCTTTCCCTTACTAATTGCTCCCAGAATGCTTTTTACCTCTTTTTGCAGACGAATAGAGTCCTGCAAAACCTTGTGGTTCATCTCATTTTGTTGCCTCCGTAGCTTGAGCATCTCTCCAAGATTTTCTTGGGTCCTAGAAATTGTTTGAAGAAGACTTTCAGCCAACTTTAATAGACCTTGGTCTTCTTCCATGGTCAATGGGAACAACTGACCACACTTTGCTTACTAGCAACACTTTCTTGTGCTGGCTGCAACCAATTGTTTCACTTTCTTACCTGTGAAATTCATCATGGAAATTCCTTGTTAGGACAAGCATAACATGAACATTAAAATTAGTCAATTATTTTCCCAATTGACATGGAATGTCCATGCTTTATTCATGGGACTTCCACACTTTCATGCTTTCCACATACACATGAACTCATTCATGTTCATTCTTTCATAGGAAATTTACTATTTCAGCATTCACAATTCATCTCAAGCAATTAAACACAATCTATTTTCAGCCATGACATGCACTCAACAATCTTTTGTTTTATAAATGCATCAATCAAAAGGAAAGAGAAGAGTAGGAATTTATCCCTCTTAGTCTTGTTCTATTATGGAGCCACACCATCACTGTGGTTTCATGATCCTAATTCTCTTTCACTTCAATGTGAATGCTTTGACTTTCCTTTCTTGACTATGACACTTAGTGTCTAAGGTTTGTCTAAGGATTTTCAACTAGGAACCCTCCTCCATAGTTGCCTACAGAACCTTTGGCTACTATGACCCACTCATGTCCACTAGTACCATCTTTCATCACTTCTCATACTGAGCTCTTTAGGATGGTCACATGTCCATCTGCATCCCTATGATGCCTTCATAGTCCTTGCTTCCAACAATACCTACACTCAAACATTGAATCAATTCACATGTTTAGTTTATTTTCATAGGGTTTATCTCTAAATAAGAGTTTAGGAAATCATAACCAAATCATATACACACGTATATTCATAAGCAAGAAGCTGCAAGGTAACCGAATACTTATCTGTATTGGATGTCTTCACTTTATTCCACGGGATCCTTCTTTGCTTTACGAGCCTTGGATTTCCCGTGAACACAATAACAAATGTTGGGCCAACACATAGGCTACTCCACAATCATTCGAATAGGCAATGCCAGGCCAGTACGCTGACTGGGTTTTATCAATCATTTCCTTTATCAATATGCTAGGCCAGTGCTCTGACTGGTTTTATTAATTAATTAAGGAATGTTGGGCCAGCATACACGTTGCTTTACAATATCAAGTAGTTAATGCCCAACTAGTCACTCTATGTACTTATCAAGAACTTTATAGCGTTCAACTAGTTACTCCCTAGATTTCTCCATAATTATATCACCCACTCATCTACTCTCTGGATTTTACCAGTAATTTATATCGCCCACTCATTTACTCTTTGGATTTATCGGTAACTTATAGTTCTTTCAGGATCTTGCTTTCCTGCAATGACCAAGGTTTCCAACAAAGAAACAATAGTGTATCAGCTTAGCTTTTAGAAGACTTATACCTGAAATCTTCATTATTCCAAACAAGACATAAATGAAAACGAATACTTATATGTATTGTGTGTTTCCCCTCTAGTCCACAGGGTCCTGCTTCACTTTGCAAGCCTTGGAATCACCTATGGACTTTGATGTAGTTAATGTTTAACTAGTACACCTTCACGCCGACTAGATTTACCAAGAATTTGGTGGTGCCCAACCAGTCCCATACCTGGTTGGCCCTCTCCAGTGTCGAGCCAGCACATTCGTCTGGGTCATCAGCTAATGGAAGGAAACCGCGCCACCGACCATTATAGGTCAAGGCTCTACTATGGAGCCTTAGGAATCTCAGGTTTTTCAGTCAGCCTTGGCTCCCCCTTCCTACTGCTGACCCAATAGAGATTTTATGCTTTCACCAATGTCACCACACCTTCTCACACCACAACCCTTCACACACACATCAACTCTTCATTCATACAAGGACACCACTCCATTTCTTGTGCAAATCGGTGGTTCCTTTTAGGAACTTTATAGGTGACTTTCTTGACTACAAGTTAGCATGGCCCCACTCACACAAGGATGTTACCCCTTTTTACTACACAACTCCTTGGGTTTGTCCAACCCTTCCAATATTATTTAGTGTGAGCATAGAAAGGTTACCAATTCCTAGACAGTCCTTCTGCGTACCCTTATTCACTTTGCCTCTTAATGTGCAGTACCAATTGGCATCTATGTAGGCTGACAACACAAGAAGGATAAGCAGGATTATCAGTATTGCTTCTCAAAATTGTATCCGCATTCCATAACATTCACTATCAAGTATTGAAACACCATGAATGCATCCATCCCCTTAGGGTGTAGTCAATATTGACAACCCTATCATGAACCGGCACCAAAAAAGGTGTGCACCCCCTTTCCGATGTGATCCATGTAGGCCCTAATCATACTCAAGCAGTCTGAAATGATATAAATAAATTAGAGCATGCTCTGCATATTAACCCTAATAATTTAGATATGCATGTTCTTATCTAGGGTCACAGAATACTCATTCATTTTGCAAATGTATCTTTTCTTCATTTGCGAAGAATGGGGGCTCCCTTCTTTGAGTCAACAGTTCTTCGGTTTGCCACCCCAATCTTTCCACGTTCCATAATCCATACACGCCTTCTCAACATAGTTTTACCATCTCACTCTCATGGTTTTCCAACATTCAGCTCAGCTAAGATGTCATCCTTAAAATATCAATGGTGTTTCACCTATTTTCAAAGCATGGGGTCCTTCCCATGGAGTTTGGCTTCTGCAGGTCATTACACATGGTCTTCCCGCAATGTGTCTTCCTGGCACATTTATCAAATAGCCAAACAGTCAGCAGCATTCAATAAAATTCAAATATGATTTTCCTTAATCATTCGATGACATTAATAATTAAATTCAAGTATGAATTTGCAATTCTGTTCTCTACAGAAATTGATTTGCTTAGCCATGAGTCTATTCTCATATCGTTTGGCTCTTTCTCATGGTAAATTCCAATCTTCATCATGGAATTACCCACATTTTCCATGCCCAAAACAATCTACCTTAAATCTGAAACTTCAATCAGCCAAACGCTTTGTAAGTCTCTTGTGCATATAATATTTCATTGTTGCAACAGTCACTGAAGTGATCTCAGAATTATAACACTCAATAATTCAAACACCCTCAGCTATTAACATTTGAAATGTAATGAAATATATATATATATGCATCATCATCATAATAAAATTGCAAGACACAGTCACATCATTTATGCAATTTAAATGAAGCTTTAGATACTCATCACTTCATAGCCGTATCAATTTATGCAACTCATGTCTACCTTCTATATTCAATCATTCTCCTGCATTCACAGCAGCTCATGAAATGGTCTCAAGATTAACAATAGTTCAACATTTCATCTACCATCTAAGTGTAATGAAACATACACTACAACCATGCATTCACATAATGCATCTCAACATGTGCACCCATACCTATGCATGCACATTACAATACTCACATAATCTTTTAATATGCATTTACTCAATGCGTAACCACAAGATTGTACATAATATTTTAATGCACATCTCCTCAATGCAACCCTACATTAATTTATGAATACCATGTATTCAACATATTATGGCCTAACCATGATTACCACACATAGCATGCACTACCATGACAGGGCCAGAAGTTCTCACTTCCCTTGGTTATTTAAACTTATAATCCAGCATACACAAATGGCATGTTATAATTTCATGTGAATGCATTGAGGTTTCTAATCAATTATAGGCTGTAAGGATCATTTTCCTCACTTACCCGCACCTCATCATACTCAGTAGATTAACATTCTATTGATGCCCCGGAGATCGCAGCATCAATCAGAAAGGGATCCTCCCCGGTAGACTATCCCAATTAGATTGTCCACCGTTTGGTGTGGGAAATCCGTCCGGTTAGCAGTTCCGGAAACCGTGGGTTTGGAGATTTTCTCCAGTTATACTGGTTATGGCCCGGTCCACCGTTCTTTTAATTTTTTATGTTTTGGAATGATATGCAAGTGCCTAGTCTAAATTTAATCTAAATGCAGAACTGGAAAAATAGATCTATATCTAAAACTGAAAATAAATCTAAACTATCCCTGCAAGGAGCAAATTGAAAGCATGAGTAATGAGCTGTAGGAGTTATCTAAAAAATAAACAGACAACCATTAAATCTTTAAAGACAAAGCTACAACAAAGGTAAGAGATATCACAAGATAGCTTCTAATTAAATATAACACATTCCATTACTCATGAAAGAGAGAATTCATTTGCATAGAAAGAAGTAAGATCATTCACTGCGAAGAAATAATTCAGAACAGTAAAGAAAGATCTCACAGTAAAGTATGGAAGTCACAAGAGTAATCCAATATACAACCAATCTTCATTTCCTTGCAAAAAGACGTCCTCTCCAGGCTCTTATTAGGTAGATTTAATTTCTTGAAACAAGTGCAAGGTAACTCGTACAAGTTCAGAAACTAATATTTCCCTGCCAAAAGTCCTCTACATTACTTTCTAACTTCTATTTATAATGTTACAGAATGCCCTTTGGGCTGCCACCTGGCCCTTTACACTTGTCACCTACAGACTTTTCCCCTTATAATAGACAAAAATGTGACCTCCCTTTTAACAAAACATTATTTAAAAAGGAAAAGGACAGCTGTCCCATAGCTCCACGTTTTATACATCTAAAAGCCAAATACAAAAATAAAGGAATTAACGTCTTAATATCAACGCATTCATTCTTGAGCAGGCGCTCCACTGGGGAGAGAAGCACTCGAACTAGCTGTTGCTGCTGCTGCTACTGGGAGAGAGGAAATCGGGTATTGCTGTTGCTGCTGCTGGGAGAGAAGAATTTGGGCTGGCTGTTGCTTCTGCTACTGCTGCTGCTTTCTTCTCCTCTTCTGCAATGTAACTAAACCATATGCCAGTGTCCCTTATAACTACATTTGTTGAGGCAGGGAGTAAGATTTTTGGAGAAGTTACATATTTACCAAGCTCTGCTCCAATACCTTGAATTTCTGTTACTGCTGCTTGGTGTATTTCCTTAAGCAGATGACTGTGTATTGATGACATCCCAATATAATGTTGGAGATCATCAATGGCTAAGACATCAATCTTTTTCACATATTCCATTTGGATGCCCAGCTCTTCCTTCAGGTCAGCTAAACGTTGTTCTTTGCCGGGGAAATCATCAAGGGACTGAGGGAAACTCAACTTACATTTGTCATGCACTTCATGGATTCTTTGGTAAATCCCGTTACTTTTATCCATTGTCCCTCGGATCTTGGCCATTAGCTTAATGCTACAGTTTTTGCAAAATTCCAGAAGGGCTATGTCTTCATTAAAACCATCTTCAAATTTGAATGGGAGATGCATGGGGAAATCTACTTTTCCTTCTCTCCATTCTATTTGGCTCAGGATATTTTCCTTAACCCGAGTATATTTAGCTTTAAGCCTATAGGCCTCTGCATTAACTTCTTTTAATCTAACCACCATGGCCTTGAGCTTGCATACTTCCTCAGTAATTAGTTTCTGTGTGTCATGGACTTGCTTTAGGATGCTACAGGACAACTCATGGAAAGGAGACATATCTATAACTCTGCTCTCCGCCTGCTCTAATTGCTCACGCAATGCCAGCTTGTCTGCTTCTAGATGGGACACTCTGGCTCCTGCATCTTTCTTTTCTGCTTCTACAATCATCATCTGGACTGTTAGTTGTTCCCTTTCTTCTTCTAAATGGTTATACTTGTCTGACAATTCTTTATGCTCAATAGACAGGCGATTATACCTATTCACCACGAGATCCCTGTAGGCTTTCTCATTAGCCACAGTATGTTGTAGCATGTGATCTCTCCTCTTTGTCGACTCAACCTCTTTAACTATATCAACCACATTGTCTAGCGTTGCTTTTGCTGTCTCTACAGCGGCGGATGCCATAGCTAAGGGAGCCTTGTTTGCGTTCACTGTGGTCTCCCAGTGGGTAACAATATCTTCCTGGAAGAGTCTCTTCATCCTCTCTTCCGATTTAAGGACCATTTCCTTCCTCTTCTTATCATAGACAAATTCATCCCATCTGGACACGATATGCTCTTCCGATGGAGTATACGGGACGATTGGGAGATCTATAATATCTATTTCTGCTTCCGCGGGTGGGGTCTGGACTACCTGAGCTAGATATGTTCCCACATTTTGGGTACCAGAGACACCTGCTTGTGCTATGTCCGCCTCCACATTTTGAGTGCCGGAGACACTTGCTTGAGATGTGTCTATCTCCATGTCCTGAGTGTCGGAGCCTCCTGCCTGGGCATCTTCAACTGTCTTGAGTTCTTCTTCCGTTTTTTGCCCTACTTCAGTTTGTTTCTTTCTCTCTTCTTCTTCAGCTTGCGGTTGATTCTCACTTCCTTCCACCTATTTTGCATCCTCTGCTTCTTTCTGTTGTTGGGCTTCCTCAATTTCTTTCTGCAGCCCTTCATTTTCTACTTCTTGCTGCAATCTTTCCACTTCAGCTTCTTGCTGCAATCTTGCCTCTTCAGCTTCTTGCTGCAATCTTGCCTCCTCTCTTAACCTTTGTTCTTCTTAGGCTCGGGCATCATCCGCTTCTTTCTCTTTCTGTAGGCTGGTCTTTTGGGCCTTGGTGGAGCTGGAGCTTGCTCCACTACCGTGGCGACAAATCTGCAGCTCAGTTATGTTGTTGATGCCTCTGAATGCCGCTTCCTCGGCATCATAATAATGGGCGTACTCAAAATGAGCATAAATTTCCTTGCAATTCTCAGCAACTTTTCCTCGCCTATCATTCCTATGGAAAATTACTTCGCCGAAGTGGAAAGATTTCAGCTCTTGAACAAACTCCTCAGCTGATGCAACCCCTGAGAATTTGTAAGCTCCTATGCAGAAGGGTAGAGGGGGGAAAGATGCCTTATGCTGCTTGTTAAGCACTGCTCCAATTCCATCCAGGAAAATTTGTCTCACTGCCTCCTTGAGGACCACATAGTCAGTAGCATACCTCGAAAAAATATATGGAGCTTTAGTCCCTCCAAAAATTCTGATGTAGGTGCCTTGTTCTGAGAAATAAAAATCTCCATAATTTTCTAGGATCTCCATGGCATTTTCGGACAGACAGTTGGGCTCTTCCTTGAATATCTGCTCATATAAGGGCATGATGAACCCCTCACAGATGAGCTTATAGCTGGGTTTGTAATTTTGATCCCACATCATCCTATAAGCAGTGTAAATCGGGGTGTTGGCCCTATCCCACGTGCAACCTAGGCTGGGAAAAGATAGCTTGGCCAAAATACAATCAATAAGATATGAGGACATGTAAAATTCTGCCTTTTTTAAGGCCAGACCTTCTCTTGCAGCAACTACCATTGATGTTAAACTGTCTGACAGGATAGTAGCCCAGCCAAACACAGTTCCTTTGAATGCCACGAAGTGGATGATGGGGACCCACTGTATCTTGTATACGGTGCCATCGGGCATGCCGAAGATTCTGCATAACATCAGGGTGATTAACCTGAAAGGAGGTCTTAGATTCTGGACATCATACTCATCATTACCTCTCTTTCTTAAGTGCTTTCCTGCGACCAATAATTTTTTGGCCATTTCAATATTGTTCATTTGGCCCAACCATTCATCATTCAGGGCTTGCTGGGGACGTGGGAATTTATAGGCTGCAGCAAGATATGCTGGGTGGAATGAGGCGATGGCTATTTTCCTGCTGTCATGTAATACCCTTGTCTCCGCATTAGTATGCTCTAGTATCCACCCAATTACTTCAGAACATGGGAATAGTTCTGGGCGGGTAGCAACCCTAGCTATGCCTGAAGTTCTGATGTTGAGATAGATCTGCCCCTCTTCTAGTAACATATCTGAGATATCTTGGTCCCTGATCATCCTGTAAATATTGCCCCACCGGACTTCGGGAGGGATACCGGTGGTGCATTTAGTATCTTGGAACATAGTTTCAGTTCTAAGTGGTACTGGCTCAGGTTCCGTCATTTTAGCCTTCTTCCTACCACCTTTTGGCATCTTGGCTTGTCCTTGCTAGCAACCAAATACAAGTCATTATAAAAATGTGCAACCTGTTATGAGATTTTAACAAAAGAAGGATCACTTAAACATGCTAATGAGATATATAAACAAATTAGGAAGCTGGATGTTGGGGAAGCAAAATAAATCACTCCAAACAAGAAAAAAAAAATAGACTTGATTATCTTAAGGAAACCAAGTTTGGAATGTTCTCGAAAGGGCACGCATATGACGTGATACAACCTACTTCCCATCTAGTCCTAGGAGAGAGGGTGTCCTTCATTGTTATGGTTCAAATGGTTAATTGCGGGTTAGCTTGGATTGAGACAAACTTAAGACGAAACCAGGGACCGCATTCCACATTCATGAACAGGTGAGGGGTTTCAGCTGACCCGACCACTACCGTTAATATCTACTAGACTTTGTATGGCCGGCTCGGGACTTGAATGGGGTGACGACGCCTGGAATATGGCGGGTGAAAACTTGGGTGATTACAGTTTTGGCTTTTAGCTGGTGGGACGAGAAACCCATGGGGCCTCGGAGGCTTTGAAAGACAAAATAATGGTATATGCAACTAGTGCCTATCGGCCACGTCTTAGAAAAAAAAGAAAAACTCAAAGGTAATCTGACGTGTAGATGAGACAAAATTAACGGTTCGAAACCTACCTGGCAACACGAAGATGGCTGAATGAGGTGGACATGGACGTGGTCGAGCTGAGCTGGAGCAGTCTAGTGCGGTGTCCAACGACGTTTGTTTAATTGAAAAATAACAATGCGTTCGACCCAAACCCCCACCGTCCTTTTAAACGGGTTAGGCATGTGTGGCACTAACTTTGGTGGGTGGCGCCATTAAAACGTTTTTTAAAGTTTTTACGTCGCGGTCTTTTCAAGCCGCCTCGGCAGTTGTGTGCGACCGTCATTTGCAGGGCGGACTCACGAATTTCACCCGCAACTGCGGAACGATATAGAGAATGGCTTCGACGTTTCGGAAGAGATTGGCGTATCCTTCCGAAACACAACCTTAGGAGAGTTGTTGCGAGCATTTTTTACGGAGTCATCCCGCAGTTTCGGGGAACTATACGATTTCTTTCCGCAATTGCGGAACCATTTCATGAAGGTTCCCGCCGTTTCAGAAAGGATTGGGGAACGACTCCCGCAAATCGAAGAAAAAGTATAAGTCTTTCCAAAAGCGTTCCGTGGGATTTCGGGAGAATATAGCAAACGCTTCCGCAGTTTCGGAAGGCTTTCGCGAGTGCTTCCGCAGTTTCGGAAGGCTTTCGCCAATGCTTCCGCGGCTTCGAGAGAAAAACAACTTAAGAATTTTTTCAAAAGAGACTAAGTCTTTCGGTGGCTTTTCGGGAAAATAAGGTGAATGCTTCCGCAGTTTCGGAAGGGAAACCCAAAAGGTTCGGCTGTTTTGGGAGGGATTGGTGAATGACTCCCGCAGTTTCGGGAGGATAAGTTGAATGGTTCCGCAACTGCGGGGGCTTTCTTCAAATGGTTCCGCAAACTTCGAGAAAAAAGTTTCTAAGTCTTTTCGGGAGGCTTATGCGAATGGCCCCCACAGTTTCGGGAGGATAAGATGAAAGGTTCCGCAACTGCGGGAAGATAACTCAAATGATCCCGCAATTTTGAGAAGATAACTCAAAAGGTTCCGCTGCTTCGGGAGACTTTCCCAAATAATTTCCGCAACTTCGAGAGAAAATTTCTAAGTCCTTTTCGAGAGGCTTATGCAAATAGCTCCCGCCGTTTCGAGAGGGAAACCCGAACGGTTCCCGCGGTTTCAGGAGGATAACCTGAATACTTCCGCAACTGCGGGGGACTTTCTCAAATGCTTCCGCGACTTCAGGAAGATTTCACGAATTTTATCCTTGGAAGAAAAGACTTGGAATTCTCAAAGCAGGATTTTCATTTGAAAACAAAGTAAAAAAGGAGAATTGACCTCTTACAACAGTCTTTCTAGAAAAATAAAGGAGGGGCCCCAATATGTACAAAATTTTGGGGGGGGGGGGGATGTTGCTGCAACAACACATTCACATTCAGGTACTCAATACCATATGCAAACCAAATCAACATAGTTGAACATAGTTGAAGGGATCTTACAAAATCCTCTTTCAACATTCATGCAATTAAGCACAAATAACCATTACCTGCATGGTTGTCATTAACATCGTTTGATGTTACCTGATCAATTGGCCTCTTACCAAGGCTTCATAGTTCTTTTTCCAACCTCATGCTCGTAGATTTGTTGCACCATCTTTTCCTCATAAGGTTGTTGGTCATATGCAACAATCATCATCCACGCCCTTAGTCATGCTTCGGTTGTCTTTGATTTTATAACCATTGCAAACACGACTAGTTATTGAACAACCACCATAATCATCTTTAAGTGGCACATTGCATATGCAAAACCTCACTATTCTACCAATATGCAATATCATATATATACACAAGTATTTTTACATGCACTGTGTAATGTTTATCAATATTCCATCTATTGCATATTCATTTCAGCTATCTAATCTCTTACATTTTCAATCATGCTTCTATGGTCTGATTCATACAACCATTATCAACAACATTACTGGTGATCAACCATAAGCAATACCATTAATGGGATATTGCATGTGTAACTTTCACTACCTTTACCCATATGCAACATCATGCTTTATGCATAAGCGATTCACATGCACTATGCAATGACTCCTTAATCATGCCCATTAATTCATATGCATTACCCTCTTGCATTTCCAACATACCTATGCCATAATTCTCAACTTATGAAACTTAGGAAATATAAATACAATAGCAAGAGAGGAGTTAAGGAATTCCCCCTTTCCAATTCCTCATAGTAGCATGGAATTTCCTCTTCCGCATCATAGTTGATCCAGTTTCATGGGCTCTCTACCATGCACACAAGGTATCATTAGTTGTCATTTCTCATCAAGTAGAAATTTAATACAAATGTAAAACATTCTTAGTTGCTACTTTGCAAGCATGCAATTCTTATGCTATAACATAAAATAGTTAAGGTGAGAAGCTTCCCTTTTTATCAGCATTGTCTTACTTTGCTCCGATAGAATCTTTCTCACCATTGATGACGTCTCAAGGGGACAATAGGGGTCAAGGGGGCGCCCTCTTTTTTTTTTTTTGTAAATACTTCACTTTCGTGCAATCTGGCACATGAGTTCAAATCCATTTTTCAACTTTCGGTACCAGAAATTAACCCTGGAAAACAGTTGAAATTCTCTGTTTCGGTGGACTTGGCAATTCTCTTCTGACCCGTTGCGGACAAACTTGTTGAGTTCTTCCGGTCGAAAAGTCAGCTTTTCCTTCCGTCATTGCGGCAGAACTCGCCAATTCCTTCTAACACTGCGGCGCAAACTCACCAATTCCTTCCGAAACTACGGTGGAAACTCGCCAATTCCTTCCGACACTGCGGTGCAAACTCACCAATTCCTACCGACATTGCCACGGAAACTCGCCAATTCCTTCCGACACTGCGATGGAAACTCGCCAATTCCTTCCGACACTGCGGTGGAAACTCGCCAATTCCTTCCGACACTACGATGGAAACTCGCCAATTCCTTCCGACACTATGGAGGAAACTCGCCAATTCCTTCCGACGCTGCGGTGGAAACTCGCGAATTCCTTCCCACACTGCGGCGGAAACTCGCCAATTCCTTCCGACACTACGGTGAAAACTCGCCAATTCATTCTGACGCTGCGGCAGAAACTCACCAACTTTTTCCGCTGTTGCGGTGCAAACTCGTCAGCTTCCTCCGACATTGCGGCTCAAACTCGCCAACTTTTTTCGCCGTTGCAGACGAACTCGCTGAGTTTCTCCGTCGTTGCGGAAGAACTCACCGAGTTCTTCCGGTTTGGCGAACTTAAAAATTTTCGGTCGACCATTTCGGCAAAAACTCGTCAGTTCCTTCTGCCGTTTCGGTGAAAACTCGTAAGTTCTTTCCGATACAGACTTATAAATTTTTTCAAAAACACTTAGAAAAATTTTCGAAAATTTGAAAGTTTGAAATTTTTCTTAATGGTCTATAATGAGTAGGAAGCATACTTACCCCTGCAAGCTGTGATAGGTAGCCCATGAATGCCCAATGCTGCAAGCAACATCTTTTATACCAAATGTAATGTACCCACCCTTGGACCCAGTGCAAGGAAGGGAACCTGATGCCATTCTATGGGGATTTTCATAAAACTCAACCAATTCATTAGATGCATATAGTTAAAAACCATGTGTACAGACGTAAATCAAACAAATATGCATAGCGGAAATAAACTCATCCATACACATGTTTTCATATGCACTGAATATATCAATAACCGTCATTAATTTAAACACTGCAGAGGCAAAAAAGATAGGCAAAAAAACACTTATCTTTGTTGTGCAATTGTCCCAAACAACTAGCTATGTCACTAGAACGTTCCTCCCAACCATAGGTCTCTACCCAGCCTATATTCTTTCAGCACTTAGAGACCCCCCCCGAGCTGGGCATGATATCTACAAGGAAAAGGGAACCCTCAAGCACAACACAGCCCAAAGCAATGGATACCCAACTCAACCCCAGCATTCTCCTGCACCCAAAACTCAGATATGGGCTCTGGAACACACTTTCAGTAGTGGGACTTAGGAACTAGATGGACAAGGGTTTTCCCCAAAACGTAGGCCCAACAAAAACGGATTTGTGAGAGGGAAAATCGTCCATAGGGAAGAAAATGATTTCTCCCACAGATATACAAGCAATCAGTGAGTCAAAACAGCCTCTATGGTCCCCAAATCAATTTCCCTTTCTTCCCCACTGTTACACAACACAAAAACACCCTTCCCAGCTAGGAGATTGAAGAAAGACACAACAAAACCATGGAGAAAAATGCCCAAGTAGCTCTAAATTCATGAGGGAGCAAGACTGATGGTTGAATAATGACTTGGGGGCAATTTCGTGGCTCCTTTCTTGCCCAAGAAGCCAAACACGAAAATCTAGGAAGGGTGGCTTGCCCATACTCGAATTTGGACAGTCATAGCTCTCCATTCCCCAAGGCATTAACTGCCTCAACCAACTCTTGGGAGAGTAAATGATTAGGTACAAAATTCAGCATGGGTAGTTGAGGGTTTGATGGGTTCTCTCATTGACACTTGGCTTGACTTGATTGGCTCAAGGGTTTGAATATTTCCCTCCCAATTTCCTTGTAACATCATGCCCCCATCTCTTGTTGCATTGCATAGCTAGTTGTGGGATTTTATATTAAAATGCATATTTACAATTCTCATGGTTCACTAGCACATGGGTAGCATAATTTCAAATACTTTCCTCTTCTAGATCGAGCGTTCACTAGCGGGGCCTTGGACTTGAGCTCCACGCTAGGAATCATACATAATATGCATACATTATTTACATTATAGCCCAAAATATTACAAGGGTCAAAATGGGGGACATTACATTATAGGGACACATAATTCCAATTGGCATACCATGCTTTTTTCATCCCTATGGGCGTACAAGACTTCTATCAAAAATTCCATTGGCTTCACGCCTTTTCAATTGGTATACAGACTAGAGGAAATACTACCTATAGAGTGTGAGATTTCGTCATTGAAACTCACTGTTGAACTCTTACCCAACACCACCTCCGAGGAAGAATGTTCTCTATACTTGGAAAACTCGATGAAAGCCACTGTGATTTAGCTATGGACAATGAATCTCATAAGAAGCACATCAAGGCCTAGTATGACAAGTAGTTCAAACTTCGTATCTTCAATGAGAGAGATTTGGTCTTCACTTACGACCAAAAACATGATAAATTGGGGTCAGGCAAACTTGAGTCCATGTGGCATGGTCTATATGTAGTTAAGCATGTGTTGGAAAAAGGAGCATATGAACTTGAGGACTACGATGGAATATCTTTGGGGGAGCCTCACAATGGGATCTACCTAAAGTGGTCTTATTCCTAAGTCATTTACGCATTAGTACTTTGTATATTTTTTACATGACATGTGTTTTGCTTGGTGTGACACTTTGTTTCTTAGTGTGTTAGGATCTTATCATCCTTCTTATACCATGTTCTTCTTGGATTTGCAAATGGCAGCATGTTTTGGATTTGCAGACGGATCTAGCTGGCACACCCGTAACCTCGCTTCGGTATCCTAGGTACTCTATTCCCCTATCGGTGAACTGATTAGCTCAGGAGGAACTTGATTTCGGTTTGAAACCAACAATGCCGTCGAGTATCATGCGGTAATTGGATTATTAAACGACGCTTGTTCCTTGGGTGTGGACCACCTTGTTGTCTAAATTGATTCACAACAAGTGGTCTCCCATCTTAACCGAGTCTACACTATCCACGATCCTATGTTACTACGCCTATTCTGGTGAGTACATCTCTTGTAGAGGTCCTTTGATTCAATTCAATACCTGCACATTCCAAGATACATGGACATTGTTGCTGACTCCCTGGCCAATTTCATGTTATATTGGTACATCGCACATTCATAAACATTTCCATCAAATATGCATATAACGACATAACATGTAAAATACACATAGTATATAAGCAAACATATGTAAGATCCTCAATCATCATAAGACACATAATGTATAAATCCTCCAAAGAGTGTTTATATATATATAATCATCATGTAAAAAAATGTGGTACTGGTACAAAATATGAAGCACATAGGCTTTTAGGTAAGTCCTAGATACAAAATCTGAATCCCATGGCTTTCAGTACATATACATCACACCTTGAGCTATCCCTGAGGATGCTTGTGATAGCAAGATAATTGCTTAGGATACTCTACGGAGAAACCGACCGAAGCGCCCTAAAACTCCATCTGTCCAGCGCTGGTACCCACAAGGAAGATCATCGGTGGATATATCTGGTATGTCTACTATCAGTCTCTATAGGTTCTCCTTCAGCTCATCCAATTCCTCCGTTGCATCCTGATGTGCAGCCCCTATGTCTCATATCGCTCCTCTCCTCTCGATAGGAGAAGACCATGCAGGTCGAGATGGACCAACATCTACATCAAAACAAGTGTGAAACATTAGTACTACTCAAAAAACATCAAAATACTATAAAATACAAAAACACAACAGAGTTTTGTTCTTACCTATGTTCCCCCACTATTCTCCCTCAGGAAGAACCAAGTCTAGGTCACCTCTGAAATTGGTATTTGCATATGGATAATCCTCGACGATGAGGATCTATCCGCGTAACCACCTAAAGAAGGTGGGACCATAACCGATGATGGGACCTCTGCTTCCCTGGCAGGCCATGAACTCGCACCACCGTATGATGTGAGGATCTCGCGGATCGAGATCATTTATGTCTACGTGAGTCCGCAATAGTGGAACTTGTTCTAGGAAGAATGATACTACTATAGATCCATAGTCGAACTGTTTTAGCTCACCCCGACGACACTTGGTGAGCTGCTCCTTTAAGCTTGCGAGAAACTCCTCACACCAGGTAAACAATGATGAGGATCTCTTCTCCCCGCCACCCTCTGTATGGTAAACAAAACTGTCTGCAGTGGTATATCATACACATTCTTGATGGGAATCTTCCCAGCAAGCATTTGCCTCCCTGGAGTACAATATCGAGCTACCAAGCTCTCTGTGGACTGATCACTACCTCATGGCCCCGATTATGAGACTGGGGATCCTCTCCTAGATAACCCCGTCAGAAAATAGATGTCCTCCACATCTATAGTCAGAGTGTGGACACCAACCTGGAAGTGTTGTTGATCAGGGTCCCATATCCTGATCAAGTGATCTAGTAACGGTACTTGGGCCCTCATGCCTTGGACATGAAATAAATTGAGTAGCCCGCATTTTTGTAACACATTCATTGAATGCAGATCATTGGCTTCTTGGGAATCCTCGATTTCGTGTTCGCGTTCCTTCCATTGAACCATTTTTCAAGTCAAAACTTGTCCAAACATCAATTATACAAGCATTAGAACATTTCTATGTCTTTGGTTTGGGTTCTTTGGGCCCGATTTTTTATTTTTTCATGTGGGTTTGCACCGACACACCCCGAATTTACACACAGTGCATCGATGATGCACTTTCTCCAGGTATGAAGTGCATTAGAGAGCCCTTGACACACTTCCCATAAGGGGAAAGTACGTCATCCAGAGGGCGCTCAATCCCCTTTGTTATAATCCCCCCCAAAAAATGATGATTAAATGAAAAAATAATCCACTGGAAATGTAGAGGATAGATTTTAGGCCTACCTGATGCTGACGCAGTGAAACATGGCTGATTGCATCTCCCGCAATTGACGCCTGAAGATTGAGCTCCAAAGGGGTAATTTTCACTATTCCAAATGGGTAAAAAACAATGGTGAAATTTCTTTACTATTTCACTTTTTTATATAAAAGAAAGGACTATTCCATTTTTAATACTTTTCTTTTGGGTTTTTTACTATAGTTTGGTAATCATTTATGCCTAAGCACCTCATTATCGATTCTAATCCAATTTTTGGAGTTCACAGGTCAATTAAAGTTGTGTTCTGACTATTCGGCAAGTATCATGGTCGGTTCATGCTTGTTTTCAGGTATGAATGACTCTTCGAGTGTTTTTTATGCTATTATCCCACTCATTGAAAATCAAATATTAATGGAATCAAGCTTACTTTTGTCCTTTCTCGTGTTCGTGAAACTATGAGAATACGTCACCGAGTTTTATTTTATTGCTTTTTCAGGCTCATAAAACTCCCACAAAAAAGGAACCCCTCGGAGTTCCTCTTTAATCTCTTTTCAGACACCCTAAATATGAAAATATCTCCATGAAAACTTGATGCCTTCACGCTTGTAAAAGTATTCGAATGATCATCTTTCTGGTGATAGTTTACCCCTTTTTCGGACCAGGAGGTACTATTTACGAAAAAGGAGCACTCCAGTTAATCATGACTGGAAGAGTTCTCTCTCATATTGTTTTATCCTTTTTCGGATGAGGAGACTAACTTTTACGAAAAAGAACCTTTGGAGTCTTCTTCAGTTCTTTTCGGACTCTCCAAACATGAAATGATGACAATTTTACCTTCTCTGAACTCGTTAAAATATGACATTGAAGGGCCCATTTTGGGACGAACACCTCATATCTCAGGTTCATAAAAAATTTGGGATTGGGCTCATTCGAAGGATGTGATATTCCTAGCATTTGCTAGCCTCATCAAGCTCGTTAAAAAACAAAAGAGGTACTCATCAATCATGATGGGGAAAATGAAAGAGTTTGTGTTTCATTGTAATTATGGCAGTACTTAGTCACTCTTGAACATGGCACTTGTTTGCATATGCATCTAGTACTTGGGTAATCTGTTTGTCCCCGAGTCACACCAACTTCATGAGTCTTTCCACTCCTTTGATTCATCCAAAGAATGCTTCCAACATCAGTTTAATTAGGGTTTTGTGCAATTCTCGTCATGTCAATACTGCCAAGTCACACCATGCCCATGTTCAAGAGATGTATGTTCATCAATTCAACATCCACAGTCATTTTACCTTCTCCATGTCGGTATTTACCGATTCAGACTCAAAAATTGCTCTACTGTCTTATTTACTCCAAAACATATTTGATCATGTTTCATGTCGATGATGGGGGATACATCATGGCCCTCCTTCAATGGATTTATCCTTGTTGACTTCAACACATCATCCAAGGATTAAATCTAGAAACCAATCAAGTACCTTGGGCCTGTAGGCCTTAATGACAGGTTACCTCACTTTTAACATGAGTTCACATCATTGGCTCTTGATTGAAAGATTCCATCGATTGTTCAAACTCAAACCATTGATTCACATTCGATGGTATGTACTATGATACCTTGGGAATCATTGACATCAATGGTGATCTCCCTTGTGCTTGTTAACGGTATACATCAATGACCATTAATCAAGTGATTTCTACCAGGTTTGACTCCAAGACATTGTAATCACATGGTTAGATTTGTATCATTGCGGGTTTGGTTGAAGACCCTGGGTTAAGTTAGAAATCTCACCCAGGTTGCGATGAAGATTTTTTTGAGTCATATTACATGGATCCACTTTTGTATTGGTCTTGGCTTAGTTATCATCTCATCATGGATCTATGCGTGTATCTAGTAGCCATGATTGTGTTCAGTTGGTATTTTATATCATGTATCTACAATGTATTGGTCGAAAACCATGTTGCAAGTCATGTGAAACATATATCTCAGAGTTAGTTGTATTGCAGGAGTCTATTCCGACTGATGATCTTTGCCTCAATCCTTCATATTGCAAATAATTTCACCTATCTTATTTTACCATCTTCATGCTTTGGGGGGAATTCTGTTACACCAAAATCTCATCATCATGAGTCATGTGTCATCTCTATTCCTTAATCCTTGAAGTTCCTTGGCTAACACATCAAAAGGAAGGTTGTTGTCCTTTCCATTTACCTTTTTTAGTCAACCCAATGCACCTTGCGTTCTAGCATGGAGCGTCGAACTCAAGGTGACACACTCTGCATCTTGGCAGAGTGCGTCATTGATGCAGTGTGCCTGTGTGCAAGGTGTGGTGATCTACCTCTGATGCGTTTTGCCTTCATGCAAGGTGCATCGGATTTGGTTAAAATGGATAAAAGGAAGCTTCGAGTGGTTTCTCGAAGCTTGGTGATGTGGAGGCTTATCCCTAGATGCTTGGAAAGGTGGCACTCAATCCCCTAACCTAGTGGGATGATCCCTTAAGACTCTCCCCTAAATACTCAACCTATTCTATCCCTTTCTCCCTATATATACAAACCCCCTCTCCATTTTTAAGGGAGGAAGGATTAAGCACCCATATGCTGGTGGAATTTGGTCAGGACTATCTTCTTCATCCATAGGAAGCTAGGAGGCTTTGGATCTTTGAGGCAAGATCATTTGAGTTGGAGTCATAACATCAAGGCATCAGTTGTAGCTCTCTACTTTGTATCTACTGCAAATTACATTTAATATAAATATATTTCCATAAACTTGTTATGTATTATAATATTGTTTAGGATCGGCTTCTTTGACCGTTGATCTAGTTAGATTCATAATCATATGATTTCATATTGTTCGTTTGTTTCCACTTGCTCTATCTTGTTTTGTAGCTGGAGATCGAAGGACTGGAAGTAGATCAAACGAGGAGAAGGGAATTGCGATCATGAGGTAACTCATTCTCTGATCTACCTTGCAATTTAATCTAACTAGGAAAGATAATTATGTTATGTACTTTTTTGTTCTAGATATAAATTATTTAGGCTACAAAGATCATTTTTTTTCCACATTAACAGATTGTCTTCAAACAAATCTCATAGGACAAACTATCCTTTATATTATTGATTGGTTTATAGGAAATTTTAACTATATTATTGATTACTTTCAAGGTTTCATAGATAACACAATCTTAAAAAGCAACCTTGCAATTTTAACTGTAAAGGATCATAAAACAACACATATGTCTGAAGTTCCCTTTGAGCCCTTAAATATGGAACAACTTCCAGAATAAGATACAATAAAATACACTGTGACGGTATTTTTTACTCATCAACAAAGACTCTCTAAACAATATATTTCTTAACATGCATCACATTCAAAGGAATATTTTTTACTTATCAACCAAGACACCCTAAACAATATATTTCGTAACATCCACTACACATTCCAAAATCCTTTTCCAGCTGCATTTTGTCTTAAAAATATGAAAAAATGGATAAGATACCTACCTTCATTGGAAAGTCCACAAAGCCCGAGAAACAAAACCAGAAATGAAAAGCAGTCGATGCAACTACTCTATAAATTGACCTACTCATGACACACACACATCATAAGAGGGCCACAACCACTATAAAGGTTAATACAATACTTCATATTTTTCTAGAATCCTCACATTTTTCTCCAAATTTACACCTCCTGATACACAATAAATCCCTTTCACAACCATAACTCTAGGAAGAATTCATATACCATCGAAATGTGGGCAGATCGAACTAATCCACAGTGGATTGGGACACATTGCTCAGACCAAGTCATGCACAAGGTAATGGCCACTATGCAAACAAAATCGTGGTGAGAAAAGAGTTATTGTTCATATCAAATGTTATTTAAGGGGACCACTGCTACGCACACCCGTTTAAGAGAATGCACACAACTACATGATTAATACATCTCCACCTGTGAAGCATCTCTCTTACCATCAAATTATATATATATATATATATATATATATATATATATAAGAGACCGATCTCACAACCAGCTCCAAATATCCAGAAGAGAGATCGATCCCTCACCAATAAATAACACTAATGAATTATGGAGGTCTCTAACTAGACAACTACGACCACCTATGGTTCTAAACTAGAAGAGAAGACCCAAAGCATTTAAATATCTATCCTTATCTACACCAATATGAAGAGTAATGTATATGGATTAAATTGCAAGGAATTACCATGGACATTTGGAGGTAGCCTAAAAAATCCCTCCTTTAATAAATGTGGAGTCAGGCCTCTACCTAATAGGAAAGGCACAACTTGAATAAATGTGCATTTGCTTATAAATCTGGCATAAGAGATACTATAAAATAAATGGAAAAAAAAAAAAAACATGAGAGAAACCGTAATAGAGCGATACCTGTACTTACTTGAAATCTGGACCAATAAAAACAAATCATACAAACGCTGAATCCAAAGGAAACCAAATGTTAATTTTAACTTTGTTTTTTCTTGCAATGTTGTTTAAATGTATAATATTTCATAAATTTTACCAGGGTTTGAAAATCTTGTGGGTTATATGCTATTAAAAACCTATAGGTCATAAAAAATATAACACATATCCAGAATCAACCCCATCTAATATTTCATAAATTTTACCAGGGTTTGAAACTCTTGCGGAATATATGCTATTAAAAACCTAAAGAGCATAAAAAATATAACACAGATCCAGAATCTGTTGAGATATTGTAACTTCAAAGAATATTATATTTGTACTTTATTATTCTGGAGATGTTTCATTCCTCCGTGAATATCTTATTGTATATCCGGAGATGTTTATTCCTCCGTCGGAATGTAGTAACTTGGGTTATTAGACTTTCCTAGTGGGGGTCGTCCTTGTATGTGTTATGTGGGTCAAAGGGTTATTAGACCCACCATGTGGGGGTCGGCCCAATCAGTTATAATGGGGTATTTAACCTAATGGTTAAATACGAGCCTACATGTACTTGTGTAAAATACATATCAGAGTAGTGTATAAATAGAGGAGGTGTGTTTCTCATTATACACATTCACTCACTTGAGGATAGAGCACTTGTGGAGGAGAGGTCTGCTATTGTGGAGGAGGAGATCATGTCTCAGGGTTTCATCTTTGTATATTTCTGGTCATCTATATTGAGGATGCTTTGCTGGGTTTTCTACCCCATGAGGGTTTCCCAGGATAAATCTCTGTCTCTTGTGTTTATGCTATGCTTGTTGTTTCTTCAGTGATCCTGTATATGCTATTATTGTGAAATGGAATGTAATGCTGATATTTTCTGTCTTAGCATATTGAATTTTAACATGGTATCAGAGCTAACCTGAAGGAAGGCAAGGTATGGCACTTACGACACTTGCTTTACTTACGACAATTTGAAGGTTAGGGTTTTACATAGAAAAAACAAGTCATAGTGGCACTTTCACTATAAATCCATTTCTACAAAGGTTCAGGGTCTGAAACGTTTACAGGTCGAAGATAACATCCCCAGGTACCTTGTGTCCAAAGGGCACCCTCATATTCGTTGTACTTTATGAGTTATGATCAGTACAAGTTAGGGTTTCTGCCTCTTCCAGATCTCAGTCAAAATCAGGTGACCTTGGAAAAAAGGTCATAACTTGGGCTACGAAGCTCCAAATGAAATTTCGTAAAAAGTGACAGGTAGTACACAGACTGTACTATCTCCGGAAACTTTTTTAGAGGCCGAAGGTGAACCAGTGACACGTGTCACGCCGTACAAGGTTTCTCTCCTGTTTTATCCCATAAACAGGTCACGTTGCGACACTTGGCATAAATCTCTCTCAGAGAGTCCAATTGAGGTCAGACCTATCATGATGGAAATATAACAGGTCTAGCTATCTCAGGAAAAATTTTCAGAGGCCGAAGTTCAAACAGTGACACATGGCATGCCGTACAAGTTCGCTCTCCTGTTTTATCCCATAAACAGGTCACGTTGCGACACTTGGAATAACTCTCTCTCAGAAAATCCAATTGAGGTCAGACCTGTCAGGATGGAAAGATGACAGGTCAGGCTACTGCAGGAAAAAGGTTTCAGACCCTGTGGAGCAAAAATTTCAGAGTTATAGCAGAAACAATCAGGTGCATATTTCTGTCAAAACAGAATTATTTTTGGAGCACCTTTATTCATGGCTTCCGGAATTTAGGGTTTCGAAGAAAGTTAGAATTTTTAGAATCAGAGTCCACGGCTGAATGCTACTCAGGAAAATCGAAATTTAGAGACCAAGATCGAATTTTTTTGGTTGGGTAGAAGTCCGGGCTTGATCAAACCCTAGTTCGGGATTTTGATCAGAAAGATGGAAAATTAGGGCTTCAGCAAAAGTTGGAATTTTTGAAGTCTGTAACCACGACTAGAAGCTCCTAAGAAAAATAAGAGTTTAGAGCCTTGGATCGAACCTTTTGATTGGACAGAAGGGTGGGCTTCATCATACCCTAGTTCGGGTTCCTGTCCAGAAGATCCAGAAGTTTCGAAGGCAATTTTGAGGGGTCAAATTTTAGAGATTTAAAAATTGAAGAATGCTAGTTTGATCAACTCAACAAGACACATTCTTCCATCCATTCAGAAGTGTGAAAGTCAAAGATTGAATTTTTAGGGTTTCTCTAGCAAACCCTAATCAAGCTCCAGATCAAGTTTCAGGGGGAGTTGAGGCTAAGGACTTACATAAGAAGACTACAAGAAGTCTCGACAGGTATGACTTAAGGAGGTTCAGGTATGTCTTGAAATCTGATTCTTGATTAAGTTCATAATGTGTTTGTCTTCATTTTATTTATTAGTACAATCTTGATTAATGTTATTAATTGTCTTATCACCCTAGTAACAGTATGAATGCATGTGAATGATCGAACACATTCATTGATTAGGGCTATATGATTGTACTTATGCATTATGGTGTTGTGTGAGGTTGATGTTGTCTGCTAACAAGATACAGGTACATCACAAAAGACAAATCAAGTTCCATGACCATGACCACATGAAGACAAAGACTCATCCATAATATTTGTTCTACTTACGAGGTATGTATGACTTTTGTTATATTATGCTTAACCTATGAGACATGCAGGTTCTAGCTCAGGATCTCTAAATCATTGAAGAGATTGTTTAGGTATGTTGTACATAACTAAGCAGGTATACTAATCCAGGTATGTTTTCCTATGTCATGTTAGAATCTTACCTTGTGTTAGGATCCCTTATATAAGTATACTTGGTATGATTGGTTATGCTTATTCATAAAGTTAGTAATCAAGGGTTTATGCATATTATGTCTCTTATCTTGGTTGATGATTTAACTAACTAGATCAAACAAGAATATGCATGAGTAAAAGAAGACTTCCTTGAAACTATGAATACCAATGATCATGACTGTACATATTCAAGATTATTTAGAATTAGAATGTTTTGAGAATATACTAATGAATGTATGTTTGTGTATGAGTTCATGAGGATGACACTAGTGCACACTTGAGCATGCACAGTGGTACAGAATGAATAGAAGTTCAAAAGACATATAGAAGATCAAGCGGGAGGCAACCACACAAACATAAAAGATAAGTATTTGAGTTGTTATTTGAAATAGTAAATGATATTGCTTGTATCCATATTTGTATTCCTAGAATACATCATGCTGAGTGTAAACATTCATAGAGCATTGAACAATATACTACTAATATGCATATGATTGGTAAGTTGGACAAACATTCCATTGTTGCTTGTCTAGAATGAAACCTCTTTGCTGACATGTTGAGAGCTGTGCACACTCTCGACAGTATGTTTTGGTAGAGATGGAAGGCATCTAGATAGTCACTGTATGCATACAGAATATGGAAAAGTGTTGTGCCAAAGTATTGGTCAAAACAGTTGCATAACTATGTAAATGATATCTGTATGCATAATAGGTTATCATGTCAATATGATTTGATGATTATGAAGTATTACTAATCCTGTACTTAATTTTGATTTGTAGGAAAGATCATGATGAATGATGAACACTGAACAAGCGATGGATGTTCAACAAAAGATTTACAAATCAAACACACTATAGAAGGCTTGTGGCTAGAAGATTATCTTAGAAAGAGGAAGAGAATCATGATGAGATGTTTTTCTCCAAGTGAATAGATAAAGACCATTCTCTTAATGGTGCAATTAAAGAAGAAGTGTGAATCAGGTTCTGTATGGGTATCCAGGATTGATAATAAATTGATGAGCTTAATTATCACCATGGGTGATGTGGATCTCAAACTTTGCTACAAGGTTGAATATGGTTTCTATACATAGATGACATGGATGCAAGAAGGAACTCACCACAGAGTTTGAATGATATTGAGGTTCATATCAATAGACCCATCTAACGAGAGATGGCATAGATAGATGGCTGCAGAAATGAAAAATGAAAGATCTCATATTGATGCATTGCTTCCTAGATCTGGAAGTATGGCAAGGATCAGAAAGAATCTTTCTCAACCAGGAAAAGTTTGTCGAGAAATATTAAAAGGACTTGAGGTGTTGAAATGGCCACTCTTATGGATTCCAACTTGATGCTGTTAGGGGATGACTCATCAGAGTTAGTGGATATAACTCTGTACAGTCAAATTATTGGGTGATTGATGTATCTAACATATATTAGGTTAGATATATGCTTTGTTGTGAACACCTTGAGTCAGTATCTAGTGGAAACTAGATGTGTTCACCTGATAGTTGCAAAGCATGTGATGAGGCACCTAAAGGATACGATAGACTTTGATCTATGCTATCTTGGAGATCATGACTTTAGATGGCAAATCAGATGTTGGTTGGGAAGAAAGTGTATCAGATAGGAAGAACACATCAAGAGGATGTTATTGTCTGGGATTAGCCATGATCTCGTGGTTTAGCTGGAAGCAGTCTAGTGTGGCTCTCAACACAAGCAGAATATATGGTTGCTTGCTCTGCTAGTTGTGAAGAAGCTTGGCTTCAGGATTGGTTTGAATTAGAGATAGAACCAACTGTGATCCTATGTGACAAATAGAGTTGTATGAAGATGACAAAGAATCTAGTGTTCCATGATAAGTCAAAGAACATAGGGATCTAACAAGATATGACGCAGAAAGGAACTATAAAGTTTGAATTTGTAACAGGTTACCGATGTACTAACCAAACCTCTGTCTCGAGTGAAATTTGAATACTTCCAAGACAAGCTTGGTGTAGCTCAAAAGGACCCTCCTCGAAAGGGGGAGTAGTATAGTCACTGATGATGAGATTGTCTCATCGAACAACAAGGTCGATGATGAGGTAACCTGTTCTCTACACCTAGATACTTAGAAATATTTAGATTTAGGACTCTTATGCTTAGAATACTTAGTTTTACTTATACATGCTTTTGATGATAGATGTATTGGTGAGAATACATGCTTTTGATTATAAGATGTATTGGTAAGAATACATACTTTTGATGACACATGTATTGATTAATGTACTTGTATGGTTGAGGATACTTGTACTTGTATTGATGAGAATACATGTGGGGATTGTATCATTCTTGAACACTTGTTCTAAAGTGAGCCGTAGACAGGTGTCTCCGAGAAAGAAAAGGGATTGTATCATCCTTGAACACATGTTCTAAAGTGAGCCGTAGACAGGTGTCTCCGATAAAGAAAAGGGATTGTATCATCCTTGAACACATGTTCTAAAGTGAGCCGTAGACATGTGTCTCCGAGAAAGAAGAGGGATTGTATCATCCCTGGACTTCAGTCCCTGAATTGATCCGTAGACGTATGGTCTCCGAAAATGAAGTCCTCAGTGGACAGGTAGGGATTGTATCATCCCTGGACTTCGGTCCCTGAATTGATCCGTAGACGTATGGTCTCCGAAAATGAAGTCCTTAGTGGACAGGTAGGGATTGTATCATCCCTGGACTTCGGTCCCTAAAATTGATCCGTAGACGTGAGGTCTCTGAGAATGAAGTCCTTAGTGGACAGTTGAGGGGATTGGATCATCCCTACACTTTCAGTCCTAAAGAGAGCTGTAGACGTGAGGTCTCCGAGAATGAAGTCCTTAGTGGACAATTGAGGGGATTGGATCATCCCTGGACTTTCAAGTCCTAAAGAGAGCCGTAGACGTGATGTCTCCGAGAATGAAGTCCTTAGTGGACAGTTGAGGGGATTGGATCATCCCTGGACTTTCAGTCCTAAAGAGAGCCGTAGACGTGAGGTCTCCGAGAATGAAGTCCTTAGTGGACAGTTGAGGGGATTGGATCATCCCTGGACTTTCAGTCCTAAAGAGAGTCATAGACGTATGGTCTCCGAGAAGTGGGGATTGTATCATCCCCGGACTTCGGTCCCTGAATTGATCCGTAGATGTGTGGTCTCTGAGAAGTGGGGATTGTATCATCCCCGGACTTTGGTCCCTGAATTGATCCGTAGACGTGTGGTCTCTGAGAAGTGGGGATTGTATCATCCCCGGACTTCGGTCCCTGAATTGATCCGTAGACGTGTGGTCTCCGAGAAGTGGGGATTGTATCATCCCCGGACTTTGGTCCCCGAATTGATCCGTAGACGTGTGGTCTCCAAGAAGTGGGGATTGTATCATCCCCGGACTTTGGTCCCTAAATTGATCCGTAGACGTGTGGTCTCCGAGAAGTGGGGATTGTATCATCCCCGGACTTCGGTCCCTGAATTGATCTGTAGACGTGTGGTCTCCGAGAAGTGGGGATTGTATCATCCCTGGACTTTGGTCCCTGAATTGATCCGTAGACGAATGGTCTCCGAGAAAGTGATTTTTTATTATGATGTGGTTACTTGTATCGGTAGGATACTTGTATTGATGATGTGGTTACTTGTATCGGTATGGATACTTGTATTGATGATGTAGTTACTTGTATCGGTAGGATACTTGTATTGATGATGTGATTACTTGTATCGGTAGGATACTTGTATTGATGATGTGGTTACTTGTAACATTATGGATACTTGTATTAATGATATGTGTACTTGTATTGGCATGAATACTTGTACTAATGATGTGGATACTTGTATTGTTATGGATACCTGTATTGATGATGATGCTGATGATCGTGTGATGACGATGCTGATGATCGTGAGATGACGATGTTGATGATCGTGTGATGACGATGTTGATGATCGTGAGATGACGATGCTGATGATCGTGTGATGATGATGCTGATGATCGTGTGATGACGATGTTGATGATCGTGTGATGACGATGCTGATGATCGTGTGATGACGATGTTGATGATCGTGAGATGACGATGCCGATGATCGTGTGATGACGATGCTAATGATCGTGTGATGACGATGTTGATGATCGTGAGATGAAGATACTGATGATCATGTGATGACGATAATCGTGAGGATCCAAATGATGATATTGTTGTAGCTGTTCAAGTGCTACAGAAGATAAAGACTCAATACTGAAGATGTCGATGTTCTAGTATTGAAGATGTTCCAGTAACTGCTTGAGTTACTGATGATGTTGAGAAAGCTTTCGATGATTTATAGATGTATCATGTTTGATGTTGATGACTCCTTGCTCACGCAGATGCTGTTATAATATCCTTCTCGTTAAGTGGGAGTGTTGAGATATTGTAACTTCAAAGAATATTATATTTGTACTTTATTATTCTGGAGATGTTTCATTCCTCCGTGAATATCTTATTGTATATCCGGAGATGTTTATTCCTCCGTCAGACTGTAGTAACTTGGGTTATTAGACTTTCCTAGTGGGGGTCGGCCTTGTATGTGTTATGTGGGTCAAAGGGTTATTAGACCCACCATGTGGGGGTCGGCCCAGTCAGTTATAATGGGGTATTTAACCTAATGGTTAAATACGATCCTACATGTACTTGTGTAAAATACATATCAGAGTAGTGTATAAATAGAGGAGGTGTGTTCCTCATTATAAACATTCACTCATTGAGGATAGCGCACTTGTGGAGGAGAGGTTTGCTATTGTGGAGGAGGAGATCATGTCTCAGGGTTTCATCTTTGTATATTTCTGGTCATCTATATTGAGGAAGCTTTGCTGGGTTTTCTACCCCATGAGGGTTTCCCAGGATAAATCTCTGTCTCTTGTGTTTATGCTATGCTTGTTGTTTCTTCAGTGATCCTGTATATGCTATTATTGTGAAATGGAATGTAATGCTGCTATTTTCTGTCTTAGCATATTGAATTTTAACAGAATCAAACCCTAAACATAGCATAGATCTAGAATCAAGTCCTAAACATAGTGGGGGTCTATGGTGTACTTATGAGATTTATTCCCTTAGAAAACATATTTGATATCTGGAGCACTAGATCCACGAGCAGGGTTCGATTGGTCTGCTATTTGTCTCCTTATCCAGCTTGCTCCTTGCTCCTCTTCGAGAATTCCAAGTCAAGGCTCCTAATATCGGTGCAGTTGAGGTTGAGCTTAATCTTGTGCGGTTCAGGGTTGAAATGGACAAGCAATATTTCATTATGTTTTGTTTTACTTCTTCTATTATTTGTTTTATTTTATTTTTTGTTGTTGTTTTATGTTTTTATTTATTATATTAATGTTTAGTATAAACATTAATATATCTAATAAATAAAAACATAAAACAACAAAACACACACACACACATTTTGGAAATATATATAAATATATTGTGTCACACACACACACACACATTTTGGAAATATATATAAATATATTGTGTCACACACACACACACATCGATGGAATATATATAAATATATTGTTTCATTTGATGGTAGGTGTTGTGGGAGCTAGGGACATGTGACTCCGTCGACTGACATTATATATATTGCAGGTTATAACAAAATTATGGCTATGGGGATGTATGTTGATGGGTATAATGACGCTAGTTGAAATGTCACGATCAATTATTTGGTTTCTAATTGCAGCTAGGACGATGTTGTAGAGGGGATAACAGACAAGTTTGGCATACTCGTTGGAGAGGAAGAACCATATTTGATGATTATAATAACAAAGGATACATTGTCATATATTATTTGAAAACAATATTAATTATCAATGATCAAGTTGATGAAACGTTAATGAGGGAATAACCCACTGAATCCGTGAGGGGGTCTAGAATTTACTAAATTCTAACACTGCAGATGGATGTAGAGACCCCCTAAATTCTAACACTGCAGATGGATTCAGAGACCCCCGTTTAAAAGCGCACACAGCAGAAACAAAATCAAACAAATATACCTTTGCACAAAGCATTGGGATCTTTAATGGTTCGAAACCAACACGCTGAAATCTACTATAAGGCTTCTGGGTACTCCATCATATGCTAACTAGTATATATCAACAATACAACAAATGAAAAATACACATGAACACACAATATGGGACAAACAGATATTATATTATCACTTTGGGACACAATATTACAAATATATTTCGGGCTTGATTTTCGGATGTCTCAAATGAGAAATCCTTCTTCCTTTTATAAAAGGTAGAACCCCTTCAAGAAGCTAGGAATATCTGAGATAGGATTTTGTCCCTTATGACAGATCTACGACATATCTCTAAAAGATATTGAGATCTTATGGAAAATATTTGCAAATCACACTGTGGATATTCTTTATTGAAAGAACCCAGGAAAGAAATGACATAAAGAGAAAAAAGAAATGGTCGACAAACTAGCAGACCATTATTATGGTACAAAAAGTTACAAAGTGGATATTCTTCACAAGAACCCATGAAAGATTAGACTTAAATTCAGTCTGGTGGACTGTGATCAAAATCAAAGAACTCATAATCAAATCCATCATAGACATCATCACTGTTAGATCCTTGACCAATATATGCAGGAAAGACTCGTTTTGAAGTTGTACCATACGGCGAGATGTTCTCCATCCATGTTGGAGGATTCTGTCGAAAACATGCAGAAAACCATGACTAGATGAAATGTCTCTGACAAAATAATTCGGGAATTGAAACTTCACCAAATAAATTATTTTCAATATTGAAAATAACCTAACACTTTACTAGTGTCAGGATTAGGTTTAACTATTGCACCCTTCCAAAATAATTCAAACTGGAACACACTGAATGCAAGTGCACCTTCTTCTAACTCATGCTACAATGTTGATATAAACCAAAATGGAGAGCCTTTCTCCAATGCAGAAACTCTTGGAACATAAAGAAAAAACAAGATCTTCATCCATGGACTCCAGATCCTGTAATTGTTTTGAACATCCTAACAGTAGAAGCAAATTGCAATCTTCGAATGTTCTCGAGAAATTTGATGAATGGCATAGAAATCAACCCACCTGAGTGATGGATCAAAGATATATGCAGAAAATTGGATTTATCCTGTGAAGAGATGGAAATGACCAATAACTATATTTTCATGATTAACTAACATGTTGTAGTTAATATCATAGCCGTGTCTTCCTTGAGAAGAATCCATTATATCTTGAAGAATCTACTGTTGAAGTTCTGTCGGAAGACTCTTTACTCTATCTCCTAGACAATCAATGCAAAAGTGTGGATGGAATTCATGACAAATATGTACATAAAATGTGTTTCTCCTACCACCCTGAGAAAAAGAGGATTCACCTCGAGTGAATATGTTGATGTCACGAACGGGAGTACCTTCTCTGGTGAGCATGCCTGCAAGATGGTTTTATTTACCATCTTTATAAACAATGTCAAAATCAAAACCCTATAACAATACCTCCCATCTTAATACTCAGGCATTTCCTTGTTCAAGTAACCTTTTATTGCCAAGCATACCTTTCATGTGCTTCAGTCATGTTCGAACTGTAAAATGAACACTTTTGAGAAACAATCTGAATCGTTGTATTCCCTTTTTGACAACCAAAATTTCCTTATGAGATGAGGGGTATTTTATTTCAGCATCAGAGAATGTACCAGAAGTATATGCACATATTTCATCTCGCTTGGATTTTTTTTGCAGGAGGACTGATTCCCATATTTTATAAGATGCATTAGTTTCTAAAATACAAGGCAGATATTGGTCTGGAAATGATAATGGTGGAAGCTTTTGAATATTTGTCTTTATCCTTTTGACTGCAATTGTCATAGCATCCGTCCATTATGAACTTGCTTTTAAACTTCGCTAGAGCAATTTTGTGTCGTTGGATTGATTTTGATAAAATTGTCGAATATAATTAAGACAACCAAGGAATCTATAAACAATCTTGATATCTTGCAAATTATCTAGGAAGTTCAACAGTTTTTGTAGAACATGCAACTGGAGAGTGACTTTACCTTGGGAAATTTGCAGTCCCAAAAACTCAATAGTTGTTTGGTCAATGATAAACTGTTCAGATGAAGAATATAAAACAAGTCCATGTCTGAATACATATGCATAAAATTATTCTAAATGCATTTTATGTTCAGCTATATGTCTGCTAAATAAAATAAAATCATCAATATATACAATCACAAATTATAAAGCCCTGAATATGTCCTCCATTCGCTTATGAAATTCCGATGAAGCATTCTTTAATCCAAAATGCATGACTGTGCACTGATATTGTCCATGTGGAACAACAAAATCTATCTTAGAACGGTTTTCTGGAGTTATGCCAATTTTCCAAAATCCTTTTTCAAATCAAATTTACTATATACATTGGCTTTAGAAATTTTTGACAAAAGCAGTTCTTTGTGAGGAAATGGATATCTGATTGGATCTAAAGCCTGATTCAATTCATCATAATTAACAACCAGTCTCTTTTTACCTCTTTTTTGTCTATAATGCTTGTTGACATAGAATTATGGACAAGCCCATGCACTTTTGCATGGCTCAATTAACTTTCTGTCGAGCAACTGTTGTATTTCTTCTTTGCAAGCTTTCTGCTTTGTAGGACTCATGTTGTTGGCCAAAGATTTTTTTTGCTTAATGACTACATTCTTCTTGTAAGGAGGGTTGACATGATATTTCTCCCTAGTCCATAATGCATCTGGATAGTCGGAAGTGCAGTCTTATTTCAATTTTCTAATAATATCTGCTAAAATTTCTTGACCATGGATGTTTGCATGCTTAACAATCTTTTTTATTTTAGTCAGATATTTTACTGAATCTTCAACCACATCTGGCTTATCAGCAGATATTCAAACTATAAATTTCGTTTTGACTGGTACTAACACTTTTAAACCTTGCACAGTAAACTCAACTGAGTCTTCTCTTACTGCCATGGGTAAGTGTTTTTTAACAAAATCATGGCCTAATAGAATATCAGCTTCTGTGTCTAAGAAATACAATGTTACAAATGTCTTGACTTTTCCTAACATGATAGGAAAATCTGGAGCTATAAAATCAATCTTAATGAGTTCTTTATTTACAACTCTAAAATGGATAGATGTAGTCTACCAAAAATATGTAGATATAGCTTTATACTTACAACAACTATTCATGGCGCCAATGTCTATATGTGCATCAAGTTTATAAAGCTTATAGCCTTCTATTTTATTCCAATCGGAATGACCATCCGGTCACCAAGACTCTTTTGTTCAATGACTGTATCAGAAGGAGTAGATTCTTGTGTTGGACAAAAGCTATGAGATTTTCTCATTGTAAGTAGTATATATTATTACTTTAACTCTTCCAACTTATGCAAATAAATATGAATGCTTGTATCCAAATTGGCTAGTTGTTCTCTTCCATCTTTTACCTTGTTTTCAAAGTAAGTTATTTTCCTCAAAAGAAATGACTCACCTTGATCTTGTGGGAAATCATCAAACCAACTTTCATTTTCTGGATCGAACTCTGTATTCTTTGGTTCTGGAAACTACTGAGAGAGTTCATCAATATTTTATTGCAATCTTCTTCTGATTATTACCAATCATGGAGAAAGGTTGGCCTTTATTTCTTCAAGTTCTTCTATTTGTTTTCTTTTTGAAGAAACTGAAAACATGAAACATTCTAAAACTAGAAAATTGCTAATGAATGTACATTCAATGCCTAATCTATTTCAGCATTCTATTGATAATTTTCTGAAATCAATTCTTTTTGTGTAAGTATCATACTCCGATTCAATTTCTGACTCATGGATTGAAAAACCTTCGTCTTCTAATTGCAATTCTGGAACTAAGTCCCATTCAACAGGATTGTATTATGTGTTGAATATTTCACAGATTTTATGTTGCATCTTTGTCTTCTTATCAGGACAAGAGTTTTCCCAATTCCCTTTTTTCCACAAATATAGCAGGATGATTTTTTCAGAGGTGTTGATATTTTTCTGAAGATAAATCTTCTTTCCCTATTTTTGAAGAAAACATTTTTGGCAGGCTTTCTGAAAACGTTTTGAGAAGAGGAATGGGGTAGGGATCCACCATGCTTCTGTGAGGAGCAAGTGCAGGAAGAAGAAGAATCCTTTGGAGGTTTAGGCTTGAACCAACCATAACTAGCAGTCTCTCGAAACTGCTGGCAAGCGGACTGTAAGAGGAAGATGTGTTTTTTCAAATTCTTTTGTGTCTTCATGGCGACACATTCTTTTTGGAGAGCTTTCAATACATGCTGGTGAAGACCAACCAAAGAAATATCTTCAATATTTACATGGTGATCACTCAGATATCTAGAGACCAAATCAGGTATCTTACCAGGAAAAGATGCAAGATAATGGAAGAGGTATGCTACATTCCGATGATCAGTAATCTTATAAAGCATAGACTGCATGGTACAAAAGTAATATGGAAGTAAATCAATGTTGCATAGCTTCTGTTACATAAACATTTGAGCAGTGTGTGAAGAATCTGTAGGAAATGTGCTAAGGAATTCATGTGCTAAAGCTTGGATTAAAGCTTCAAGAGAATCTGTATCATCCATTGTGTGTTCATTTTCTGTGTTTGAAAACTTTTCCCACCAAATATTGACAATGCCTGTGAAATCCCAAGTTAACTGAATAGTGATATCTTTCCATGAGGACCTGCTTTCAGCTTTCCTCTGAAATTCCCATGCATTTATTTTTTGGAAAAAATTTAGAATTTGTTCATGAGACAACAATCCAAATTAATTATCAACGTATTCCCAAAGCCTTTTGAAAAATATTTGGAATCAATTTTAACATCAACATTTTTTAACTCATTTGTCCATCTGACAAATGGACTTCTTAACTTTTCTTGACTAACATCATGGCCTTTGACTTTCCTAGCTTGATTATGAAACAAATGAGTTTCAACTCTATTTCGTTTACTAGTATTAGGGCCAGAAGATTCTCCAATCTCTAAATCAAATGAGATTTGGGAGGATGTCATTTCTATTTCTTGAATTTCTAACTTTGCAACTCTATGTTTCATTAACTCAAATTTTTCTCTAGCTAATTCAGCACCTTGCTGAATTCTTTGCAACTAATGAGGAATTAGTTGATTTAAATATTTCTGGGAGACAGAGCTATCAGGATGGTATCTAAATTTATATCCGTCCTTATCAATCTGACTATATATGGGAGGTGAAGTAGGATTTGGAATAGCTGACTGCAAACTGTTGGCATATTTGGCTATGATGTCTAACTTAGACTTAGTGTCACCGGGCTTATCTTTTCTTTCTCTTTGAACATTTTTCTAAATTATCTATGGAACCATAAATATGGTCAATGGTGCCATGCAATGTTTTCAAATTTTCTTTAAGTTCTAATACATTGTTTAATTTAGTTCACACCAAGATATGACCAATAAATTACAACTCTCACAAGTAATTCTCACACAACTAGTCAAGAACACTGAAAAACAATCACATATGATGCAAACCGAATTACTCTCATGAATAATAGTACATTAGCCAACCTTGGGAAAGTAATAGGCTGTAAATATATATAATTACATCAGAGATTCGAATGCATAAGGATTCCATTCGAATCCTCACAAAAGAAGACTTACTAAACTTATGCAAAACCCCCATGGGTGGCAAGTGTTCTTTCCAAGTCTCCTCAAAGGTTCACGAATTTATGATTTATTGATCAGATAGTTATGTATGATGGACACTATCTGAACTGTAAAATGATCACTTTTGAGAAACAATCTGAATCGTTGTATTCCCTTTTTGACAACCAAAATTTCCTTATGAGACGAGGGGTATTTTATTTCAGCATCAGAGAATGTACCAGAAGTATATGCACATATTTTTCCTCGCTTGGAGTGTTTTTGCAAGACGACTGCTTCCCATATTTTTTCATGAGACAAACAATCCAAATTAATTATCAATGTTTTCCAAAATCCTTTTGACAAATCTTTGGAATCAATTTTAACATCAACATTTTTTAACTCAGTGTGTCCATCTGACAAATGGGATTCTTAACTTTTCTTGACTGACATCATGGCCTTTGAATTTCCTAGCTTGATTTTGAAAGAAATGAGTTTCAGCTCTCTAGTATTAGGGCCAGAAGATTCTCCAATCTCTGAATCAAACGAGATTTGGGAGGATGCCATTTTTATTTCTTGAACTTCTAACTCTGCAAATCTATGTTTCATTAACTCAAACTTTTCTCTAGCTAATTCATCACCTTGTTGAATTCTTTGCAACTGATGAGGACTTAGCTGCTTTAAATATTTATGGGATCCAGAGCTATCAGGATGGTATCTAAACTTATAACCTTCCTTATCAATATGACTGTATCTAGGAGGTGAAGGAGGCTTTGGAATATATGACTGCAAATTGCTGACAGATTTGGTTATGACGTCTAACTTAGACTCAATTTCATCAAGCTTATCTTTTCTTTCTCTTTGAACATTTTCTAAATTATATATGGAACCAAAAATATGGTCAATGGTGCCATGCAATGTTTTCAAATTTTCTTTAAGTTCTAAGAAATTTTTAAATTTAGTTCACACCAATATCTGATCAAGAAATTACAAATCTCACAAGTAATTCTCACACAACTAGTCAAGAACATTGAAAAAAAGGTTACATATGATGCAAACATAATTAATCTCATGAATAATAATACATCATCCAACCATGGGAAACTAATAGGCTATAAATATATATAATTACATTAGAGATTCAAATGCATAAGGATACCATTCAAATCCTCACAAAAGTAGACTTACTAAAATTATGCAAAATCCTCTAGGTGGCAAGTGTTCTTTCCAAGTCTCCTCAAAGGATCGCGAATTTATGATTTAGTGATCAGATAGTGATGTATGATGGACACTATTTGAACTGTAAAATGAACACTTTTTAGAAACAATCGAAATCATTGTATTCCCTTTTTTACAGCCAAAATTTCCTTATGAGACAAGGGGTATTTTATTTCAGCATCATAGAATGTACCACAAGTATATGCTTATATTTTGTCTCGCTTGGAGTGTTTTTGCAGGATGAATGTTGTCAATATTTGATTAGACGCATCAGTTTCTAAAATATAAGGAATATCTTGGTCTGGCAATGATAATGGTGGAAGCTTTTGAATAGTTCTCTTTATCCTTTTGACTGCAATTGTCATAGAATCCGTCCATTCTGAACCTGCTTTTAACCTTCGCTGGAGAATTTTTTTGTCGTTGGATTGATTTTGATAAAACTGTCGAATATAATTCAGACAACCAACGAATCTCTAAACAGTCCTGATACCTTGCAATTTATCTAGGAAGTTCAACAATTTTTGTAGAACATGCGACTGGAGAGTGACTTTACCTTGGGAAATTTGCAGTCCCAAAAACTCAATAGTTGTTTGGGAAATGACAAACTTGTCAGATGAAGAAGACAAAACAATGACATGTCTGAATACACATGCATAAAAATTTTCTAAATTCATTTTATGTTCAGCTATATCTCTTCTAAATAAAAGCAAATCATCAATATATACAATCACAAATTCTAAAGTCTTGAATATGTCCTCCATTCGCTTATGAAATTTTGATGGAGCGTTCTTTAATCCAAAAGTCATGACCGTTGACTGATATTGTCCATGTGGAACAACAAAATTTGTCTTATAACGATCTTTTGGAGTTATGTCAATTTTCCGAAATCCACTTTTCAAATCAAATTTACTATATACATTGGGTTTATAAATTTTTGACAAAAGCATTTATTTGTGAGGCACTGGATATATGATTGGCTCTAAAGCCTGATTCAATTCATCATAATTAACAACCAGTCTCTTTTTACCTCTTTTTTGTTCAGAATGCTTGAAAACATAGAAGGTTGTACAAGCCCATGCACTTTTGCATGGTTCAATTAACTTTCTATCGAGCAACTGTTGGATCTCTTCTTTGCAAGATTTATTCTCTGTAGGACTCATGTTTTTGACGAAGCTTTTTGTGGCTTAATGACTGCATTCTTCTTGTAAGGAAGGTTGACATGATATTTATCCCTGGTCCAGAATGTATTTGGATAGTCGGAAGTGCAGTATTCTTTCAATTTTCTAGTAATATCTGCTAAAATTTCTTGACCATGGATGTTTTCATGCTTAACAATCTTTTTTATTTTAGTCAGATCTTTTACTAACTCTTCAACCAAATATGGCTTATCAGCAGATATTTGAACTACAAATTATGTTTTGACTGGTACTAACACTTTTAAACCTTTCACAGTAAACTCAACTGAGTCTTCTCTGATTGTCATGGGTAAGTGTTTTTTAACAAAATCATGTCCTAACAGAATATCAACTCCCATGTCTAAGAAATACAATGTTACAAATGTCTTGACATTTCTAACATGATAGGAAAATCTGGAGCTATAAAATCAATCTTAATGAGTTCTTTATTTATAGCTCTAAAATAGATAGATGTAGGATACCAAAAATATGTAGGTATAGCTTTATGCTTACAGCAATTGCTCATGGCGCTAGTGTCTATCTTTGCATCAAGTTCATAGAGCTTATAGCCTTCTGTTTTTATTCCAATTGGAATGACCATCCTGTCACCAAGACTCTTTTGTTCAATGGTTGTATTAGAAGGAGTAGATTCTTGTGTTGGAAAAAAGCTATGACCTTTTCTCATTGTAAGCTGTATATATTCTGAATTTAACTCATCCAACTTATGCAAAGAACTCAGAATGCTTGTAGCCAAATTGTCTAGTTGCTCTCTTTCATCTTTTACTTTGTTTCCAAAGTAATTTATTTTCCTCAAAATAAATGACTCGCCTTGATCTTGTGGGAAATCATCAAACCAAATTTCATCTTCTGGATCAAACTCTGTATTCTTTGGTTCTAGAAACTGCTGAGAGAGTTTGTCAATATTTTCTTGCAATCTTCTTCTGATTATTACCAATCCTGGAGAAAGGTTGGCCTTTCTTTCTTCAAGTTATTCTATTTGTTTTCTTATCGAAGAAATTGAAAACATGAAACTTTCTAAAACTAGATAGTTTCTAATGAATGTACATTCATTGTTTGAGCTATATGAAGATTCTATTGATAATTTTCTGAAATCAATCTTTCTGTGTCAGTATCATACCTAGATTCATTTTCTAACTCATGGATTGAAAAACCTTCGTCTTTTGATTGCAATTCTGGAACTAAGTCCCATTTAGCAAGATTGTATTATGTGTTGAATATTCAATAGAGTTAATGTTGCATCTTTCTCTTCTTATCAAGACAAGAATTTACCCAATGCCTCGTTTTTCCACAAATATAGCAGGATGATTTTTTTAGAGGTGTTGATCTTTTTCTAAAGAGAAATCTTCTTTTCCTATTTTTTGAAGAAAACGTTTTTGGCAGGTTTTAAAAACTTTTTAAGAAGAGGAATGGGGTAGGGATCCACCATGCTTCTGTGAGGAACAAGTACAGGAAGAAGACAAAGCCTTTGGAGGTTTAGGCTTGAAACAACCATAACTAGCAGTCTCTCAAAACTGTTGGTAAGCAGAATGTGAGAGGAATATGTGTTTTTTCAAATTCTTTTGTGTCTTCATGGGGACACATTCTTTTTGGAGAGTTGTCAATACATGTTGGTGAATACCAACCAAAGAAAGATCTTCAACATTCACATGGTGATCACCGAGATATCTAGAGACCAAATCAATTATCTTAGGAGGAAGAGATGCAAGATAATGGTGGAGGTATGGTACATTCCGATGATCAGTAATCTTATAAAGTATAGACTGCATGGTACAAAAGTAAGCTGGAAGTAAATCAATGTTGCATATCTTCTGTGACATAAACATTTGATCAGTGTGTGAAGCATCTGGAGGAAATGTGCCAAGGAATTCATGTGCTAAAGCTTGGAATAAATATTCAAGAGGATCTGTATCATAAATGATGTGTTCCTTTTCTGTGTCTGAAATATTTTCACACCAAAGATTGACAATTCCTATGAAATCCCAAGTTAACTAAGTAGTGATATATTTCCACGAGGACTTGGTTTCAGATTTCCTCTGAAATGGCCACGCATTTATTTTTTGGAACAAATTTAGAATTTGTTCATGAGACAAACAATCCAAATTAATTATCAATGTCTTCCCAAAGCCTTTTGAAATTTTTTTGGAATCAATTTTAACATCAACATTTTGTAACTGATTTGTCCATCTGACAAATGGAATTCTGAACTTTTCTTGATTGACATCATGGCCATTGAATTTCCTAGCTTGATTATGAAAGAAATGATTTTTAGCTCTATTTTGTTTACTAGGATTAGGGCCAGAAGATTCTCCAATATCTGAATCAAATGATATTTGGGAGGATGCCATTTTTATTTCTTGAATTTCTAACTCTGTAGCTCTGTGTGGCATTAACTCAAATTTTTCTCTAGCTAATTTAGCACCTTGTGAATTCTTTGCAACTGATGAGGACCTAGTTGTTTTAAATATTTATGGGATCCAGAGCTGTCAGGATGGTATCTAAAATTATATCCTTCCTTATCAATCTGACTATATCTGGGAGGTGAAGGAGGCTTTGGAATATCCGACTGCAAACTGTTGACAAATTTGGCTATGATGTCTAACTTAGACTCAATGTCATCAAGAATATCTTTTCTTTCTCTTTGAACATTTTCTAAATGATCTATGGAACCAGAAATTTGGTCAATGGTGCCATGCAATGTTTTCAAATGTTCTTTACGTTCTAAGACATATTGAGCCACGTCATCGATATTTTGAGAAATACAAAATGACTGAAATTTTGTATAATTATGTAGCTTGATTTGTTTTGTTGGTTCTAGATCTGTAGGACTTCTAAGTTTGACAAATTGCAGATCTTCTTGTAAGGTGCTCTCTTTAAATGTAGGAGTGGAGTTTCTTGTATCCAATCTCCTTTCATTCAATCTGACTAGTTGACAAGAATTTTCTCTAGGAAGAGTAAAACTCTTTAATCTTTGAAGAGTGAGGAACACTCAACACATTTGGAATGTTGTCCATTATGTACTGAAAGATGAGATGATGATTCATCAATGAACGAGAATTTTTTTTTTTTTTTGAATATTTTTCTCCTTCCATAATTTACATGAAGAGGATGGAAACTGACTATGATTAGTGAGATGTTGGTGCATTTGAATATCATATGGATTCATATGTATAGTCAGAGGTAATATTCTTGGAAGAGTAACATAATGAGATGCAGACTGACAGAGGCTAGGAGAAGAAGTGGGTGGATTGGAAGACTAAGAAGAACCAAATCTCAAAAGAAGTACTTCGATCTGACAACTGGACCATTCTGATTTGTTTAGAACCAGAATGTTGTAATTCAGGATAGTTTTTAGACAAGGGAAAATAATTGTTATTCCATTCATCAGATAATGTAACCTGGGAAATCCAAGTTGTAAAGGTGTAGTATTTTCGGGACCACGTTTAGTCAACTTAGGATTGATAGCTGGCATGGTAGTGGAGACAAAGCGAATACACAAAGTGGAATGTAATTGGGAAATCTGGGCTTGTGGAGCCACATCAAAGCCAGAAAACAGAATATAAGCATGTAAAAACTCAATGATATAGGGATCAGTGAGCGATACCTGATATTTGGGACAAGAGATGACCAAGCAGGGCCATTTTTTAGAGGACTTTGGAAACCAGCCAGTAAAGCATCTTCAATTTTTTTAAGACGGAAGTCTAGGATGCATGTTAAACAAGAGGTATTTAAACTAGGACGAACTAAGCGATTAACACCAAACTAAATTAAGCCAATATGAATATATTTGTAACCATGTTCTAAATGCCATAGAATATCTTCTTGCTTGATTAACGGAACTTGATAGAATGACTGACCGACAGTTATAGGTATATTAACAGAGGTGAACCAGAACAATTGAGTAGCATGAACTTTAAACATCGGGAGATCATAAATATTATCAACATCAATTTCAGGTAATTTCCAATTGGGTTGTGGATCATATTTTTGATACACGACTCTAGTATCATATAAATTGTCAGAATTAGTTTTGTTCAGATACGTATTCAACCATGACTATCTTTTTAACATGTTTCTCTCTACGGGATGAAGCATATTCAGATAAATAGAAGTTACTATTGCTGGAAGAATCCATTAGTGAAGGATAAGAGGAACAAAAGTGAGAACATGGAGAATCGAAGAGATTTAAGCTTGGGATGGATTGTTGCACTGCTTCCCAACACGACTATCTGCACCTTCAACGGGACTTACTTCGGGCCTTATACGAAAAATATTCTACCATTTCCTTTCGATGCCAGACTTAAAGTCTAATATCCCTCTTCCTTAAAAGGGAATAATCGCACAGATATAATTGCATAGAAAGAGGATGATCACTCGGGATAGAATCAGAATGTGCAGGATTTGATACCATTTAAAAGCGCACACAACAGAAACAAAAGAAAACAAATATACCTTTGCACAAATCACTAGGACCTTTAATGGTTCGAAATCAAAACGTTTAAATCTACTACAAGGCTCCCGGGTACTCCAACATATGCAAACTAGTATATATCAATAATACAACAAATGTAAAATGCACATGAACACACAATATGGGCCAAACATATATTATATTATCACTTTGGGACACAAGCTTACAAAGATCTTTCGGGCTCAATTTCTGGATGTCTCAAATGAGAAATCATTCTTCCTTTTATAAAAGGTAGAAGCCCCTTCAAGAAGCTAGGAATATCTGAGATAATATTTTGTCCCTTATGACAGATCTACAACATATCTCTAAAAGAGTTTGAGATCTTACGGAAAATATTTGCAAATCACACTGTGGATATTCTTTATTGAAAGAACCCATGAAAGAAATGACATAAAGAGATAAAACAAATGGCTGACAAACTAGCGGACCATTATTATGGTACGAAAAATTACAAAGTGGAGATTCTTCACAAGAACCCACGAAAGATTAGACTTAAAGTCAATCTGGTGGACTGTGATCAGAATCAAAGAACTCAAAATCAAAAATCCATCATAGACATCATCACTTTCAGAGCCTTGACCAATATATGTAGAAAAGGCTCATTTTGAAGTTGTACCATATGGGAAAATGTTCTCCATCCATGTTAGAGGATTCTCTTGGAAACAGGAAGAAAATGGTGACTGGCTGAAATATCTCTAACGAAAGAATTCGGGAATTGAAACTTCACCAAAGAAATTATTTTAAATAACAAAATATAACACTTGACTAGTGTTAGGATTAGGCTTGACTATTGCACCCTTCCATAATAGTTCAAACTGGAACACACTGAATGCAAGTGCACCTTCTTCTAACTCATGTTGCAATGTTGATATAAACTAAAATGGAGAGGCTTTATCCAATGCAGAAACTCTTGGAACATAAAGAAAAAACAAGATATTCATCCATGGACTCCAGATCCTATAATTGTTTTGAACATCCTCACAGTAGAAGCAAATTGTAATCTTTGAATGTGCTCGGGAAATCTAATTAATGGAATAGAAATCAATCCACTTGAGTGATGGATCAAAGATATATGCATAAAATTGGATTTCTCATGTGAAGAGCTAAAAATGACCAATAACTATATTTACATAATTAACTAACATGCTGTAGTTAAATATCATAGTTGTGTCTTCCTTGAGAAGAATCCAGTCCATCTTGAAGAATCTGCCGTTGAAGTTATTTTAGAAGACTCTTTACTCTATCTCCTATACAATAAATCCAAAAATGTAGATGGCATTCATGACAAATCTGTACAGAAAATGTGTTTCTCGTACTACCCTGAGAAGAAGAGGATTCACCTCGAGTGAATACGTTGATGTCACGAACGAGAGTACCTTCTCTGGTGAGCATGTATGCAAGATGGTTTTCTTTACCATCTTTATAAACAATATCAAAATAAAAAACCTGTAACCATACCACCCATCTTAATACTCGAGCATTTTCTTGTTCAAGTAATATTTTATTGCCAAGCATACCTTTGATGTGCTTCAAATCTGTTCGAACTATAAAATGAACACTTTTGAGAAACAATCTGAATCGCTATATTCCCTTTTTGACAACCAAAATTTCCTTATGAGATGAGGGGTATTTTATTTCAGCATCAGAAAATGTACCAGAAGTATATGCACATATTTTTTCTCGCTTGGAGTGTTTTTGTAGGAGGATTACTGCCCATATTTGATCAGATGCATCAATTTCTAAAATATAAGGCAGATCTTGGTCTGGCGATGATAATGGTGGAAACTTTTGAATATTTGTCTTTATCCTTTTGACTGCAATTGTCATAGCATATTTCCATTCTGAACCTGCTTTTAACCTTTGCTAGAGCAATTTTGTGTCGTTGGATTGATTTTGATCAAACTGTCGAATATAATTCAGACAGCCAAGGAATCTATGAATAGTCTTGATATCTTTCAATTTATCTAGGAAGTTCAACAATTTTTTAGGACATGCGGTTGGAGAGTGACTTTACCTTGGGAAATTTGCAGTCCCAAAAAATCAATAGTTGTTTGGGAAATGACAAACTTGTTAGATGAAGACGATAAAACAATGCCATGTTTGAATACATATGCATAAAATTCTTCTAAATGCTTTTTATGTTCAACTATATCTTTTCTAAATAAAAGAAAATCATCAATATATACAATCACAAATTCTAAGGGCCTGAATATGTCCTCCATTCGCTTCTGAAATTCTGATGGAGCATTCTTTAATCCAAAAGGCATGACTGTCCAGTGATATTGTCCATGTGGAACAACAAAAGTTGTCTTATAACGGTCTTCTGGAGTTATGCCAATTTTCCAAAATCCACTTTAACAACCGGTCTCTCATTGGCTCTAAAGCATGATTCAATTCATCATAATTAACAACCGGTCTCTTTTTACCTCTTATATGTTCAGAATGCTTGTTGACATAGAAGGATGGACAAGCCCATGCACTTTTGCATGGCTCAATTAACTTTATGTCGAGCAATTGCTGGATCTCTTCTTTGCAAGATTTTTGCTTTGTAGGACTCATGTTATTGGCCAAAGCTTTTAGTGGCTTAATGACTACATTTTTCTTGTAAGGAAGGTTGACATGATATTTCTCCCTGGTCCATAATATATTTGGATAGTCGGAAGTGCAGTATTCTTTCATTTTACTAATAATATCTCCTAAAATTTCTTGACCATGGATGTTTGCATGCTTAATAATATTTTTTTATTTTAGTCGGATATTTTACTGACTCTTTAACCACATATAGCTTATTAGTAGATATTCGAACTATAAAATTTGTTTTGACTAGTACTAACACTTTTAAATCTTGCGCAGTAAACTCAACTGAGTCTTCTCTGACTGCCATGGGTAAGTGTTTTTTAACAAAATCATGGCCCAACAAAATATCAACTCCTATGTCTAAGCAATAAAATGTTACAAATGTCTTGACTTTTCCTAACATGATAGGAAAATCTGGAACTATAAAATATTGATCTTAATGGCTTCTTTATTTACAGCTCTAAAGTGGATAGATCTACTACCAAAAATATGTAGGTATATCTTTATACTTACAACAACTGTTTATGGTGCCAATGTCTATATGTGCATCAAGTTCATAGAGATTATAGCCTTTTGTTTTTATTCCAATCGGAATGACCATCCGGTCACCAAGACTGTTTTGTTCAATGATTGTATCACAAGGAGTAGATTCTTGTGTTGGAAAAAATCTGTGAACTTTTCTCATTGTAAGTTGTATATATTCTGAATTTAACTCATCTAGCTTATTCAAAGAAATCTGAATGCTTCTAGCCAAATTGTCTAGCTTTTCTCTTTCATCTTTTAGTTTGTTTTCAAAGTAAGTTATTTTCCTCAAAAGAAATGACTCACCTTGATCTTGTGGGAAATCATCAAACCAAATTTCATCTTCTGGATCAAAATTTGTATTCTTTGGTTCTGGAAACCACTGAGAGATTTCATCAATCTTTTCTTACAGTCTTCTTCTGATTATTACCAATCCTGGAGAAATGTTGGCCTTTCTTTCTTCAAGTTCTTTGATTTGTTTTCTTATTCAATAAATTGAAAACATGAAACGTTCTAAACTAGACAGTTTCTAATGAATTTACATTCATTGTCTGAGCTATCTGACGATTCTATTGATAATTTTCTAAAATCAATTCTTTATGTGTCAGTATCATACTTAGATTTAGTTTCTGACTCATGGATTGAAAAAACTTCGTCTTCTGATTTCAATTCTGGTACTAAGTCCCATTCAATGAGATTCTATTCTATGTTGATTATTTCATAGAGTTTATGTTGCATCTTTGTCTTCTTATCAAGACAAGAATTTGCCCAATGCTCTGTTTTTTCACAAATATAGCAGGATGATTTTTTTAGAGATGTTGATCTTTTTCTGAAGAGAAATCTTCTTTTCCTATTTTTGAAGAAAAAAAAATTGGCAGGTTTTCTGAAAACGTTTTGAGAAGAGGAATGGGGTAGGGATCCTCCACGCTTCCATAAGGAACAAGTTCGGGAAGAAGAAGAAGCCTTTGGAGGTTTAGGCTTGAAACAACCATAACTAGCAGTCTCTCAAAACTGTTGGAAAGCAGACTATGAGAGGAAGATCATTTTTTTCAAATTCTTTTGTGACTTCATGGCAACACATTCGTTTTGGAGAGTTGTCAATACATGCTAGTGAAGACCAGCCAACGAAAGATATTCAATATTTACACGATGATCACTGATATATCTGGAAATGAAATCAGGTATATTACCAGGAAGAGATGAAAGATAATGGCAGAGGTATGCTACATTCTAATGATCAATAATCTTATAAAGCATAGATTGGATGGTACAAAAATAATCTTGAAGTAAATCAATGTTGTAGAGCTTCTGTGACATAAACATTTGATCAGTGTGTGAAGCATCTGGAGGCAATGCACCAAGGAATTCATATGCTAAAGCTTGGAATAAATCTTCAAGAGGATATGTATCATCAATGATGTGTTCCTTTTCTGTGTATGAAATCTTGACAATGCCTGTGAAAGTCCAAGTTAAATGAGTAGCGATATCTTTCCACGAGGACTTGGTTTCAGCTTTACTCTTAAATGCCCATGCATTTATTTTTTGGATCAAATTTAGAATTTGTTCATGAGACAGACAATCCAAATTAATTATCAATGTATTCTGAAATCCTTTTGACAAATATTTGGAATCAATTTGAACATCAACATTTTTTGACTCATTTATCCATCTGACAAATGGAGTTCTGAACTTTTCTTGACTGACATCATGGCCTTTGAATTTCCTAGCTTGATTCTGAAAGAAATGAGTTTCAGCTCTATTTCGTTTACTAGGATTAGGGCCAAAAGATTCTCCAATCTCTTAATCAAATAAGATTTGGGAGAATTCTGTTAAATTTTCAGAATTTACTTCAATCTGATCTAGGATCTTAACTGAGAGAACAACATGTACAGCATATCAATCATGGAGACAATAATGCAAGCACACAAGAGACACAAAGATTTACTTGGGGAAAACCATAAAGGTGAAAAACCCCAATAACTTCCTCAGAGATAGATAGAGCAATGATACAACCAACCATGAGAGATAGACATAACCTAGCAGCAGATCCTCCTCCTCCATAAGTGCGCCACTCCTCCTTGAGTGCATGTGTGAGAAGTGAGTGAACAAATAGAGTGCCTCCCGCACTCTATTTATACTTGACTTGACTTGTCTTTTTGCCTAACTCATGTAGGCTCGAACTTAACCACATAACATAATGCTGACTGGGCCGACCCCCAATAGGGTGGTCTAATAACCCTTAGACCCACATGGCCAACCCCCAATAGGGTGGTCTAATAACCCTTTGACCCACATGACTTATACAGGGCCGACCCCAACAAGGTGGTCTAATAACCCATCAAGAATAAGTTACGACATTTACAATATAAATGACGACACTTCCTTATAGAGGAATAATACCATCTCTATAGGAATACAATATACATATATGTGAAATACATTCCGAAGTTACATATACATCAACAAATTCCATTTTTATTTCTTGAATTTCTAACACTGCAGCTCTATGTTTCATTAACTCAAATTTTTCTATTGCTAATTCAGCACCTTGCTGAATTCTTTGCAACTGATGAGGACTTAGATGCTTTAAATATTTATGGGAGCTAGAGCTGTCAGGATGGTATCTAAACTTATAGCCTTCCTTATCAATATGAATGTATCTGGGAGGTGAAGGAGGCTTTAGAATAGCCGACTACAAACTGTTGACATATTTGGCTATGACGTCTAACTTAGACTCAATGTCATCAAACTTATACTTTCTTTCTCTTTGAACATTTTCTAAATGATCTATGGAACCAGAAATCTTGTCAATGGTTCCACGTAATGTTTTCAAATGTTCTTTAAGTTCTAAGACATCTCCATCCATGTCATTGAGATTCTGAGAAACATAAAATGACTGAAAGTTTGTATAATTCTGTAGGTTGATTTGTTTTGTGGGTTCTGGATCTGCAGGACTTCTAAGTTTGAAAAATTACATATCTGCATGTAAGGTTCCTCTTTAAATGTGGGAGTGAAGTTTCCAGTATCCAATCTCCTTTCATTCAGTATGACTAGTTGACCAGAATTTTCTCTAGGGAGAGTAAAACTCTTTATATCTTTGAAGAGTGAGGGACACTTAGCACAGTTGGAATGTTGTCCATTATGTATGGAAGATGTGAAGATAATTCATGAATGAACTGGAACATTTTTTTTTCTTCTGAATATATTTCTCCTTGCAGAATTTACATGAAGAGGATGGAAACTAACTATGATTAATGAGACGTTGGTGCATTTGACTATCATATGTATAGCCAGAGGAAATATTCTTGGAAGAGTAACAAAATGAGATGCATACCGACTGAGGCTAGGAGATGAAGTGGATGGATTGGAACACTGAGAAGAACCAAATCTTAGAGAAGTACTTCCATTTGACAATTGGACCATTATGATCGGTTTAGAACCAGAATGTTGTAATTCAGGATATTTTTGAGACAAAGGCAAATAACTGCTATTCCATTCATCAAGTAATGTAACCTGGGAAAAACCAAGTTGTAAAGGTGTATTATTTCTAGAACCTACTACTACCCCCTCTTGGAGAGCACGTTTACTCAACTTAGTATTGATAGTTGGCATGGTAGTGGAGACAAAGAGAATACACAAAGTGGAATGTAATTGGGCAATCTGGGCTCTTGGAGCCACAACAAATCCATAAAATGGAATATAAGCCTGTAAAAACTCATTGATATAGGGATTAGTGAGCGATACCTGATATATGGGGAGAAAGGATGACCAAGAAGGGCCATTGTTTAGAGGAATTTGGAGACCACCCAATAAAGCATCTTCAAATTTGTTAAGATGGGATTCAAGGATGCATTTTAAACAAGAGGTATTTAAACCAGGACAGACTAAGGGATTAACGCCAAACTGAATTAAGCCAATATGAATATATTTGTAACCATGTTCTAAACCCCATACAATATCTTATTGCTTGATTAATGAAAATTGATAGACTTACTGACCAATGGTTATAGGTATATTAATAGAGGTGAACCAGAACAATTGAGCAGCATGAAATTTAAACATCAACGGATCATAAATATTATTGACATCAATTTCAGGTAATGTCCAAATGTGCAGTGGATCATATTCTTGAGACACGACTCTAGTATCATATAAAGTGTCAAAATTAGTTGTGTTCATATACTTGTTCAACCATGACCATATTTTAACATGCTTCTCTCTGCAAGATGAAGCGGATTTAGGGAAATAGAAGCTGTTATTGCTCGAAGAATCCATTAGTGAAGGATAAGAGGAAAAAAAGTGAGAACCTGGAGAATCGAAGAGATTGAAGCTTGGGATGGATTGCTGCAATGCTGCCGAACATGGTTATCTGGGCCTTCAATGAGACTTACTTTGCGCCTTATACGAACAATATTCTACCAACATCTTTCAATGCCAGACTTAAAGTCCAATATCCTTCCACCTTAAAATGGAATAATCACACAGATATAATTGTAGAGAAAGAGGATGATCACTCGCAATAGAATTAGAATGCAGGATATGATACCATTTAAAAGTGCACACAACTGAAACAAAATCAAACAAATATACATTTGCACAAAGCACTAAGACCTTTAATGGTTTGAAATCAGCACGTTGAAATCTACTACAAGGCTCCTGGGTACTCCATCATATGCTAACTAGTATATATCAACAATACAACAAACGAAAAATACACATGAACACACAATATGGGCCAAACATATATTATATTATCACTTTGGGACATAATATTACAAATATAATTCAAGCTCGATTTTCGGATGTCTCAAATGAGAAATCCTTCTTCCTTTTATAAAAGGTAGAAGTCCCTTCAAGAAGTTAGGAATATATGAGATAGGATTTTGTCCCTTATGACAGATCTATGACATATCTCTAAAAGAGATTGAGATCTTATAGAAAATATTTGCAAATCACACTGTGGATATTCTTTATTGAAATAACCCATGAAAGAAATGACATAAAGAGATAAAACAAATGGACGACAAACTAGCAGACCATTATTATGGTACAAAAAGTTACAAAGTTGATATTCTTTACGAGAACCCATGAAAGATTAGACTTAAAGTCAGTTTGTTGGACTATGATAGGAATCAAATAACTCATAATCAAATCCATAATAGACATCATCACTGTCAGAGCTTCGACAAAGATATACGGAAAAGACTCATTTTGAAGTTGTACCATACGTCAAGATGTTCTCCATCCATGTTGGTGGATTCTCTCGGAAACATGAAGAAAATGGTGACTGAAGAGGATGGAAACTGACTATGATCATGGAGATGTTGGTGCATTTGACTATCATATGGCTTCATATGTATAGCTGGAGTTAATATTATTGGAAGAGTAACAAAATGATATGCCGACCTACTGAGGCTAGGATAAGAAGTGGATGGATTGGAAGACTGAGAAGAACCAAATATTAAAGAAGTACTTCCATCTGACAATTGGACCATTCTAAGCTGTTTAGAACCAGAATGTTGTAATTCAGGATATTTTTGAGACAAAGGAAAATAACTGCTATTCCATTCATCAGGTAATGTAACCTGGGAAAAACCAAGTTGTAAAGGTGTAGTATTTCTGGGACCTACTACTACCCCCTCTTGGAGAGCATGTTTACTCTACGTAGAATTGATAGCTGACATGGTAGTGGAGACAAAGAGAATACACAAAGTGGAATGTAATTTGGCAATTTGGGCTTGTGGAGCCACATCAAAGCCAGAAAACTGAATATAAGTCTGTAAAAACTCATTGATATAGGGATCAGTGAACGATACCTGATATCTGGGGACAAGGGATGACCAAGCAGGGCATTGTTTAGAGGTATTTGGAAACCACCCAGTAAATCATCTTCAAACTTGTTAAGATGGGAGTCCAAGATGCATATTAAACAAGAGGTATATAAACCAGGACATACTAAGGGATTAACGCCAAACTGAATTAATCCAATATGAATATATTTGTAACCATGTTCTAAACCCCATACAATATATTCTTGCTTGATTATCGAAACTTGATAGAATGACTGACCGACATTTATAGGTATATTAACAGAGGTGAACCAGAACAATTGAGCAACACGAAATTTAAACATCGGGAGATCATAAATATTATCAACATCAATTTCAAGCAATGTCCAATTGGGATGTGGATCATATTCTTGAGACATGACTCTAGTATCATATAAAGTGTCAGAACTAGTTTTGTTCATATACTTATTCAACCATGACCATATTTTAACATGTTTCTCTCTGTGGGATGAAGCATATTTAGGGAAATAGAAGCTGCTATTGCTGGAAGAATTCATTAGTGAAGAATAAGAGGAACAAAAGTGAGAACCTAGAGAATCAAAGAGATTGAATCTTGGGATGGATCACCGTACTGCTTCCCAACACACATTTGTGCCTTCAACGGGACTTACTCCGCACTTTATACAAACAATATTCTACCAACGCCTTTTGATGCCAGACTTAAACTCCAATATCTTTCCACTGTAAAAGGGAATAATTGCACAGATATAATTGTAGAGAAAGAGTGTGATCACTTGGGATAGAATCAAAATGTGGGCTCTAATACCATTTAAAAGTGCACACAATGGATACAAAAGAAAACAAATATACCTTTGCACAAAGAACTGGGACCTTTAATGGTTTGAAATTAGCACGCTGAAATCTACTACAAGGCTCCTGGGTACTCCAACATATGCAAAATAGTATATATCAACAATACAACAAATGAAAAATACACATGAACCCATAATATGGGCCAAACAGATATTATATTATCACTTTGGGACACAAGATTACAACGATCTTTCGGGCTCAATTTCTAGATGTCTCAAATAAGAAATCCTTATTCCCTTTATAAAAGATAGAAGCCCTATTGTTGCTACAACCTGATCCCCAAATGTTTTGAAAAATAATGGGGCCCCTCCTTTTCTATTAAGATATTTTTTAGAAGTTTAAGTCTTTCTAGAAAAGTCACCTTCAAGCTTAGTTTTTTCCAAAAGTCAAGCAAGGAGAATTTTTTCTCTCTAAGTAGAACTCACATTTTTTCTCCAAAATGGTCGGAAAAACTCAGCCAGTCAAGTTGAAATGGTCTACGGTGTTTTATAAGTTTCACACCTATTTTTGTTTCGGCGTGACTCACCAAGTCGAGCCGAAACAGTCGGCGGAACTCGTTCAACTCTGCCGAAAGGGTTGCGTCTATTGACTTAATATTTAGAGTCTTTTGTGTTTCGACGACACATGCCAAGACACCCTGAAGTGGTCAGCAATTTTCTTTTAAAAAACATTTGAGCTTGAACGAATTTTGTTTCGGAAAAACTCACCGAACCAAGCCGAAACGGTCGGTGGGATTCAATCATCTCCGCCGAAGGGAAGCGCTTCCTTTTGTTTTCTTTGGCACTTAAAATTTTATTTTTGTTGAGCGCCGCGACTTGTTCGGAAAACTAGAATATCCTTGTCGAACCGATCGCCTCCAATCGCTAAGTTTCACCGAAAAGGGAGAAGAAAGCGGTTCAACGCGAAATCATTGGCCGAACTCGGAATTAACCACCAAAATGGTCATCGATGAGGAAAAGAGCTATCATGCGGCGGTAACAGGAAAGCTCGCCGATGTGTCTCGTAGGGACTTGACAAGTCCCGCTGATATGTGTCACGGTGACTTGATGAGTTCTACCAAAAATGTTGGTAGTGTACCTTTAGTGGCAAAAAAATGTGAGTGGTTTGTGGCGCCAAAATGGCACTAGGCCCCATCGCATTAACAACGATTTAATTTGATACCAACTCTGTCAAATCAACATTAATTGCCCCATTTTGGAAAGGGTTATATATAGGGGTTAGGGTTATTTTTTAATTATTTTAACTTTGCAAGAATCGAACGTCGTTCGAGTTTTCATCGTCTCTACCACTCGTTGAGTGTCGGGCATCTCAACTCCGTCGAGGCTTTGCAACCAGTCATCATATGATAGGTAGACCATCTGCTTTCCTTTTCTTTCATTTTGTTTGATAGTTTGGGGAAGGTTGTTCATAATACTAGTAACCCCTTACTGCCGATTGGTCCATGCCATCCTAACCTGCCAGGGGGTAAGCTAGTTGGGTTTTAGTTTTTTTGTCAGGAGATGGGGTTTAAACCTTACTCACTCGTTTGTTACCTTGCCCTATGCAAAATCTCACCGAACCTCTCCAGCGACCCTATTACGGGAGTGCTAGAGTTATTTGTTGTAGCAGTTGATGTTACACTTGCTACCCGTTCCATGCGGTGAATCCCTACGACCATGGGACTGGAGTAGATGCATGCTAGTTTTCTTGTCATTGCGCACAATCAAGTCCTACTCCCTTTCTCGACGAGACTAGTCGACCTGCATCCATAAGCACTGCCACACATGCCTTGTTTCGGGAAAAGAACTTAACCAACGCACTTTTATACTCCCTTAAGCTACTTATTGGTTTTGCATTCAGAATTTGAGTTAGCAGCTAGTTGTGTTTCATTTTTTATTAAAATAGTTGGCAAGGTTAATGGGTTTTATGTTACATGTGTTTGTTGACCCACCTGCAAATTGATGAAACAAAGTACAAGACTTAGCAAGCATAATAATGATGTTTTCTTCAACCCTGCATACCTCTTAATATGAATTAAAATGCTTGATTAAAATTTTGTTGGATTTCTTCTTATACATGGCTTTATTTTATCAGAATTTAAACAATGACTAAGAAAGGAGTCAAGAAGAAATCTAAGGTAGCTGAGCCTGAGTCAGATGTTGAAATTGTATTCGATAAAAAGGTAGAGGCAGTATTCAAGGATACCAAAGCAGCGACTGGGACTCTCCCTGAATTCAGATAGGGAGAATTATATCAGATGATCCGAGACCAGGATGTCCTCGATGCAGTTCTTGAGGAGGTGTTCTTATATCAAAACATTAGGAAGTCTAGCATTGCTAAAGAAGCCACGCACCCACATATTTTTCCTTTCTTAGAAGTCATTGGATGGATTCTATCACAAGCTGATGCCCAATCAAGGATCCTTTCTGACATCAAAGGAGAAGCTTTTGCATCATTCCATCTGTCCCACATAGCAGCGGCGTACAAATTACCGCCCGCTCATATCTTGTTGACCGAAGAATGGCTTGAAAGTCTTAACATGGACACTCTTGACTATGCTAAGAAACTATTAATAACAGGAAAACGACTGGGGCAAAAAGAAAGCAGAGAATATGAAAGTCAAATCCTGAGGCCTCCCTTTAGGATTATATCCCCGATGCTGAGCACGATTTTCGGCAAGGCAGATGGGATTGTCTACAAACTAAATTCGATACCCCTGATTCATCACATAGCCTTCTATGGTACGATTTTTAACTGGGAAGACATTATCTAAGACAGCCTGTCATCCACAATAGCGGCTACGAAAGGAGGCCTGACCTAAAAGAAGGAAGAATTTTATATGTCTTCATACCTCGTAGACTGTATATTATCAAGCCATACTTTCCCTAAGCTGGGATGCATCTGGAATTCGTTTGATTCCCTTGTCTATGTTTCCTATCGAATCTTGTATGCTCATAAGTATGCAGGTCAATATAAAATAATATGCGAGGAATTTATCATGCCTTTGTACGAGTTAATTTTTAACAGAGAACCCAACTGCTTATCTGAAAATGCCATGGCAATTGTAGAACAGTTTGGGGATTACTATTTTTCGCAAGAGGGTACATATCTCAGGATGTATGGAGGTTCCAAACCTCCATTTCTTCTTCCCAAGTATGTCAGGAACTTAAATCATCTTAAGTCAGGAACTTAAATCATCTTCTAAAACAGCTTGATCACCCCTATCCTCTTCAACTGCTCCGTTTTTTGTTGATTGGTTGGGCTGATGTGATTTATTCTCGCAGTAATATTGGCAATCCAGCGATCTGGAAACTGACAGAAGCTAGTGATATCCTTTTACTTCGCCATGTTTAGTTGCAGTAAAACAAATGAGCATATTAAAACTCTGAACCAAACACAATAAATAAAGATCATAATAAAAACAATGGAAACCAAAGTTCAAGATCCAAATTTTTAAAGTAAAACAAAATGAAGTAAAAGATCGAAAATAAATTAAGAAGGCTAAAAGACTCCCTCGACTCCATGAAGTTTAGAGATCACATAAATCATGGCAACAACAATTCGGTAGTGCCTCCGTCTATTGCGATCCGGTAGTTGGTTCAGTAACTCATCTCTAAATATCTAGATCAGGTAATTTCTCCTTCATCTCTGTCTTTCACTGAAGTTACAAAGCATCCATTGATAACCTGTGATTTCTGCATCTTTAACCACGGCAACTTGGTAATCACGATGATCAGTTTTTACCTTGACATTAAGTATTGTCGAATCCTCCTTCTGATATTTCGATAGTTGATGCTAGTAATCGATTTGGTGATGACTTGTTGAACCAAGAGAAATGTGAGCCGATAGCTCAGATAAAAAGATGTTGCGATGTCTGGCGATGTATTAAATCTTTTCATCAAGATGACATGTGGCTATAATCACATTTCTTCAACAACACTTCATTAAAAGTCTCGGGTTCTTTTCTTATCTAAAACTGGTAACTTGGAAGCAATCTTGATGGATATTACTTCGAGATCAACTGAGATTCAATGACATTGAAGACTTCTGGTGCAACGATCTCTTCCTTCACGTGGTAATCAGAACGAAATTTTAGTTGCAGGTCTTTTAAAAATGTATGCTGGTGTTAAACTCCGTGATTCCCTTCTCACTAATAACTGGAAGTTGTAGATTGGGTAGCCACGTATTTCAACAAACCTACTATTTCTAGATTCTACCGGCAAGCTTGCAGTAAAGGGGAAATGACACGTTCACCTTTGCTGGCAAATGTGAAATTTGGCATTGTATGAAATGAAATTTCCCATAATTCAGTGCAATTGTGACTGTTGTTCGTTTCACAAATTCCTTGAAATTCTGCCTTCTGGTATAGTTTCTCAACAATCTCAAAGATATCTCTTACTTGGCAAACAATGGTTTCTTCGACCTTTAACACGTTGGCGTGAATCTCCTTTTATCATCAAGTTGAATTGACGTTTTCAAAATGCATATAAATGTTCTATCGAGACGAAATTAAATGCAGCAACAGAATTCCCATTTCATACTTATTTTAATGCTGCAATCGTCATGTAGTCGGCTTGATATTTGCGATCTTTGTATAATGGATTTTTGTTCATAATGATAACTCATTAATTTAATGAACATGATGATATTTAATGACAGCCCGAGGTTGTTTGAGCATAGCTGGAGTCTTCTTTTGTATTGGCGATCCTCTCCATCAACTATCCTTGAAAGCACGTAGCAATCGAAACTTCGAATATTCTTATTGAAATTTATCTCTGCACAAGTTACAATGATAAATTAGAGACCAAGTAATAATCTCCAAGACCATTACGTTGTCATCCATTCACTTGGACATTCATTTTACATAAAGAATTTGTTAAGATTCAATATGCTAAGACAGAAAATAGCAGCATTACATTCCATTTCACAATAATAACATATACAGGATCACGGAAGAAACAACAAGCACAGCATAAACACAAGAGACACAGATTTATCATGGGAAACCCTCATGGGGTAGAAAACCCAGCAAAGCTTCCTCAATATAGATGACCAGCAATATACAAAGATGCAAACCAAAGACATGATCTCCTCCTCCACCATAGCATACCTCTCCTCCACAAGTGCACTACATTCTGAGTGAGGGAAGTGTGTGTATAATGAGGAACACACCTCCTCTATTTATACACATCTCCGACTTGTACGTTATATTAACTAGGTCGGCCCTAACTTTACCACTGGGTTAAACACCCCACTACAACTGACTGGGCCGACCATACTAGGGTGGTCTAACCACCCTTTGACCCACATAAAACATACAGGGCCGACCCCCACTAGGGAAGTCTAATAACCCAAGTTACCACATTTCGACGGAGGAATAAACATCTCCGAATATACAATAAGATCTTCACGGAGGAATGAAACATCTACGGAATAATAAAGTACACATATAATATTCTTAGAAGTTACAATATCTCAACACTCCCCCTTAACGAGAAGGATATTATAACAGCATCTGCATGAGCAAGGAGTCATCAACATCATACATGATACATCTATAAATCATTGGAAGCTTTCTTCAATACATCATTAGAATCGTCATCATACAATCATCAACATCGTCATCATACGATCATCAGCATCATCATCACATGATCATCAGCATCGTCATCACACGATCATCAGCATCGTCATCATATGATCATCAGCATCGTCATCATCATCGTCATCACACGATCATCAACATCGTCGTCATCATCGTCATCACACGATCATCAGCATCGTCATCGTCATCATCATTGTCATCACACGATCATCAGCATCGGGATCATCTCGATCTACAACATCTGGATCATCTCGATCTATAGCATCTGGATCATCTCGATCTACATCATCTTCATCATCATCTTCATCACACGATCATCAGCATCGTCATCATACAATCATCAGCATTAGGATCATCTCGATCTACAGCATCTGGATCATCTCGATCTACAGCATCTGGATCATCTCGATCTACATTACATAATGATCAATCCTGATCCTTTTAAGACAAGTCCATGTCTGGGGATGATGCAATCCTGACCACAGTGCCAGTCCTTTTTCATACTGGATGTGACCTAGACTAGATGTAGGATTTAATCACCACAGAGCCAGTCCTTTTTCATACTAGATGCATCACATCTATAGAGCCAGCCCTTTTTCATGCTGGATGTACCACATCTACAGAGCCAGCCCTTTTTCATGCCGGATGTACCACATCTACAGAGCCAGCCCTTTTTCATGCCGGATGTACCACATCTACAGAGCCAACCCTTTTTCATGCCGAATGTACCACATCTATAGAGCCAGCCCTTTTTCATGCCGGATGTAACACATCTACAGAGACAATCCTTTTTCATGCCAGATGTAACACATCTACAGAGCCAACCCTTTTTCATGCCGGATGTAACACATCTACAGAGCCATCCCTTTTTCATGCCGGATGTACCACATCTACAGAGCCATCCCTTTTTCATGCCGGATGTAACACATCTATAGAGCCAACCCTTTTTCATGCTGGATGTAACCTAGATCAGTTCTAGGATTTGTCATGTACATTTTGAACCGAGGTCCAAGGACGATCCAATCCTATCATGTACCTCTAGGGACTTCATTCTCAGATACATATGTCTACGGCTCACTTTAGGATTGAAGTCCAGGGATGATCCAATCCCATCCTGTCCACTAGGGACTTCATTCTCGGAGACATCTGTCTACGGCTCACTTTAGGATTGAAGTCCAGGGATGATCCAATCCCATCCTGTCCACTAGGGACTTCATTCTCATAGACATCTGTCTACGGCTCACTTTAGGATTGAAGTCCAGGGATGATCAAATCCCATCTTTCAATTCTCGGAGACCTCTGTCTACGGCTCAATTCAAGGGACCAAAGATCCAGGGACGATCCAATCCCCACCTGTCCACTAAGGACTTCATTCTCGAAGACATATGTCTACGGATCAATTTAAAACATGTGTTCAAGGATGATGCAATCCCTCTTCTTTCTCAGAGACATATGTCTACGGATCCTTTTAGAACATGTGTTCAAGGATGATGAAATCCCCTCGTCAACTTAGACCCTGTCTAAGGACCATCCACCAACCTCTCTGTCAGCATCACCAATATAGGTATCCACATCATTGAACTCACTGTTGATGCAGGCAATCTCATCACAAGTGACCACATCACTCCCCCTTTCGAGGAGGGTCCTACCAAGCTTGTTTCGTAAAATACTTAAACTTTACTTGAGGTAGAGGTTTGGTTAGTACATTGGTAACTTGTTACAAATTCGAACTTTATAGTTCCTTTCTGCACTATATCTTGTTAGATCCCTATGTGCTTTGACTTATCATGGAACATTGGATTCTCTGTCATCTTGATAAAACTCTGTTTGTCACATAGGATCACAGTTGGGTCTATCTTTAAGTCAAACAATCATGAAGCCATACTTCTTCACAACTAGCAGAGCAAGCAACCATATATTTCGCTTGTGCTGAGAGCCACACTGAAATGCTTCCTGCTAAACCACAAGATCATGGCTGATCCCAGACAATAACATCCTCACGATGTGCTCTACCTATCTGATACACTTTCTACTCAATCAACATCTGTGTAGCCATCTGAAGTCATGATCTCCAAGATAGCATAGATCAAATTCTATCGTATCCTTTAGGTACCTCATCACATGCTTTGTAACTATCAGGTGAACACATCTAGTTTCCACTAGATACTGACTCAAGGTGTTCACAACAAAGCATATATCTGACCTAGTATTTGTTAGATACATCAATGACCCAATAAATTGACTGTACAGAGTTATATCCACTAACTCTGATGAGTCATCCCCTAACAGCTTCAAGTTGGAATCCATGAGAGTGGCCATTCCAACACCTCAAGTCCTTTTAATATTTCTCGGCATACTTTCCCTGGTTGAGAAAGATTCCTTCTGAGCCTTGCCATACTTCCATACCTAGGAAGTAAAGCATCAATCTGAGATCTTTCATTTTCATTTCTGCAGCCATCTATCTGTGCCATCTCTCATCAGATGGGTCTACTGATATAAGCCTCAACATCATTTGAACTTTGTGGTGAGTTCCTTCTTGCATCCATGTCATCTGTGTATAGAAACCATATTCAACCTTGTAGGAAAGGTTGAGATCCACATTACCCATGGTGATCACTATTGATCCTGGGTACCGAATAGAGCTTTCTTCAATTACATTATTAAGATAATGGTCTTATCTAGCCACTTGGAGTAAACATCTCATCATGATTCTCTTCCTCTTTCTAAGAGCATCTTCTAGCCACGAGCCTTCTATAGTGTGTTTGATTTGTAAATCCTTTTGTTGAACATCCATCGCTTGTTCACTGTTCATCATTCGTCATGATCTTTCCTACAAATCAAAATTAAGTACATGATTAGTAATACTTCATAATCATCGAATCATATTGATATGATAACCTATTATGCATACAAATATCATTTACATAGTTATGCAACTATTTTGACCAATACTTTGGCACAATACTTTCCCATATCCTATATGCATATAGTGGCTATCTAGATGCTTTCCATCTCTACAAGAACATACTATCGAGAGTGTGCACAGCTCTCAGCATGTTAGCAAAGAGGTTTCATTCTAGACAAACAACAATGGAATGTTTGTCCAACTTACCGATCATATGCATATTAGTAGTATACTGTTCAATGCTCTATGAATGTTTACACTCAGCATGATATATTCTAGGAATACAAATATGCACACAACCTATTACAAGCAATATCATTTACTATTTCAAATAACAACTCAAATACTTATCTTTTATGTTTGTGTGGTTGCCTCCCGCTTGATCTTCTATATGTCTTTTGAACTTCTATTCATTCTGTACCACTGTGCATGCTCAAGTGTGCACTAGTTTCATCCTCATGATCTCATACACAAACATACATTCATTAGTATATTATAATCTTGAATATGTATAGCCATGATCATAGATAATAAACATTAGTATTCAAGGTTTTTAGGGAAGTCTTCTTTTACTCATACATATTCTTGTTTGATCTGGTTAGTTAAATCATCAATCAGGATAAGAGACATAATATTCATAAACCCTTGATTACTAACTTTATGAATAAGCATAACCAATCATACCAAGTATACTTATATAAGGGATCCTAACACAAGGTAAGATTCTAACTTGATATAGGAAAACATACCTGGATTTGTATACCTACTTAGTTATGTCTAACATACCTAATCAATATCTTCTTTGTTCTCTTCAATGATTTAGAGATCCTGTGTTGGAACTTGCATATCTCATGGGTTAAGCATAATAGAACAAAGTCATACATACCTCGTAAGTAAAACTTCTATGTGATCAAAGATTATGTTGTCATGGTCATGGAACTTGATTTGTCTTTCATGATGTACCTGTATCTTGTTAGCAAACAACATCAACCTCATACAACACCACAGTGCATTAGTACAATCATATATCCCTAATCAATGAATGTCTTCTATCATTCACATGCATTCATACTGTTACTAGGGTGATAAGACAATTCTAACATTAATCAAGATTGTACTAATAAATAATATGAAGACAAACATATTATGAACTTAATCAGGAATCAGATTTCAAGACATACCTGAAACTCCTTAAGTCATACCTATCAAGACTTCTTGTAGTCTTCTTATGTAAGGGCTTAGCCTCAATTCCCCTTGAAACTTGATCTGGAGCTTGATTAGGGTTTGCTAGAGAAACCCTAAAAATTCAATCTTTGACTTTCACACTTCTGAATGGATAGAAGGATGTGTCTTGCTGGGCTGATCAAACTAGCATACTTCAATTTTGAAATCTCCAAAATTTGACCCCTCAGAATTGCCTTCGAAACTTCTGGGTCTTCTGGATAGGATCCCGAACTAGGGTTTGATGAAGCCCACCCTTCTGCCCAATCAAAAGGTTCTATCCAAGGCTCTAAACTCTTATTTTTCTGAGGAGCTTCCAGCCGTGGTCACAGACTTCAAAAAATCCAACTTTTGCTGAAGCCCTAATTTTCCATCTTTTCGATCAAAATCTCGAACTGAGGTTTGATCAAGCCCGGTCTTCTACCCAACCAAATTTTTTTATATTGGTCTCTAAATTTTGATTTTCCTGAGTAGCATTCAGCCGTGGACTCCGATTCCAAAAATTATATCTTTCTTCGAAACCTAAATTCCGGAAGCCATGAATGAATATGCTCCAAAAATAATTCTGTTTTGACAAAAATATGTACCTGATTGTTTCTGCTGTAACTCTGAAATTTTTGATCCACAAGGTTTGAACACTTTTTTTGTGGTATCCTAACCTGTCATCTTTCCATCTCGACAGGTCTGACCTCAATTGGATTTTCTGAGAGAGAGTTAATGCAAGTGTCGCAACGTGACCTGTTTATGGGATAAAACAGGGGATAAAACTTGTACGGCGTGCCACATGTTACTGGTTCAACTTCGGCCTCTGAAAACATTTCCTGAGATAGTAAAGTCTGTGTAATACCTATCACTTTTTACGAAATTTCATTTGGAGCTTCGGAGCCCAAGTTATGACCTTTTTTCCTAGGTCACCTGATTTTGACTGAGATCTGGAAGAGGCCGAAACCCTAACTTGTATTGATCATAAGTCACAAAGTACATCAAATATTAGGTTTCCCTTTGGACACAAGGTACCTGGGGATGTTATCTACGACCTGTAAAGGTTTTAGATCCTGAACCTTCTCCAAAATGGATATATAGTGAAAGTTCTACGATGACTGGTTTTTGCTATACAAAACCCAAACCTTGAAATTGTCGCAAGTGAAGCAAGTGTCGTAAGTGCCATACATTGCCTTCCTTCAGGTTAGCTATGATACCATGTTAATATTCAATATGCTAAGACAGAAAATAGAAGCATTACATTCCATTTCACAATAATAGCATATACAGGATCACTGAAGAAACAACAAAGACAACATAAACACAAGAGACACAGATTTATCTTGGGAAACCCTCATGGGGTAGAAAACCCAGCAAAGCTTCCTCAATATAGATGACCAGCAATATACAAAGATGCAAACCAAAGACATGATATCCTCCTCCACCATAGCAGACCTCTCCTCCACAAGTGCGCTACATTCTGAGTGAGGGAAGTGTGTGTATAATGAGGAACACACCTCCTCTATTTATACACATCTCCGACTTGTATATTAACTAGGTCGGCCCCAACTTTACCACTGGGTTAAACACCCCACTACAACTGATTGGGCCGACCCCACTAGGGTGGTCTAACAACCCTTTGACCCACATAACACATACAGGGCCGACCCCCACTAGGGAAGTCTAATAACCCAAGTTACCACATTTCGACGGAGGAATAAACATCTCTGGATATACAATAAGATCTTCATGAAGGAATGAAACATCTCTGGAATAATAAAGTACAAATATAATATTCTTAGAAGTTACAATATCTCAACAGAACTTTCCTTTGATGTGATCTCTTTTATAAGATTAAATGATACCGCAAACTTCAAAGAATGTAAAAGAGTTTATTCACTTAACATTTCATAAACATGTCAATTCCAAGAATAACATAAGTATTACACACAAATTCATGATAATAGATGTAATGTCTTCATATAATATAAAATCATGAATTCAAAATCCATCGAAAATCATGCATAAGTATACACAAATGCATGGATATTCAATTAACAATATATACCAATGTTTAATCTTATGTCATCATGGAAACGCTTTTTAATTTGACCACCAAATAGTAGACATAATTATCATACATGAGAATGTTAGTTCAAATAAGAATGAACGATGATCTTCGTTTTTTTAAGATTATGAGTAAAACAATTCATTTACAAAGTTCTTTATTAAAATATAGAGATTTGGTTTAGAATATGAAATAAAATAATGAGATCAAAAATCTAAGTTTTAATAATGTAAATAAATTGAATTGAATTTTTTAATTTGTCAAAAAAAAAGAAAATTAGAAAAATTAGAAAAGAAGTAAAAGAAAATCTTAAACAAAGTTTAAAGGCTTTCACAAATTAATACTCTGCTTAAAATTGAAAATTATTATTTCTTTTCCATGTTTTATATATTTGTTAAGATTGAATTGAGTTGTACACCATATAAGCTTCAATTGAAAAGTTTGCACTTTATAAAAATAAGAGTTAAAAGTTTTCTTTCAAGATTCAAGAAGTCATCAAAAATAAGATTCTACTCCCATTTATTAACAAAGTCTCTTTCAAAAAATGCATTGAAGTTTACAAAATTAAGTAACTAATCAAATTATCACAACTCGCAAGTAAAATCATTCATTCATTGAAGGGAAAACTGAAACATGTAACAAACTCGAATAATGTCAAAAAGGATATGCAAGCATCGATGAGCAACGAGAAGACCAAATCATCAAATCACCAAATCACTAACTAAATCAAGCAAAATAGTAGAAAACCAAAACCAAATGGGTTGGTGCAAGCTAATGTTGGTCACTCATGACACGTTAGTCGCAATGGACTTCTGGAAAAACAAAAATCTGAATGTCAAAAAGCAATATTATTAGAGCTACCTACACAACTTTTTGGAATATGGTGCAAGAAGATCAAATGTAGAAAATCGGATTACCTTCCGGAATATATAAATATTATTTATGGAAATTAAGTATAACTCCCCAAAAATGGGGTTCTCCTAAGGTTGGTATGTTATTTTTTTAAGAAAATATAATGAATATGTTTGTGTTAGCCCTCTAGTTCGGTATTCAAATGGTGGATTTTTGTTAAAAAAATTATATACAGTCGTAGATAACAGGTTGTTCTAGTGCGGCATTATTTTTCCATATTTATTTATGTTGATTTTATTTTTATTTTTAATTAAGGAAGTCATCCCATCCGTAAAATGATGAGGACTAGCGTTAGCCCTCAATATCATAGTCTTAACCTAATCAATCAACAATTTTTTTTTTTAGAATGTATGTTTTTGTGTGTACTTGTGTGGGTTCTTTTCCGTTTTCAAAATAGGTGAGCCAATAAAAAGTTATAGACGGAAGAAATAACCTACTCTTTGTGTAAGATTGACATTAGTGCAATTGAAATTAACTAAAAAATAGGAACAAATAATAGTTTTAACAAAAAATTACATATTCAGAATCTGTACACATAGTTCTACAAGTGTGTGCAATTTCATTTGCAGTGGACAAGTGTAGCATACGCAAAATCATGCTTGAAATAGAAGAAGTTATAGAACAAGATGTATTTTGTTATAAGATGTATTTTTTTATATTATTATATGTATTTTGGCAACCCGAACCTAAAACCATAGCAGCCAAGTCATCCACCATGTTGGTGGGAAATGAATTACCCGCCAAAATTTAAAAACTAAACTTGTGCGTGTGCGTGTATTAAAAAAGCGCGTACGCAGAAAATGACCTGCACGCGCAAATTGGCGTGTGCGCGTTGTTTTTACTAAATTTTGAAATTTTCCATATTGATTAAATAATTTTATAAAATATATATATTTTTAATAATTAATAATGTTTTAAAATGAATTAAATTAAATTTATATGATGAGGAGGAGGAGGAGGATGGGGATGATGACGATGATGTTGATGATGATGATGGGGATGATGATGATGAGGATGATGGGGATGATGACGATGATGTTGATGATGATGATGAGGATGATGGGGATGATGACGATGATGTTGATGACGAGAATGAGGATGATAATGTTGATGATGACGATGATGATTATGACAATGACAATGGAGATGATGATGATGATGTGGATGATGACGATGACGAGGACGATGATGATGATGATCATATTCGTCATCATCAGCATCATCATCTTCATCTTCCTACTCATCTTCATCATCATCCTCATAATCATCATCATCATCATCATCATCATCATCATCATCATCTTTGTCATCATCATCATTATCAATGATGATGATGAAGAAGATGATGATGATGCTGACGATGATGACGACGATTGAAGATGATGACGATTGAAGATGATGATGATGACGAAGAAGAAGATGATGATGATGATGTTGATGATGATGAGGAACAGGGTGATGATGACAATGATGATGATGATGGAGATGATGATGATGATGATGATGTTGACGATGAAGATGATGATGATGTTAATGATGAAGACGATGACCAAGATGATGATGATGATGATGACGGGGATGAGGATGAGGATGAGCAAGTGGGTGATGATGATGATGATGACGATGATGATGATGTTGATGATGAAGACGACGACCAAGATGGTGATGATGATGATCATGGCGATGATGATGATGGGGATGAGAATGAGGATGATGATCATCATCATCATCAACATCATCATCTTGATCTTCGTACTCATCTTCATCACCATCCATCATCGTCATCATCATCATCATTGATAATGATGATTATGATGATGATGTCATCATTGATAATGATGATGATGACGAAGATGATAATGATGATGATGACGAAGATGATGGATGATGATGAAGATGATGATGATGACATTGATGATGATGATTATGATGAAGATGATGGCCAAGATGATGATGGTGATGATGATGAGGATGGGGATGATGATGAGGAAGTGGGGGATAACGATGATGATGACTATGGAAATGATGATGATGATGTGGATGATGACGATGACGAGGATGATGATGATGAGGTTGATGATGACGAAGATGATTATGATGATGATGTGATGAGGAGGATGATGATGGTGATCATATTTGTTGTCATCAACATCATCATCTTCATCTTCATACTCATCTACATCATCATCCATCATCTTCATCATCATCATTGATAATGATGATGATGACGAAGATGATGATGATGATGTCATCATTGATAATGATGATGATGACGAAGATGATGGATGATGATGAATATGATGATGATGACATTGATGATGATGATGATGATGAATATGATGGCCAAGATGATGATGGTGATGATGATGAGGATGGGGATGATGACGAGGAAGTGGGGGATAATGATGATGATGACTATGGAAACGATGATGATGACGTGGATGATGACGATGACGAGGATGATGATGATGAGGATGATGATGATGAATATGATTATGATGAGGAGGAGGAGGATGATGGTGATCATATTCGTCATCATCAACATCATCATCTTCATCTTCGTACTCATCTGCATCATCATCCATCATTAATGATGATGATGACGAAGATGATGATGATGATGACGAAGTTGATGATGATGATGATGACGGAGATGATGGATGATGATGAAGATGATGATGATGACGTTGATGATGATGATGATGAAGATGATGGCCAAGATGATGATGGTGATGATGATGAGGATGGGGATGTTGATGAGGATGGGGATGATGATGAGGAAGTGGGGGATAATGATAATGATGACAATGGAAACGATGATGATGATGTGGATGATGACATGGATGATGACGATGACGAGGATGATGATGATGAGGATGATGATGATGAGGATGATTATGATGATGATGATGAGGATGATTATAATGATGAGGAGGAGGAGGAGGAGGAGGATGACGATGACGAGGATGATGATGATGAGGATGATGATGACAAAGATGATTATGATGATGATGAGGATGATGATGACAAAGATGATTATGATGATGATGAGGATGATGAGGATGATGATGGTGATCATATTCGTCATCATCAACATCATCATCTTCATCTTTGTACTCACTTGCATCATCATCCATCATTAATGATGATGATGACGAAGATGATGATGATGATGATGTCATCATTGATAATTATGATGATGACGAAGATGATGATGATCAAGATGACGAAGATGATGGATGATGATGAAGATGATGATGATGATGACATTGATGATGATGATGATGATGATGAAGATGATGGCCAAGATGATGATGGTGATGATGATGAGGATGGGGATGATGACGAGGAAGTGGGGGATAACGATGATGATGACTATGGAAACGATGATGATGACGATGACGAGGATGATGAGGAGGAGGATGATGATGATGAAGATGATTATGATGATGAGGAGGAGGAGGAGGAGGATGAGGATGATGCGGTGATCATATTCGTCATCATCAACATCATCATCTTCATCTTCGTACTCATCTGCATCATCATCCATCATTAATGATGATGATGACGAAGATGATGATCATGATGACGAAGATGATGATGATCATGATGACGAAGATGATGGATGATGATGAAGATGATGATGATGACGTTGATGATGATGATGATGATGATGAAGATGATGGCCAAGATGATGATGGTGATGATGATGAGGATGGGGATGATGATGAGGAAGTGGGGGATAACGATGATGATGACTATGGAAACGATGATGATGATGTGGATGATGATGATGACGAGGATGAAGATGATGAGGATGATGATGACGAAGATGATTATGATGATGAGGAGGAGGAGGAGGAGGATGAGGATGATGATGGTGATCATATTCGTCATCATCAACATCATCATATTCATCATCGTACTCATCTGCATCATCATCCATCATTAATGATGATGATGACAAAGATGATGATGATGATGACGAAGATGATGATGATCATGATGACGAAGATGATGGATGATGATGAAGATGATGATGATGACGTTGATGATGATGATGATGATGAAGATGATGGACAAGATGATGATGGTGATGATGATGAGGATGGGGATGATGATGAGGAAGTGGGGGATAACGATGATGATGACTATGGAAACGATGATGATGACGATGACGAGGATGATGATGATGAGGATGATGATGACGAAGATGATGAGGAGGAGGAGGAGGAGGAGGAGGAGGAGGATGAGGATGATGATGGTGATCATATTCGTCATCATCAACATCATCATCTTCATCTTCGTACTCATCTACATCATCATCCATCATTAATGATGATGATGACGAAGATGATGATGATGATGACGGAGATGATCATGATCATGATGACGAAGAGGATGGATGATGATGAAGATGATGATGATGACGTTGATGATGATGATGATGATGAAGATGATGGCCAAGATGCTGATGGTGATGATGATGAGGATGGGGATGATGACGAGGAAGTGGAAGTGGGGGATAACGATGATGATGACTATGGAAACGATGATGATGACGATGACAAGGATGATGATGATGAGGATGATGATGATGAAGATGATTATGATGATGAGGAGGAGGAGGAGGATGATGATGATGATGATGGTGATCATATTCGTCATTGTCAAAATCATCATCTTCATCTTCGTACTCATCTGCATCATCATGCATCATTAATGATGATGATGACGAAGACGATGATGATGATGGCAAAGATGATCATGATCATGGTGACGAAGATGATGGATGATGACGAAGACGATGATGATGATGACGAAGATGATCATGATCATGATGAGGAAGATGATGGATGATGACGTTGATGATGATGATGACGTTGATGATGATGATGATGATGAAGATGATGGCCAAGATGATGATGGTGATGATGATGAGGATGGGGATGATGACGAGGAAGTGGGGGATAACGATGATGATGACATGGATGATGATGATTGTGAGGATGATGATTATGAGGATGATGATGATGAATATGATTATCATGATGATGAGGAGGAGGAGGATGATGAGGATGATGATGCTGATCATATTCATCATCATCAACATCATCATCTTCATCTTCGTACTCATCTACATCATCATCCATCATTAATGATGATGATGACGAAGATGATGATGATGATGATGTCATCATTGATAATGATGATGATGACGATGATGATGATGATGATGATGTCATCATTGATAATGATGATGATGACGAAGATGATGATGATCATGATGACGAAGATGATGGATGATGATGAAGATGATGATGATGACGTTGATGATGATGATGATGATGAAGATGATGGCCAAGATGATGATGATGATGATGATGAGGATGGGGATGATGACGAGGAAGTGGGGGATAACGATGATGATGACTATGGAAACGATGATGATGACATGGATGATGACGATGACGAGGATGATGATGATGAGGATGATGATGACGAAGATGATTATGATGATGAGGAGGAGGAGGAGGAGGATAATGAGGATGATGATGGTGATCATATTTGTCATCATCAACATCATCATATTCATCTTTGTACTCATCTGCATCATCATCCATCATTAATGATGATGCTGATGAAGATGATGATGATGATGATGTCATCATTGATAATGATGATGATGACGAAGATGATGATGATCATGATGATGAAGATGATGGATGATGATGAAGATGATGATGATGACGTTGATGATGATGATGATGATGAAGATGATGGCCAAGATGATGATGGTGATGATGATGAGGATGGGGATGATGACGAGGAAGTGGGGGATAATGATGATGATGACTATGGAAACGATGATGATGACGTGGATGATGACGATGACGAGGATGATGATGATGAGGATGATGATGATTATGATGATGATGAGGAGGAGGAGGATGAGGATGATGATGGTGATCATATTCGTCATCATCAACATCATCATCTTCGTCTTCGTACTCATCTGCATCATGGATTCTATGTGCTATTGATGACGCGTGAGGTCTGGAATTTTCAATTAAGGCCCAGGTGGAATTCAATTGAGCTCAATATGTTTCAATAAGATCTCGAGGAACCGGTTTTCATTCTTTGATGATGTTCAATGCTTTTCAACATATCACGGTCTTGCATGGTAGGCTGAGGATGCATTCATGGCATTCAATCTTTACAAAAGATGTTTTTTGTCAAAATGAAATTCAATTTGCCTCTTTGATGAATCCTCCTCTACAAGACTTCATTTATTTCATGAATGTCATAGACTCACGGAAACTCTAAACAACACTCAATGGCATGCAACTATAACCACAAACCAAGCAGAGGTTGATTTTATGCATTGATATAGAGAGGTGGCAGTAGGCAGACAATATGGAGAAACAATGAGTTAGAAAAAACATTTGGACCCAAGTACCGCAATGCTTATTAATAAAATTTAAAAAAACAATTTTTGGCTCAGGAATTGTGGTTTATCACCACGTTTCTCTTCGACACTCGCCATCAAAATACGTATAAAAATAAAACATCTTTACATCCTCTTCCTTTTAAATCCTCATCACATAGTAATAAATAAGGATTATTATGCATGCACATCCTCACCTTACAATGTCAATTGGGTCCAGGCGCATAGACAACCAGAGTCAACACTACCATTTAGACCAAGTCATCATCATGGTACATATTATGTATAGGCATGGACCAGAGAGCAGCAATGACAAGAGGATAATACTGAAGGAGACAAACTTTTACATAAGTGATGATAGAACACATGATCTGCATTATGTGCAACATTGTTTTCAAATTTTCTATGATCAGTTGAAGGAGAGAGATATATAGATGGATCAGCATTGGATATGGTCGGATGGTTGTGCGGGCCAATTAAAAAATGACCGAGTATTCCAATGGATGAGTACTTTGCATAAGAGTTGTAATGTGCCGCATATCTGGAACTATTTTGAGACCGGGCATGGAAAAGGCGAGCATGATGGGGCCGGTGCATGCATCAAGACTGCACTACAAAGGGAAGAGATGAGGTTTGACAAGGAACCTCATATCCGAGATGCAGAATCCATAGTTCAATGCTGCTCCGCAACAATGTCAGAACGAGCAAGAGATCAACAAACATCATCGGTGGCAGGACGTGTGGCAAGAAATTTTTGGATAGTGGTTGACATAGATCGATTGCGTTCCTATAGTTGCGGCACAGTACAAGGAACACGTGGATTTCATTCAGTTCGAAGCTCAAACAACCACATATTTGAAATATGGACCCGAAAGCTTGCATGCTTTTGCAACCCTTGCAGCAGCGGTGAATGGGATGAATGCGAATGCATGGACTGGGGTGATGAATGGGATCGTGTGTCACTTGCAGTAGACCAATGTGCAGTTGTTGAAAAAACCCAGTTAGAGGAGGGCCAGTCAACGATTTCTACAGACTACGAGCATATCTCAGATCTTGTACAACCAAGACACATATACTCAGTTGTTGCACCGAAAGACAATGAATGGGGTGTGGATTATTGGTTGGCATGGTGCATCCAAGGTAAGCAAATCCTCTACGGATCATTAATCGACGATGAAGGAATTGAATTTCCTACTGGCTCGATGGTGGTTAAGGGGGAATATCTTACACTAGATGGGAAGTCAAGAAAGACTAGTGAGCATGTATTCATAGATTACAGACCAGGTTCATTGGTATATCACTTCACAAACTTGATAGTTGGCACAAACATCCATCTTCAAACAATGTCAAGCAAGAGCTCAACCAAGGTACGCTACTACCTGCCTCATTTAGAGCACGAGAGATTGATGGAGACAATTAGCAACAGAGAGGATCTAGATGGATTTATTGAAGGAGACCAGTCAACTTTACATAAGAGAAAGAATTGCATCAAAGAATGTTATGTTCTACATCGAGGTATGTGTAGTTTTATGTTATTTCGTTGGTACATGCATTTTTTGTTCATACATACATACATACATGTCTTTGCCTATGTTTTTATTTTTCCTATATGTATTAAACTATTCCATGTGTCTCTTTTATGTTGAATAAAATGGTGATGTGATTTGGATCAAATTTGAGTAAATTGAGTTAGTATTTTCTTAAATATATCTATTTATGTTTGTAGCATTTGAAGATAGTGGTTTTGATAGGTTCTAAAGATTAGAATTACCTAGGTTTTAGGAAATTTTTTGAAGTATATAGTCTATTACAATGGTCTTGAAAATTTAACTCGGTGGATGAAACCTTGTAGGAATCCATGTATGGATAGAAGGGTCTTCCACTTGGGGTAGGGAGTTATCATAAGGTTTCAAGGGTGGTATTTTTGACATCTATACTTGAGAGGGACTTGTCATCATCATAGATAACCCCTCAGAGGGAATTGTCATCATCATCACCAACATCATCTCTAGGCTCCTCATCAACATCTCCATCATCATCATCTTCTTCATCATCACCATCACCATCACCACCATCATCAACGTATTCATCATCGCCACCATCGTCAACGTCTTCATCATCGCCGCCTACTTCATTATCATCATTAACTCTAACTCTAACCCTAATTCAATTTCCTTCTATAAATCTAGCCCCAACCCTCACCCAAACCCTAGCACTAATCCATCTTCTTCATCATCGCCATCACCATCACCATCACCATCACCGTCACCATCACCATTGCAAAGTTGACCCCCGTGTGCAAAAATTGCACACTCCCTTACTGAGAAAAACCCTAGTTTCCAAGATAGCCGTACAAGATGGCACCGAGGGCATGGGACCGAAGGAGAGGGGTGCCCCTAGCAGTATCCTGGCATCCTGAATCCAACGGAGTCGACGGTTCATTGATCGGAGCCACGGTTGTCATTCTATGGCTCGTTCAGTCTCGCATCCAAAAGGCCTTCAGGGACACCTGCTAGATACCTATTGGGGGCATAGAAGTCCAACCGTGCAGCAAAACCAGGCTCCGGGGAGTCCTGTAGGTGTGTCTAGGCAAGTTTCGGCTGGTAATGCTGGTTTTAAGTGCCCGGTGGACGATTTTGCAGAGTTGGCCCCCGTGTGCAAAAATTGCACACTCCCTCACTGAGAAAAACCCAATTTCCAAGATGGATGTTCAAGATGGCATCAGGGCCACAGGACTGGAGGAGAGGGGCATCCCTGGCACTATCCTGGTGTCCTGAATCCAATGGATTTGATGGTTCATTGATCGCAGCCACGGTCGTCATTCTATGGCTCGTTCCGTCTCGCATCCAAAAGGCCTTCAGGGACACCTGCCGAGGGCATAGAAGTCCAATTGTGCAGCAAAACTGGGCTCCGGGGAGTCCTGCAGGTGTGTCTAGGCAGGTTCCGGCTGGGAACACTGGCTGTAAGTGCTCAGTGGATGATTTTGCAAAGTTGACCCCTGTGTGCAAAAATTGCACACTCCCTCATTGAGCAAAACCCTAGTTTCCAAGAGGGATGTAAAAGATGGCACCAGGTCCATGGGACTGGAGGAGAGGGGCACCCCTGGCACTATCCCAGCATCTTGAATCCAATGGAGTCGACGGTTCGTCGATCGGATCCACAGTCGTGATTCTATGGCTCATTCCATCTCGCATCCAAAAGGCCTTCAGGGAGACCTGTTGGATACTTACCGGGGGCATAGAAGTCCAACCGTGCAGCAAAACCGGGTTTCGGGGAGTCATGTAGGTGTGTCTAGGCAGGTTTCGGTTGGGAACGCTATCCATAAGTTCCCGTTGGATGATTTTCCAAAGTTGACCCCAATGTGAGGGCCATCCAAATTTGCTCAAGGGGGCCATTTCTCGTCCGGAGGCCCCCGGGCGTGCGTGGCCACCGTGGACAGGTCCACGATGGCCACGTGGACCTATGGGGGCCAATGAAATCCAAGTCCGCTCGTCGGTTTGGGTTCCGTGGCCCCAGAGCAAATCCTCCAGGTGTCCCTGAACGACCCCGGGGTGCCCGACTAGAATGCCCGTGGCACCCGGATTGTGGCTCGGTTCGTGAATCCGTCAACTTTGGCGGGTCCGAGATGATGGGTTTCAGCTATGGGACCCCCCACAATGTCCCCCGAAGACTCGGAAGCGGTGCCAACGAGCCATCTTCGGATCTAGGGTTTTGCTCAGTGATGGCCATTCCATATTTGCTCAAGGGGGCCATTTCTCGTTGGGAGGCCCCTGGGCGTGCATGGCCACCGTGGATAGGTCCACTATGGCCATGTGGACCTGTGGGGGCCGACGGAATCCAAGTCTGCTCGTCGGTTTGGGTTCCGTGGCCGTGGAGCAAATGCACAAAGTGTCCATGAACGGCCCCGGGTGTGCCCGACTAGAATGCTTGTAGCACCCAGACCGTGGCTTGGTTCGCGCATCCGTCGACTCCGGTGGGTCCAGGACGGTGGGTTTTAGGTAGGGGACCCCCCACAGCGTGCCCTGAAGACCCAGAAGCGGTGCCAATGGACCATCCCCGGAGCTAGGGTTTTGCTCAGTGAAGGCCATTCCAGATTCGTTCAAGGGGGCCATTTCTCGTCCGAAGGAAGAAGAAGATCAATTTTTGACAAAACAATGTAGTTAGCAGAAGAAGATCAATTTTCGACAAAACAATGTAGTTGTTACATGTGGAGGCAGCGGTTTCCCATGGAAAACGAGTGTAGGGTTGAGCAGAGGAAAGATGTTGGGAAATGGGCTATTACATTAGCTTTTCCGATGGGAAAGCGGTTTACAGAAGGAAATATGGCAGCTGTAGGTATCTATGCTTTTCTTCCAATGGAAATAGGATTTCCCTCGGAAGAAAAGCGTAGATACCTACAGCCGCCAAAGCATAGATACCTACAGCCACCAAAGCATAGATACCTACAGCCGCCCATCGAAAAAGATAATGTAATATCCCATTTCCCAACATCTTTCATCTGCTCAACCCTACACTCATTTTCCACGAGAAACCGCTACCTCCACATGAAATAACTACATTTTTTTGTCAAAAATTGATCTTCTTCTGCTAACTACATTGTTTTGTCGAAAATTGATCTTCTTCTGCCTACGGACAAGAAATGGCCCCCTTGAGCGAATCTGGAATGGCCTTCGGGTGCTATGGGAATTCTAGTCGAGCACCTCGGGGCTGTTCAGGGACAATTTGGGCATTTGCTCTGTGGTCCCAGACCCGCTAGAGTCGACGGATTCACGAACCGAGCCACAGTCCTGGTACCACGGGCATTCTAGTTGGGCACCCCAGGGTCGTTCAGGGACACTTGGAGGATTTTCCCCAGGGCCACGGAACCCAAACCGACGAGCGGACTTGGATTTCGTCAGCCCCCACAGGTCCACGTGGCCATTGTGGACTTGTCCATGGTGGCCACGCATGCCCTGGGGCATCCGAACGAGAAATGGCCCCGTTGAGCGAATATGGAATGGCCATCACTGAGAAAAACCCTAGCTAAGGAGATGGCTCATTGGCACCGCTTCCGGGTCTTTGGGGGATGCTGTGTGGGGTCCCCTAGCTGAAACCTGCTATCCCGGACCCACTGGAGTCGATGGATTGGTGAACCGATCCATGGTCCGGGTGCTACAGGCATTCTAGTCGGGCACCCCGGGGCCGTTCAGGGACACCTGGAGGATTTGCCCCAAGGCCACGGAACCCAAACCGGCGAGTGGACTTGGATTTCGTCAGCCCCCATAAGTCCATGTGGCCATTTTGGACCTGTCCACGGTGGCCACACATGCCCGGGGGAAACCGGATGAGAAATGGCCCCCTTGAGAGAATCTGGAATGGCCATCACTGAGCAAAACCCTAGCTCCGGAGATGGCTTGTTGGCACCGTTTCTGGGTCTTTGGGGGACGCTGTGGGGGGTCCCCTTGCTGAAAACCGCCGTCCCAGACCCGCTGGAGTCAATGGATTCACGAACTGAGCCACAGTCCGAGTGCCACGGGCATTCTAGTCGGGCACCCCCGGGGCCAATCAGGGACACCTAGAGGATTTTCCCCGGGACCACAAAACCCAAACCGACAAGCGGACTTGGATTTCGCGGCCCCCACAGGTCCATGTGGCCATTGTGGACCTGTCCACGGTAGCCACGCATGCCCAGGGGCATCTGGATGAGAAATGGCCCCCTTGAGCGAATCTGGAATGGCCATCACTGAGCAAAACCCTAGCTTCGGAGATGGCTCGTTGGCACTGCTTCCGGGTCTTCAGGGGACGTTGTGGGGGGTCCCCTAGCTGAAACCCACCGTCCTAGACCCGTTGGAGTCGACGAATTCATGAACCGAGCCATGGTCCGAGTGCCACGGGCATTCTAGTCGAGCACCCCAGGGCCGTTCAGGGACACCTGGAGGATTTTTCCCGGGGCCACGGAACCCAAACCGGCGAGCAGACTTGGATTCCGTCGGCCCTCACAGGTCCATGTGGCCATTGTGGACCTGTTCATAGTGGCCACGCACGCCCAAGGGAATCCAGACGAGAAATGGCCCCCTTGAGCGAATCTAGAATGGCCATCACTGAGCAAAACCCTAGCTCTGAAGATGGCTCATTGGCACCGCTTACGGGTCTTTAGGGGATGCTATGGGGGGTCCCCTAGCTGAAACCCACTGTCCCGAACCCGCTGGAGTGGACAGATTCATGAATCGAGCCACGGTCCGGGTGCCACGGGCATTCTAGTCGGGCACCCCGGGGTCGTTTAGGGACACCTAGAGGATTTGCCCCGGGGCCACGGAACCCAAACCAGTGAGCGGACTTGGATTTTGTCGGCCTCCACAGGTCCACGTGGCCATTGTGGACCTATCCACAGTGGCCACGCATGCCTGGGGGAATCCAGATGAGCAATGGACCCCTTGAGCGAATCTGGAATGCCCATCACTGAGCAAAACCCTAGCTCCGGAGATGGCTCGTTGGCACCACTTCCGGGTCTTCGGGGGACATTGTGGGGGGTCCCCTAGATGAAATCCACCGTCCCAGACCCGCCGGAGTTGACGGATTCATGAACCGAGCCACGGTCCGAGTGCCACGGGCATTCTAGTCGGGCACCCCGAGGCCGTTCAGGGACACCTAGAGGATTTGCCCCGGGGCCACGAAACCTAAACCGGCAAGCGGAATTGGATTTCGTCGGCCCCCATAGGTCCATGTGGCCATTGTTGACTTGTCCACGGTGGCCATGCATGGCCGAGGGAATCCGGACAAGAAATGGCCCCCTTGAGCGAATATGGAATGGCCATCACTGAGCAAAACCCTAGTTCCGGAGATGGCTCGTTGGCACCGCTTCCGGGTCTTCGGGGCACCCTGTGGGGGTTCCCCTAGCTGAAACCCACCGTCATGGACCTGTAGGAGTTGACGAATTCACGAACCGAGCCATGGTCCAGGTGCCACGGGCATTCTAGTCGGGCACCCTGGGGTTGTTCAAGGACACCTGGAGGATTTTCCCTAGGGCCACGGAACCCAAACCGGCGAGCAGAATTGGATTTCGTCAGCCCCCATAGGTCCACGTGGCCACAGTGGACCTGTCCACGATGGCCACGCACTCCTAAGGGTCTCCGGACGAGAAATGGCCCCCTTGAGCAAATTTGGATGGCCCTCACATTGGGGTCAACTTTGGAAAATCGTCCAGCGGGCACTTATGGCTAGCATTCCCAACCGGAACCTGCCTAGAAACACCTACACAATTCCTCGGAACCCGGTTTTGCTACACGATTGGACCTCTATGCCCCTGGCAGGTATCCAGCAGGAGTCCCTGAAGGCCTTTTGGATGTGAGACGGAACGAGCCATAGAATGACGACCGTGGATCCGATCTACGAACCATCGACTCTGTTTGATTCAGGACGCTGGGATAGTGCCAGGGGCACCCCTCTCATCTAGTCCTATGGCGCCGGTGCCATCTTGTATGTCCATCTTGGAAACTAGGGTTTTGCTCAATGAGGGAGTGTGCAATTTTTGCACACGGGGGTCAACTCTGTAAACTAGTCCACTGGGCACTTACAGCCAACGTTCCCAGCCGGAACCTGCCTAGACACACCTGTAGGACTCCCTGGAGCCCGGTTTTGCTGGACGGTTGGACTTCTATGCCCCTGGAAGGTATCCAGCGGGTGTCCCTGAAGGCGTTTTGGATGCGAGATGGAACGAGCCATAGAATGACGACCGTGGCTCCAATCAACAAACCGTCAAATCCGTTGGATTCAGGATGCCGGGATAGTGCCAGGGGCGCCCCTCTCCTCCAATCCCGTGGCCCTGATGCCATCTTGAACGTCCATCTTGGAAACTAGGGTTTTGCTCAGTGAGGGAGTGTGCAATTTTTGCACACGGGGGCCAACTCTGCAAAATCGTCCACCGGGCACTTACGGCCAGCATTACCAGTCGAAACCTGCCTAGACACACCTACAAGACTCCCTGGAGCCCGATTTTGCTACACGGTTTGACTTCTATGCCCCCGACAGGTATCCAGCAGGTGTCCCTGAAGGCCTTTTGGATGCGAGACGGAACAAGCCATAGAATGACGACCGTGGCTTCGATCGACGAACCGTCGACTCTGTTGGATTCAGGAATGTCGGGATAGTGCTAGGGGCACCCCTTTCCTCCGGTCCCATGGCCCCAGTGCCATCTTGTACGTCCATATTGGAAACTAGGGTTTTGCTTAGTGAGGGATTATGTTATTTTTGCACACAGGGGTCAACTCTGCAAAATCGTCCGCCGGGCACTTACGGCCAGCGTTCCCAGCCATAACCTGCATAGACACACCTGTAGGACTCCCCGAAGCCTAGTTTGTCTCCACGTTTGGACTTCTATGCCCCCGGCAGGTATCCAGCAGGTGTCCCTGAAGGCCTTTTGGATGCGAGATGGAACGAGCCATAGAATGACGACCGTGGCTCCGACTGACGAACCGTCGAATCCATTGGATTCAGGACGCCGGGATAGTGCCAGGGGCGCCCCTCTCCTCTGGTCCCATGGCCCTGGTGCCATCTTGAACGTCCATCTTGGAAACTAGGGTTTTGCTCAGTGAGGGAGTGTGCAATTTTTGCACACGGGTGTCAACTCTACAAAATCGTCCGCCGGGCACTTATGATGATGATGATGGTGATGGTGACGGTGATGGTGATGGTCATGGTGATGGTGATGAAGATGATGATGATGGAGAATATGATGATGATGGAGATGTTGATGAGGAACCTAGAGTTAGAGTTAGAGTTAGAGTTAGGGTTAGAGTTAGAGTTAATGATGATGATGGATATGGTGGTGATGATGAAGACGTTGATGATGATGGTGATGGTGATGGTGACAGTGATGGTGATGGTGATGGTGAGCATGAAGAAGATGGTTTAGTGCTAGGGTTTGGGTGAGGGTTAGGGCTAGAGTTATAAAAGGAAATTGAATTAGGGTTAGAGTTAGAGTTAATGATGATGATGAAGATGGTGGTGATGATGAAGAAGTTTACGATGGCAGTGATGGTGATGGTGAGGATGAAGAAGATGGTTTAGTGCTAGGGTTTGGGTGAGGGTTAGGGATAGAGTTAGATTTAATGATGATGATGAAGACATGATGATGATGGTGACGGTGACGGTGATGGTGATGGTGATGGCGAGTATGAAGAAGATGGCTTAGTGCTAGGGCTTGGGTGAGGGTTAGGGCTAGAATCATAGAAGGAAATTGAATTAGGGTTAGAGTTAGAGTTAATGATGATGGTGATGATGATGGTGATGGTGATGGTGATGATGAGGATGAAGAAGATTGCTTAGTGCTAGGGTTTGGGTGAGGGTTAGGGCTAGAGTTATAGAAGGAAATTGAATTAGGGTTAGAGTTAGAGTTAATGATGATGATGATGAAGACGTTGACGATGATGGTGATGGTGATGGTGAGGATGAAGAAGATGGTTTAGTGTTAGGGTTTGTCTGAGGGTATGTGCTAGGGTTTGGGAAGATGGTTTGGAAATAGTTCTTCATTGAATCTCATAATTTTCCTATAAATCAAAGCCATGGGGTAGACTTGAAGAAGAGAATAATTGTAAGGCCATGTGGGAAGAAAGATCTTGGAGATCAAACACCTCATTCTCTCATCTTTACCATTCATTGTATTCATTCTTACTTGAGTTATTTCATTAAGGAAGTAAGTGTTCTTCAGTCACTATAGCTAGAGAGAGATTTTAATAAGGAAAATGACCCATCCCAAGGAGAGTGTTGGAGCTAAATTGCCTCAAATAATTTTTTCTCAAATGATGTTACACATTTGTATGCTTTTCCATTTGAAGAATATATGAGTTTTGTTTTTTCCATCCATTTATTGTATTTGAATTACATTCTTGTATTTAATATTATGATATGATTGCTTGCATGCTTCTTAGTTATTTATTTTCTATTATAATACTCTCATGCTTGTCAAATAAATAACCATTGTATATTGTCTCTCTCACAACTTGGATATATTAACAAATTTTGCTCATCATTGCAACAAAATCCCTAAAATAGATTGACTACTCCATTTTGGGTTTAGAATCTAGATCAGTTAATCTTACTTACTAGGTTGTTTTTAGTTGATTTCTAACCTCTAGTGACATGCAAAGTCATTAACTAGCATGCAAACTCACTTAGCAACCCTTGTAAGGAATCAAGGTTTTTGGAATTTTATTTTGCATGATCTTGGTGACTTGCACATTTTTTCTCTTTTTCTCAAAAGAGTGGCCAATGTAATATGCATGCAAATTCATTTCATAGGAAGTGTAACTATTTACTTGTGTAAATTGAATAGTTATCTTTGTAACAAGTCGTGAATTTTTAGTTAGATTTAATTGTATGTTTTGTCAGTAGCTTAGCTTGAGGGAAACTTAAATTTTCCAAGAATTGTAAGTTGATGTTCTTGTAATTTTACTGTGAGGCACCTGCAACAATTAATTAACAAGAATACGCGAAATAGCAGAAATGACAGAACTCAGAATCACTTTTGTATTGATCACAGGCCACTTCGAGGGGGCAACCTCCTTTGAGCAAGCTCAATACAAATAACTTCACGGTGCCTTCATAGGTCTCAACACACACTTATATACTAATTCTAGGCGCCAATACTATGGTTCGAAACCATGGGCCGTTACAAACTATGGATCAACAATACTACGGGCGACTTACAAAGCATATGCGCCAACAACAATAACACAAACTATTGATCAACAAATACTACGGGACGACTTACAAAGCATATGCGTCCAACAACAACCTACTAACAAAGTAAAGACATGGGTTCCTAACATCCACTCCCCCTTAAAAAAAGCTTTGTCCTCAAAGCTTTAGATGTGGAAATTGTTGTTGAATCTGAAGGAGTGGTTCCCATGTAGCATCCTCGGGTTGCATGTCGTGCCACTGAATTAAGACCTCTGTGATAGAGCGAGAGTCAAGCTGACGCGTGCGCCGATTGAGGATGGCCTCTGGCTCCAAAAGGATGGATCCTTCATTATCCAGTTTGGGTAAAATCGTTTGGCCGCTGATGTTGGTGCCAAGAACTTTCTTCAGACAAGAGACATGAAAGACTGGATGAATGCGGGAAGAAGGAGGAAGTTCCAATTTATAAGCAACAGACCCAATCTCCTGAAGAATCCGATATGGCCCATAGAACTTTGGAGCGAGCTTATGACGCCCTTTGAGTTTCAAGGAGGATTGTTTGTACGGCTGGAGACGAAGAAAAACCATATCGCCGACTTGAAAAGTGCGCTCCGAATGGTGCTGATCAGCTTGTTGCTTCATGCGATTTCTTGCCATGTGAAGATTGTCCCGCAAAATGCGAAGAATCTGATCGTGGTTGTGAAGGACCATGTCAACTTCCTGAACTGGTGAACTGGTGGGGGTGTATGGGAGAAGAGCTGGAGGTGCCTGACCATAGACTGCTTCATATGGGGTCATTTTAGAAGCAGTGTGGTAAGAGGTATTGTACCACCATTCAGCGAGAGGGAGCCACTTTGCCCACTGATGTTGTTGTTCTGAGGTGAAGCAACGAAGATAAGTTTCCAAGCATTTATTGACAATTTCAGTCTGACCATATGTTTGTGGGTGATACCCTGAACTCATCTTCAGTTTGGTGCCAGTGTGGAGAAATAGTTCTATCCAAAAATGACTAGTGAAAGTCGCATCACGATCCGAGACAATGGAAGAAGGGATGCCATGAAGACGAAATATCTGGTCCATAAAAAATTGAGCGACGGAGGAGGCTGTATAGGGATGGCTGAGAGCACAAAAATGACTATATTTGGAGAGAAGATCAACCACAACGAGAATCACTGTCTTCCCGCCAGATTTAGGGAGCCTTTCAATGAAATCCATAGAAATATATGTCCAAATCCGTGTAGGTATGGGCAAGGGTTCAAGCAATCCTAGAAGGAGTGTTGTTTCACCCTTATTGCGTTGGCAGGTATCACATTTGGCCACCATCTGTTGAATGTCCTTTTCATGCCCTGCCAAAAGAAGTTACGCCATGCTCGTTCATATGTTTTGAGGAACCCAGAGTGCCCGGCCGATGGAGAAGAATGGAGTTCATACAAGACATCCTGTTGAAGATCTATGCTCTGGGGAAGCACCGGACGACCCTTGTATCGCAGAGAAGCACCATCCCAAGAGTAATGTGGGACAGCAGAAGGATTGTTGGTCAAGCGTTGGATGATCTGAGATAAGGAAGAGTCATTGACATAACCCTGTTGAACAGATTGCAACCAATTTGGAACAGGCATAGAAATAGCTAAAAGAGAACCTTGGGCATCAAATGTGCGAGAAAGAGCATCTGCCACAATGTTGTCTTTACCCTTCTTGTAAGTGATCTCATAGTCATAACCCATGAGTTTTCTAACCCATTTATGTTGTGTCGGGGAGGAGACACGCTGGTCCAAGAAATATTTCAGACTCTGGTGATCAGTCTTGATGCAGAAATGATTCCCTAATAGGTATGGACGCCACTTCTGTACTGCATGCAAAATAGCCATCATTTCCTTCTCATAGGTAGAGGCAGCTAAATTCTTACATGAAAGGGCTTTGCTGGTGAACGCAATGGGGTGTTCATCTTGAAGGAGAACAACACCAAGTCTATTGCCGCAAGCATCACTCTCAATAGTGAAGGGCTTGGAAAAATCAGGCATAGCTAGCACCAATGTAGTACACATAGCTTGTTTTAGTTTGTCAAATGCACACTGAGCAGCAGGTGTCCATGTAAAAGCATCTTTTTTCAATAGAGCAGTTAATGGAGCTGCAATCTTCCCATAATACTTGACAAACTTGCGGTAGTAGCCAGTCAACGCCAAAAAACCACGAAGGCTCTTGAGTGTCTGAGGATGTGGCCAATTGTTCATGGCCTTGATTTTGGTGGGATCCACGCGAACCCCTTGTGCTGAGATAATGTGCCCGAGATACTCAACTTCCTTTTGTCCAAAAACACATTTAGACTGCTTGGCATGGAGATGATGGTCAGAGAAAAGTTGCATGACAAGATCCAGATGCTGGAGATGTTCATCCCATGTTTTACTGTAGATGAGGATATCATCAAAGAATACCAGAATGAATTTCCGCAAGTAGGGTCGAAATATTTTATTCATTAAGGCCTGGAATGTGGAAGGAGCATTAGTGAGGCCAAAGGGCATGACCAAAAACTCATAATGGCCATCATGTGTGCGGAAAACTGTTTTAGGAATATCATCCTCATGAACCCGAATTTGATGATACCCAGAACGAAGATCCAACCTGGAGAAAAAGTGAGCCCCATGAAGCTCATCAAGAAGCTCATCAACAACAGGAATTGGAAACTTATCCTTGATGGTGAGGTGATTAAGTGCTCGGAAGTCAATGCAGAGGTGCCATGACCCATCTTTTTTGCGGACAAGAATAACTGGAGAAGAAAAGGAACTAGTGCTTGGGCGAATAATACCTTGCTTCAATAAGTCCCGAACGAGCATTTCAATCTCCGTTTTTTGGTGAAATGGGTAGCGATAGGGCCTGATGTTGGGAGGAACGCTGCCAAGAAGGAGCTGAATACGATGGTCTTCTGGCCTGGAAGGTGGTAATCCCACTGGTTCAGCAAAGACACCTGTATACCGATCCAGAATTTGTTGTAGATCCAAAGGAGTAGTGGAGACCGCTGATGGTTGCATCTGGATGGAATGGATCTGAGAGATGACACCATGTGAATTCTTCTTGAGGAGTTTTTCCATGCGATGTGAACTGATGATGCTGAGAGAACCTAGTTGTAATCCTGTCAATGTGTGTTTGTGTCCATTCTCGGAAAACTGCATCCAAAGTTCGAAAAAATCCCATAAGATAGGGCTGAGTGTGCTTAGCCATTGGGTGCCCAAAACCACATCACATCCGCCTAAGGGCAAGGCAAACATGTCAGAGTGCAAGGTATAATATCCCATAGAGATACGCACATTTTGACACTTCCCTTTGCAAGGTAAGGTGCCCCCATTGGCAATCATGAATTCAAAGTTGGAGCAAGGATGGATAAAACAATCAGCTTGTTTGGTGATCCGAGGGTCAATGAAATTATGTTTGCTACCAGAATCAATGAGGATTGTAAGAGGAAGCTTCTTGAAGTAACCCCTGACCTGCATTGTTTGGAGGGTGGTGATTCTAGCTAAAGCATGGAGAGATATCTCTGGCTGGTCATCCTGAGATGGAGGGTCACTAGGTGGTTCTTGAATGTCGACCGGAGCATCCAGTGTTTCTGGATCTTCGTCACCCATTTCAGAGGCAGGCGGAGACTCCACATCCAGGAGATAGAGCTTTTGCTGAACACATCTATGTCCCCGAGTGAATTTCTCATCACAATTATAGCAAAGCCCCTTTTCTCTGTGTGCTTGCATCTCTGTTTCAGACAAACGCTTGATAGGAGTCGGTCAAGGAGCCTGCGGTATAGGTGGTCGCTGAGAACCCATATTTCGGAAGGGAACAAAAGTGGGCTTGGAGCGTTGTTGGGTTGCAATCTTGTATTTTTCCAACTTAGCCAACCCGAGTGCTTCCATCATTGTGTTGGGACAGAACATTTTGACCTCAGAGCGAATGGCATCCTTTAGACCACTGATAAAACAACTTCGGTAAAATTCATCAGACAATCCTTCGGTGTGGTTGGCTAGATTCTCAAATTCGGTTTGATACTCTCTCACAGTGCCAGTTTGGCGAAGTTTAGTGAGGGCTCCTGTGAAGTCATCAAAAGCACTAGGACCAAATCGTTGCAAAAGGAGCTGGCAAAAGTCTGGCCAGTTGGGCTCTGGATGAGCCTTGATGTACCAACGGTACCATTGAAGAGCTTCCTGTTCCAAATGAAAGGATGCCAACGGAACTTTGTTGACATCAAAAGTATTATGCATACTGAAGTACTGTTCTGCACGATAGATCCATCCAGTTGGATCGGTACCATTGAAGCGAGGAAAATCAAGCTTCGGACCACGGAAATTGATGGAAGAAGAGAACCCATTGTCTACTGAAGACTCGGACTGCCGTTTGTTGTTCATAGCTGAATGTTCAAGATGGAGACCGAGAAATTTTTCATCAAGATCCTGGAGTTTGGCTTGGATGGCTGCAAGTGCTTCCTCCATGGTTTTTGCTCCTGCACGGGTGACAACCATAACCAGGATTTTTTTTTTTTTTTTTTTTTACTGGGTAGGAAAACAAAAACAGGAACTACTTCAGTAAGGGAAAATTTGGATTTAGGAAAAAATTAGAAGGGTAATTGGGGTTTGACTAGGTTTTGGACACTGTTGGATAGACAGGGAAGCAAAAATGAGGATTTCAGAAACGGGGTAAAAGAATGGGAAAATTTGGCAGAGGGGAACAAAGAAGCAGAATTCAGAAAGGAACTCTATGGTAAAATTTGAAGGTGATTGGGTGAAATCTGAGGAAGTTATGGCAAACCCTAAAAATAGACAAATGTGGGATTTCGGGCTTTGGGAAGGGGAATTGGGGATAGGGTCCTCAGGACTAAAATATGCAGAATGGGATGACAGGGGTTCCCCAAAAATTTCAAGGAAAACAGAGTGAAAATAAGGGAGATATGGAGAAAAAACTGAATTTTATACCTTTTTCAGTTCAGAATGGAGCGGCTATGGCTCGAAAGAGATCTGGAACAGCACCGAATGGATTGAAATGACTGAATCTGGAACGGCTTGCGGGGGCGAGGTCTGTGTTGCGGTAGAGGGATGGGTGACTGTGGATGGGTGGTGTGCCGTGGTCAGATGGGGGAGGGTGGGAACATGGGAAACTGATACGGAGGTGGAGTTGGATATGATGCGTAAGGGGGAGCTGAATGGAATTTTGGTGCTATATAGGAGGGGGGGGATGGATGGAAGGGGTTGGGAAATGGGGCATGTCTGCCAGGGGATACAGCTGGCATATAGTGTGGCCGAAAGGTCAGGGAGGGAGGAATAACGACACTGGTAGGCTGAGGTGCTCGCACCTACATACACATTTATAACCTCATAGTTTAATAAACAAAAATATAAATATACACAGACAAGTCATCGTATTTGAAATTAAATTTATGCTTTAATACACACAATACCTGTGCACGGGGAGAACTGCTGGTTCCCAGTGGTGGTGGCTGGTCGCTGGAGCCTGCGGACACCTGTGCGAACACTACAATTTTTAGACTGAATTTATAAAAACAATATTAACAATATTAAACACAATGAAAATGAGAATGACAACGATGGTACTTAGAAAACATGACTGCAATAAATTTATATTCAAGTTAGATGATATCCAATATTCTGAAAGGATAGAAGGTGGCATGGCATGAAATTAAAATTAAATAAGGTGAGAGGGCATAGAAGGTGACATGGTGAGCTTTTCCTTTTCTAGAGTCATCTCCATGAGTAGGTGAGCTTTTCCTTTTCTAGAGTCATCCCCATGAGTAGGTGAGCTTTTCCTTTGGCCCTAGAGAGATGTGTAGTGTCTCATAAGCAAATCAAATTCATGTCCATTTACAAATTTGAATTGGAAACCTATGTAATGTGTTTGGGTTCTTGGTGAAGAGTTCCTAGGTTTTGATGTCTTCTTATAGATTTGTAGTTTTATAGAAGCTTGATTCACCCAATGGAAAAGTATTTGCATCCCTAGAGTGAGGATCTTGAGTCCCTTTATTTCCATAACATTTACATCATCAAATAAAATGGCATCTCATTGTTTAAATTTGCAAAGAGGTGCTAAATAGAAGTTAAGTTAGCGTGCATGCTATTTAATACACTTTAGAGTGTTGATCGTTAGAAAAAGGAAGAAAGAGAAATATTTTTCATGGTTAACTTACTTACAAGCTTGAATGTGCCATGTTCTTTGCATTGAATGAGTAATTATTTGTTCTTGATTGAATAGCTATGTTGTCAGAATGATATCACTTGATTGAAATCAAAGAAATCTTGAGTGAAATGAGTTAAATGAGTATTCTTGATGCCAAATCTTTTACCGAGTTGAATTTGAATCAAGATAATAGCAAGGCCCCATAGACCATATTTGTAAGATTATCGCTCTTCCTTATGGGCCTTACATCATTTTCAAAAACTTTAGTGACAATACATGAGATAAGTTGTTTTACGTTGTTTATATGTCTTTCCTAATAGCATGTTCTAGGAGTAGTAGTATGATTACTTCCAGTCTCAAGTATTAGAATAAATTGGAAATCCCATGATAATAAACTAGGGTAATAAGGACATGAGAAACATCAGGTTCTTGAATTTCTAGAAGCTTGACCACTATGATTCTCTTTTGGCCACTATGAAGATGTTGACGGTGATGGTGATGGTGGTGACAACATTAATGAAAAAGGCTTGAGGAATGGCAAAGAAGATGATGATGTGGATGGCTTGAAGAACACACATGGCATGAAGAACCATGGAGGTGGGCATTGGAGCCATTGGAACACCTAATGAACCAAATGATCCATTCTGTGGTCATTTGTGGTTTGATGGGGAAATGGAACCCTTAGTGATGATCCATGCTACCATTTGATGATGGGCTTGATGTCCATTGAAAGCATGTTGATTAAATACTAAATGATTGACTCTTGACGGTGGAACCCACATTGAAACCCACATACAAATTGAATCAACCCTTATCTAATGGCACTTACGATGGATGTTGAAGCCCTTGAACCTTGAAGATGTCCATATGTGGAATCCTTGATGTATGGTGATGAAGACATAATGTATTGTTTCCTTGGGGTTCTTGGAATTGTTTGTGGTCTATTGTTGTGGTTGTGATGGAGCCCATACCCTTATAATTGCTTGACGAAACCTTTGATGCTGAAGTATTTAAACATGATGATGTAGAAGCCCACAAAAAAAATGAGGAAGCCCTAAGTTTCTAACGTGGCCTTTGATGTGGTTGTGTGAAGTCAAACCAAAATAGGCATGCAAATAAAACATTGTATGTGAACTATTATGTGTCCATTCAAAGGACAAAGTCAGCTCAACAATTAAAAATAAATATAAAATGAAAATTACATAGACAGGTCGATTGAATATCATGTGATATGATGTGCATGTACAATAGAAAGACATGACGATGTAGACAGTATGAAGAGACTAATGATATTTTGGGCAGCAGTTTGGTGAAAGGAGAGAATGATGTATTTGTGTATATGCTGGTTAAAATTATGACAGAGTGATGATGAGCAGAAAGTGATATAAATGTGGATATGTTTGATATCTTGACAGCATAATGATAATTTTCCTACGGTTAATGACAGTTTGATGACAGGTTAAAGATGTGCATGTAGATAGAATATCGATATGTTTGAGAAGATGTTGGACATGATGTAATAGGGACAGAATGATGATTGAAGACAAGGTGCTGGAAACGGATTGATGAATGAGATGATGTGAATAATGACATGACTGTGATATGTATGATATGTGACAAATATGTAATGGTAAATACAAGCAGGGTCTTGTATCCATGTTCTTAGTAGGATCTAAGAAAAACTAGGCTCAGTCCTAGATGATGAGTTGGTGCTCATTGTATCATTGGTGTTGAATTGCCTCACGGTTGTAGCCGTTGAACCAAATACAAAAGATTACAAAAACTATATCTAGTCTCGCATTATGTGTTGATTTGTTTCATTAGTTGATAGTTAGTGCATTGATGAATATGATGTGAATGTGAAATGATGATATAAGAGTTGGTGATTGAAGTTGAAATTAAATAAAGTATAGGCTCACTGATTCACCCCCCCTCTCAGTGAGCATTGTGTCTAACACAAATGTTTATAGTTTTGCTACGTTTTCATGTTAAATAAGGTTTCATTTTTTTATTGGGTGGGATTATATGAATTTATAGCTCTTAAATAAATTAGACAATATTATAAACACAACTGTAAAATACGATGATAATATGGTAATTACTCAGTGCTAATTAATTTGTAATTACTGAACACAAATTACTCGTAACTGGATCTAATTATTCAAAGTAAAGAAGTTACCTGTGTGTATGGTGCCGCAATCTCCTTTGTTGCCGCCACGGCTCCATCGAGGTCAAAGGAACCGACGTCCTCCCACCTGGGGGATGGAGACCCGACACCCAATAACTGAACATTAAAACAAATAAAGTCAACAATGTGTAATTCAAAGTTAAATATATTAAACAATAAATAAAAAACAACGATAGCAAACCTAATCCATGAAGCTCCCTGTGGCATGCTGCTACGTATCACCATGGCAAGAATGACCACAGTGAGAACAACGATGTGCCGTTGTTCCGGCATAACTAGAAGGCCCCGCCTGGGTTCCACCTGTACCCGGCATGTCTCGGCTACCACCCATAGACTATGCAGCTATCTGGGTCTCATCGATGTCCTCTCAGCTCTGGGAAGACATGGCCACAAATCTGGTATGTCTAAGCAAGTCATGTGTGGCACGTCTGACGGAGTCATGAATCTCATCTAGACCGCTACCAAACCCGGGTGGCTGAGGAGGGGGTTTTGGCTCTCTCCTGGGTGCAGGAGGTCCTCTAAGTGGGTTGTGGTGCGCCTGAGGTCGATCTTGGGTAGAGCCAAGACCGACACCCTGAAACTTAGTGATGTCAAAATAGTTGACATGGTACCCTAGCTCAAACTCAGCCCACAATTTCCGAAGGAAATACTGTGGGACCTCCAAATTGTTGCACGGGGGATTGTCAAACACCATGAACCAGCTCTGTCTCCAGTTATATCTCCATGGATGGTAAATGCACCAATCCATGCAAACCCGACCCCTCGTCAGATCTGGAGGCTGTTCAGTCGAGGGAACTATGAACTTGCTATACAACTGGGCTTTGGTGATGTTGAGGTCTTTTATTTGGTCTTTGGACACCCAGTGGAGTAGTGTTCCCTCATTCGAGCCCTGTATTGGCTCAAGTTTGTTATCTCACTGTGTGCAATATTGATTGATTCAATAATGTTTTGAAGTGATGAAGCCAAGGAAACCTGAGAGGGTTCCCTGGTACTGTTCAATTCATTACTTAGTGCCCTCAATTGATTTAAGTCTTGGTGTAATTGATCTTCAAGGTTTTCATTGGGTTCATTGTAGGTTCCCATATTTTCTTGTGGAGTTCGGGTTTCATCAGATGGTGGTGGTGTGTCTGACATCTTGTTAGGTGTGTAGATGGCTTGCAATTAATTTCCTTGGTTTTTTAATGGATTGTAAATTTTTTTAAAAAATTCAAATTCAAATGGAAAAAAACAAAAAACAAAAATAAAGACAAATTTGTGCTTTGAGGAGCACTTACCTGGATAAACAGATGGCAGCGTGGTGTAGGGGCGACTGCTTGGTGTTGAAAACGACTGGGGTGCACGAGGACGCGTTCGCGGGGTTGAAGGTGTGCTCGCAGGTTGGAAACTTGGCTCACGGGTTTGTCAAAAATGACAAAACCCGTGAGCTCTGTTTTTTTATATATAAAAAATAGAGGCGCGCACGCGCCACTAACGCGTGCGCTCCAATTTGTGCGTACGCATCAAGGACGCGTGCGTGCCCTTTTTGTTCACGTGGGTTGAAACACATGGACGTTCGGCATTACCGAAGTAGAGACACGTGCGTGCCTTTGGAGGTGCGTGTGCGTCCTTTTATTTTTTCTGCTCACGTGCCCTTGTTGCGGTTATTTTGGGTACCAGCTTCGTGCGGGTACCCAAATATTTACAAAAATTTACATGAGGGGACCCCTTTATTTTTCCAAAATCAAGGGGAGTTGTTGGGGTGCCAACAAGCGGCTGAACTACAAAAGAAAATAGAGAAAGAAGAAAAGTCCAAGAAAGTTGTGGAAATGGGGAGCCCAAGCATGCAGAACATGGACATAGACCCACCCCAAGTATCTAATGAAATACTCACAGGAGGTCACTTCCCTTTGGCTGAGCTCAAACTCACACCATTTACCCCGTCCAAGGAGCACATTGTGGCCCAATTGGAAACAATCATCTTCAACCGTAAGAGAAAATATATTGTGAGGAAGACAAAAAAGAGAATGAAAGTAGGCTCCCAACCAAATATCGTCACTCGGCAAGAAAGAACCGTCATGGAGGGTACGCGTAGGGATCCCAAGTTTGTATCATCCATCAACGTAGTCGCTTCCCAAGTAAGTGAAGATAACATTAACAAACTAACAGATGATATTGAGAAAAGCAAACATAAAGTGCGCAAATTAAAAGATACTCTAGTGAAGGAACAAGTAGAAGGGGTAGAGTGGAAAAGGAAATATGATATCCTTTTATCATAGAAAGAAAGAATAATGAATGAGTACCACAACTTAGGTTAAGAAAAGGAAGCATTAAATGTACAACTGATGATATTAGAAGGTGAGAAGAATGACCTTGAAGCACGAGCCACTCAGCTAGAATCAGGCGAGTCAGCTTCCAACCAACAAGTTGAAGAACTAAAAGTGGAAGTAGAGGAGTTGGAGAAAGAAAATGAGCTTTTGACAGAACAGCTGGAGACTGGAGACAAGAGAAGGCTAGATATGTCTCCATTCTGGGATCAAGCCTGTAAAATCCAAGAACAAATACATCATTCTCAGGTGACTCTCACAGAAAATATATACAAGATAAACCTAATGATGGTGAGAATGGACGGGATATCTGTGGAGTCACAGGCTATCAGACAAAGGTTGTTTGATGTTGCAGAAAAGATCAAAAGTCAAATGGCCTGGCTAGAGACAGACACTGAGTACCTCGACAACTTGCTTCCCAAGACAACAACGGATTTGAAGTCAGAAATGGAACTTTTAGAATTTTGCAGGAGAGCTTCCATAAAACTAAATAATGGTATCCTAAAGACTATACATAAGTGTCATGAGTTGTATGAGAAGATTCAACAGGTTCATGAAAAATATCACCTCTCTCCTCTATCTCCAATGAACGAGCTTCCATCAAGGGATCTACGCATGATAGAGCTACAAAATGGATTGCAAGGGGAGTTCGAGTACATCAAAAAGTTGGATGTGCTCACAGAGGAAGACATCCACCATTTTATACGTAAAGCATCCATACATCTATATTTCCGGGAATATGGTTGTACAGCAGGAGAAGCAAGGGTGGCACATGTTGAGACCCATATGTCATACCATGAAGTCTCTTTGCAAGTTTTGGAGCCGAAAAGGCTAAATGTCATCACAAAAGGAGCTACTGCGTGGGGGAGATATTTTGTTAGTTTATCTAGGCCCACATAAATTTGAATTTGTAATTACCTTTTATATTCTCTGATATAAGCACTAGAAGACAAAGTTTTGTGAATCTTAGGATTAGGGTAGCTAAAGAGGCACTAGAAGACAATGCTTTTGTAATATAAATAGAGGAAGGAAGTACATATGAATGGTATTTGGCAGGTACAATAGAGATGAACTATTTTGTTTGAGAACTACTTTTTTGCTTAATAAAGTAGGATATGTTGCCTAGGGAAAGCTAGCATGGAGATTTTGCTTGGAATATGTCGGATGTCATGTGGAACTAATTCTTCATACATTCTTATTCATACTGTGATATTGTTCTAAACTGTCTTGAATTAATTCATGGTTGTGAATGATTTTATTTCCTGTGTAAATGTTGATGTGCTTAATGAGTAATAGAATGCTTTAATTATATCAAAGTTATCTTTGATATCTTTTCTTGCTGCTATAAATGTGCTTATTATGTTGAAACAACTATCTGTGAGGCTTTTATGGGCATTTCCAGTTATTATTCTTAATTCAGATTTTCTCCCTGCAGGGATAGTTTGGATAGTATAGATAGTTAAGATATATTAGATAGATTAGATTAGATTACATGCATTTAATTAGAGCACTTTCATTTCATCTTTAAATAAAAAAATACATAAATGGTGGATCGGGCTACAATCGGTAAAACCAAACTTTAAATCACACAAGGTAGCTGGTCCATTAACTGGACATATTCCCCACACGAAATGGTGAGCGATCTAATTGGGCTTGCTTACTGGGGGAAAATCCCTAACTGCTGGGTGCTGCGAATTTTGGGGCATCAATCGTTTTTGGCACTAGAAGGAGGGCCACCAATGCATGGCTAGCAGAGGAGACCCATTTGTTAAAAGAAATTCCTCTGAAGACCCACTTGAAACAACTATCCCAGAAGATTTTGTTTTGGAATCACAAGATCAAGAAAACCCCAATTCTAGAGGTGAACATCAAGAATTATTATACGTTGTCCCCTTTGAAGAAGTAGATAACTTCAGAAGACACACGCGTTCTTATGTGAGGAGACTTGGAGGGTTAAACGTAATTCCTTTATTACCGAGAAGGAGAGCTCCTAGGAGAGAAACACATCACACTAGAGATTTGGTACTTGTTGAAAATTTGGAAGAATTATTAGATCTGGATTTACAAGAAATCACAGATCCCTTTGATCATATAAGACCCAAAACCCCTCCAACTCAGGAAGATCCTAATAATCCACCACAGTCACCACCACATTCTCCACCATGAATTATGGTTGTACCTACGTGGAGAGATAGAGGACCACTTAATTTAGTTGCACCTTTACATGATTTTCCCAAACATCCAGAAAGGATGCTACCTAAATATGATCCTAGAAAAGGCATTTCTACTGAAGATCACCTTAAGAGTTTCTATTTGGCTATGAATCTCCTAAATGTAGAACATAAAGATGTAGTTTGCAGAATTTTTCCCTACACATTTGAACCTAAGGCATTTTCTTGGTACTTTAGTTTGCAGGCTAATTCAATAGCAGATTGGGACAGTTTCAAGAAATGTTTTTTAAGTAAATTTGGGAATCAAAAGGCCTATTCCACACTTATGAAAGAACTGTTATCTATGAGTATGGAAAAGAAAGAAAAGGTACAAGAATTTAATCAAAGATTTACTACCCTGTTGAATAATTTTAGTGCTGCATCCAAACCCGCCGAGGAATCCTTGGTAGAATATTACACCACAGCACTCAATCCACCTATAACTATGTTTGTTAAAAGAGTGGTTAAGGCTACATTGGTAGAAAATTTTGAAGAATCCAAGAAATTACAAGCTGAGGTAGATAGTATTGCTAAACACTCACTAGATTTGGAAGTAAAACCAACAACCAGCAAGAAACCTCTGTTGTTATCTAGGCCTAAGGAAGAATCATCAACCGAATTAGAAAATGTGGTCAAGATGATGCAGAAATTGTTTGATAAAATTGTAGATCTGGAAAAGGATAAGGCAACCGGTACGTCTAGAAAACCATTCAAACCTTTCTATAAGAAAAGAGAGGAAAGTGGACAACCTCGTCCACCTATGAACAACTCTGATGTTCTAAATTTAAATGAATTTGGCATAGAACATTTCTGCACTTTTCATCAAGAACAACATTCTGAAAAAAGCTGCTGTTAACACCTAAAAAGTGCTCACTAGCTCATTCCCCTACTCACATGACCCATTTGTCCACTTTTCCACCATCTGAGCCTCTGAAACCAACAAAAGGTCACCAAAAGACCTTAGTACACCCCTTTTTCCATTAAAAAAGATTATTTTTCCAAGAAAATCATAAAAAACCCTCAAAAAGGGTCCAAATTCCCAAAAATATTAAAAAGGGAATTAAAATATTATTTTTATTCAAAAAAGTAAAAAGGAGGGAAAAGTACCTAAACCATGTTGGTCAATACCATTTGGTTTCCACAAAACCACAAATGGTATCTCCCACCACCAAAACCTATAAAAAGGTGGTAGGGGCTCCTCATTTCACATCCTTCCATTATCTCATCCTTATGCTGCTGAAATCTCCCCTGAGCACTTTTAGCCATTGAAGCAACCTTGGAGAAAGAGACCTATTGGACTTTGGAGCTACTCATCTTGGGAGTTGCTCAACATCAACCTTCACCATTGAAGGTAATATCGCAAGCACTTGCTTGCCCCCCACTTTTCAATACAAAAATTATTTCTTATGTTTCTTGTTCTTGATTTTTGAAATATTTAAATTATTTGCTTAGATTCTTGCTTAGATCCATGAAAAGTATTGTTTATTTAGTTTATTGTTTTTATTTCTATTGAAACTGCTGCTACTAGTTAGCAGGTGCCCATAGCACTAAGCTTGGTTGCAAAACCGAGCCAACAGTTTTGGCGGCTCCACTTTGGTTTGAACTTTAGATCTCTAGCTTTGCCATTAAATCTTAGTTTTTATGAATTTTTAACCTTTAGATCCATAGATCTACCATCTTAGACAGCAGATCCATTGCTGTTATGAGATTTGGCCCCATAAACAGCCCGAAATTTTCAATTTTCGGGTTTGTTTCTCGGTTTCCGTGCACGGCTTCCGCCTCGTGGATTTTTTACAGACAGTCGCGCGGTCCATCGCGACTTTTCTGCCTTTTTCCGCGCGGTCCATCGCGGATTTTTTACAGACAGTCACGCGGTCCATCGCGACTTTTCTGCATTTTTCCGCGCTGCTCATCGCGGCTGTGCGGCCAAAACCTGCGCGGCTCATCGCGACTGTGCGACCAAAACCCGCGCGGTCCATCGCGACTGTGCTGCCAAAACCCGCGCGGCCCATCGCGGCTGTTCGTCCAAAACCCGCGCGGCTGAATTTTTTCATTCGGCCATCCCGATTTTGAAAAATATTTTTTACTGTACTTTCTGCCCATAGCACATTTTTTACAGTACTAAATTCTGCATAGTTTACAGATTTGAAAAAAAAATTTACTATTTAAAAAATGCATACCTAGAAATCTTTTTAAAAATTTTCAAGAAAGTGAAAGAAAGACTCATTTTGCATTCTTTATCTAGATTCAAATTTTTTCTTGTTTACTTCTTTAGAATCTTGCCCTTAGCAATTTTTATTGAAACGAAGAAATCCATTTATTTCTTTTAAAAAGGAGTTTATTATTTGCTTTCATAAAATCCAATAAATCCTTTATTTTTTGAGTTATTTTTTGAAAAAGCATATTAATTCCTTTTAGTGAAAAAAGTCTTAGATATTTGCTTTGTATTTTTCGAAAAGTCCTTTATTTTTTGAAAATTTCCCTTAAAGCATTTAATTTTTTCAAGTTCAGTTTACAACACCTCACGTGCACTCACACGATCACTTAATTGAACTAAGCCTTAAAACGTACCTTAATTTGAACACACTTTTAACCCCACTTGGGGAACACTAAAAGAATTCTTGTAGCTAGGTAGTATTGGGGGGATAGGTGTTCCAATAACACCCCTCAGTTCATACATCTGAGACATAGAAGTTGTCCAATTAGGGAGCTAAAATCTCTTAGTACTTTTTGGCGCGGTCACAACCGGTTTGTGGGAAGGCCTCTCCCTTAGGAGGGTTGAAGTCGCGAGGATGGTTCCGGAAGCCTGAGTGGGATACCGAAACCCATTCAGTAACCGAAGGGCTACCATTCGCAGTTCTCGGGATATCCCTGTATAGGGATATTGCGATCAAAGGACCAAACGGCAGATTTACCTTTTCTCGACGCGTCATGAACGGAGTATCCTAGTAGCCTGTCTTTTTAGGATTGATTACCCGGTGTCCCTCCCGGTAGGGGGATATCTAGCCGTTGTCTCTACATTCATATTGTATGACTTGGATTTCATCACCTTGCAGAGGATATCGTCTGTTTGAGTCACAATACTTTTAGATTAGGTGTTTGCATGATCTTTACCACCTTTTGAGTCTAGTTACACCTATTTTTTCTAGGAGCCGCTTGCATGTTGGTATTCTGACCGGTTGTTGCATTCCTCCACTTATTGTAGCACAGCTGCTGGGATAAGTGCATTTTTTGAGGATTGATTTTTTTTGGCCTGTGAGCCTTATTTTTTCACTCCCCTTCTTGCACCCTTGGTTGCATTAGGGTTTTGAGTCTTTTACATATATATCACCACCTGATACTTAAAACAATTTTTTACATAAAAAAAAAAACATATTCTCACCATTGAGAATTCTAGACGTTCTCGTCGTCTACAGGGCGAACTCCCAGAGTTTAGTCCACTTGGCTCTCCACGTCACGGACGCAGAGCACTATCCCTTGATTCGACACATCGTCAATCAATTAGACGGTCATCCGATTCTGACATACCCCACTTCACCTTTGATTTAGAGGTAGAATCTGAAAACCCCACCGAGTTACCACCAACCACAGTTATGTCTGGAACACCAGATGATCCACAACTTACATTAACCATAGGTCAGACATCCGCAAACCCTTCTGCGGTAGTACCATCCATGGCAACAGCCACCCCCTTGGGAATGCCCAATATGGGTACCACTCCACATTCAGGAATGCCTAGCACAGGACCACCACCTGTCATGGGCATACCCAACATGGGGGTCATACCCCCTTCGGGTTCCACAAACCCTATCCCAGGAATCCCTAGTGCGATTCCTAACCCAAGCGTAACTCCTATTGCACTCGGGAGTGCTATCCCAGGAATCCCTAGTGCGATTCCTAACCCAAGTGCAACTCATGTTGCACTTGGCAGTGCTATACCAGGAATCCCTAGTGCGATTCCTAACCCAAGTATAACCCAAGTTGCACTTGGGAGCGCTAACCCATATCAGGCCACACCTTTTGGAGGGAACATACCCTCCATACCTAGCATACCTATAGGCACTACTGGACCCCTACACCATACCACCATGGCTAGGCAAGTGTCGGTTCCGGTCACCACATCCGCTAGTCTACCATACATGGCAAGTCTCAACCTGCCAGATTTAGCTAGGCTCACAAATGACCCCATCAGGCATGATCCTGCTTGGCCCCATATGCCCACTAAGCTTCCCTCTGACATCCCTAAGTTCGAGGGTAAGGCTGGAGAAGACCCCCAAAATCACATCATGTCCTTCCATTTATGGTGTTCCTCAAACTCCATAGTGGATGACTCAATCCGCCTACGGCTTTTACAACGCACCTTCACTGGCTCCGCAGCCAAATGGTATATCGAGCAACCCCATAGGACGCATTCCACATTTACCTCCCTTGCCTCGACCTTTCTACAATTCTTCCAGCTACCTGTCCGCTACGATGCGGGCGTCGAGATCCTACTGTCTTGCAGACAGAACACGGCCACGCATATCACTGACCATATTCATGATTGGCGTCGGCGCCGAAGCCTATGCAAGATCAAATTGGACGACCGAATCTTTTTAGACTGGTTCCTTAAATCCCTCCTTCCTCTCATTGCGAAGGATGTAGCATCCGAAAGACCCCAGTCTGAGGAGGAGGCCATCCTTAAGGCCCAACAGTTTGATCTTATCTATGCCCAGTCAGGTTACCTATACACGATCATACCTGACGCCCCACGAGGTGACTCTGCACGCGGTGACACACCGGGGGCATCACATGCCGCTGATGGCATTATTGGCCAAATTACACCGCAAGCAAAACCTTTCAGTATGGTGAGCACCATGCCCGCCCCAGACCTTTCTAGGGCTACATCTAGTTCCGGGGCGACAACTTCTTATGCTCCAACAAACCAGACCCATCACGTTCATGGACCCTCTTGTCCACAACATTGTTATGGCCAAGCGCCATCAGCATATGTACCCCCTACATACTATGCTCACCCTACGATACAAAACCCCATGCAGTTCCAACAACAGCCCATGCATTACCCACAACCGGTTGCACCGGCTAACCTCACACCTCCACCAGCTCAGGGGTACCAACAACCCCAGCAGACAACTGGACCACCTCCAGCTCCACCTGCATACTATCCACCGCAACCTGCTCCCGCACCTGCGGCTCCTCAAAATCCCCCTAATGCTCAAGGGCATGTGTACGCACAACAACATCAGCCCCAGTACCAAAATAACCAACGCAACCAGGGTGGACAACCCAACCGCGGAAAAGGACGCAACCGTGGAAACAATCAAAACCGTAACCAAGCTCCACAACCTACCCATCCTCCGCAAGACAATAACGCGGCGCCCGCTCATCAGAATCCTGATCGGCCACCTAAGCAACCCAAAAATGCTAATTTACGAACAAACCATCCTTGTTCCATTTGCGGTGTCTATGGCCACTATACCCACGCTTGCCCACATTTGGAGCGAGCTCGGCAACTCTGGACCAACGATGCCCATCGTCAAGGGCAAGCGGCTCCTCAGCCGCCACCCAACCCTCCACCACCTCAACATCAACCTTTGGTGCTGCAAAATCCCTTCCCAAACCAGGGTGTAGTGAACACTCAGCCGTTAGCCCCCCCTCAGGTAAACGTGCCGCCACAGCAGATCACTTATGCAACCCCTGATCAACCCATGTTCGATTCAGGTACTCACCATTTGTTGATGATGTCGACTGCCGATGCTAACCTCCAAACTCGTTGGAACCAATATGGCTCCACCTCTGAAGCCCTTCCCGCCGACAAGAACACTAACGTTAATCCCACAGATCAAACGTTACATATACCTCCGGCTCCACTTGATGGCGCTTCCAAAGCACCTCGCTTCCCACTTTGTCGTATCAACAATAATCCCAATGCTCGGACTGCGTCGAATTACAAAATCGTAGACGACTTAGCCCAGTCTCCTGCAGCCATGTCTTCTTTAGAAGTTTTGAAAAACTGTCCTTCACAGCGCAAGACTTTACTCTCTGCCATTGGCGCCATTGACCCCAATGATTCACAGTTGATCACATTCGATTCAGACCAGTCTGAACCCCGCCTGCCTTCCTCTTTAGCATTCCAAGTTTCCGTTTCTGTTCGGAATCTTGTCATCCATAGATGCATTATCGATGAAGGGGCCTCCACATGCGTCATGTCCACATTCGTTTGGCAGAAGTTGGGATCCCCTACTCTCCAGCAGTCCACCACTACATTACGAGCCTACGACGGCCATTCGGTTCAACCCCAAGGTCTTTTAGCCAATGTCCCTGTCCAGCTGGCGGGTAAAACCGTGCTCATTGACATTGAGGTCATCAATGCCCAACTAGACTATAACCTTTTACTTGGTCGCAACTACATGTATGCCATGCGGGATGTTGCCTCATCCGTATTTCGCACCATGCAGTTCCCCCATGAGGGATGCGTGGTCAAGGTCGACCAGCTCACCTATTACGATCCCAAGGCCCCCGCCACACCTGAAAATGTTCTCCCCATGGTTGAACAACCTGTTTGTGATGCAACTACCTCATTCAATTCCTCGATAGGACCCAGAATTTACTCCGAGGTGCCGATGACCTCTACATTCCAGGTCATTCCACCACCGTCACCGGAGACCCACGTCGCTAACCTCTGCACCCTTTCACAAACACCCGGTAATCAACCCTCCTTGTTACCCAAACCACCATTGGTCCCTAGTCACATTGGGGTTACACCCATCCACACAATCCCCTTTCTATTTCCTCCTTCGGGTGTAGTAAGCGCCCCGGTTATGGCTACCCTTAGTCTACCCTGGTTAACATTGGGATTACCCGTGTGGTATATTTCGCCTCCAGTTCCACCGCCGACACCAAATGTCATCCTGCAACCAGTGCAACCCATTGTTACTTCTACCCAACCACCTCCCGGTATCACGACTCCTTCGTCGTCGATGAATCCCCCTCCATTCGTCAGGCCCACTGGGGGCAGAGGCCCACAACCATACACTGCGGTACCCCCACCCAAGGCAGTTAAACCTCCCCCCGTGTTTCGTGCTCCTCCCAAATGCTCGTTGTGTGATGAGTTAGGCCATCCAACTCATCAGTGTCCACAGTTACCTGCATTACAGGAACATATGCAAATGCTGGACGACGACCCCAACATCCCGGTTGTCAAACTCGATCCAAACCCTATGCCTCGTGATAAATCACTGCGTACCAACCACCCATGTGCGATATGCGGTATTTACGGTCACTACTCCCACAACTGTCCTAACATCCCAGACTACAGAGCAGCTCTCTACGAGATGAACAATTTGGACCTAGAGACGGCACCCCCTACTATCGAGGAGATCTACCCTCCCGCATCATCCTCATCTGGAGAGATTAACACCGTCTACATGATCTCTTCGACTACCACTACCTCATCACTCGATTTGACCACTCAAAGCTCCCGCAATGATGAAGAGGTTCTCGAGACTCCTACTACCTTTGATTATCCCAGGGAAGACATGCACCATCGTCCATACTTCCTCCCGGAAGAGACTTAATCCACCACCGCTACCCAATCCGTGGTTGAGTCCAAGGATTTCCTTCCTACTAAAATCGACTGGTTAACGGATCCCATGGCCGATATTTCTTCCGTCATCCACATTGACATCTCTGACCCACTTGGTGCCCTTCATACCATCACATTAGGAACCTCCCACAGCGAGCATGAGATCGGAGAATACCAACAACTGTTCCAAGAATTCACTGATGTCTTTACTTGGTCAGATACCGAAATGCCTGGCCTTGACCCCGCCATTTATATGATCTCCACTGGATACCCCTCTGTCCGGTCAGCCCCTTCCATTGATCCCTTTGACACACAGGTTGAACCCTTTCAAATCAACCAGGAAACCACATGTCCACAACATGGGGGCATGCCCAAAACCTTGCCTACTCATCATCATCGTGATCCTCGTCGGAGATACTGGGGGCATCCACCCCACAAAGGGAATCCCCCATCATCATATCATCACTTCAGTATGCCACCACGACCCACAGCCTCATGGTATAACACCCCGCCAGCAGTTGCTCAATGCCCTATTGATCTCTCTCTGAGACAACATCTGCACCACATTGACACCTCTGAGTTAGGGGGCATAATAGATTACCTCGACCCCGGGATAGGGGGCATGATCAATCATTTTGAACCTTCCCCATCATCTCTATCTCAACACCTCAATGAGCCCATCGTTCAGACCAACACATATGTGATCCACAATCACAAACCCCATGCACATAGCATGGGGGCAGGTCATTAACCCTGCTCACTTTTTCATATTTGTGATCTCAACCATTTTTGAGGTCACATGTCACTTGTATATTTCAGTTGATTTGATACACCTAGTATTTTGCCCCCATGGGTCATCATTTCTACCCCCCACTGCATCCTTCGCTTGGTGGGATCACCTTTATTTGTAGCCATTTTTTAACCTAGTTCTTTCCTTTAACCATTCCGGAGTCCTTATGACCTCCGTTTTTCGCACCATTTGCACTGCCGGATTCATATTTCCGTGCCCGTGATGATGCTTGAGATCATTTCTCGCTCTCACCAGGACCAATATCAACATTGTGTCCCGACACCTTGTCGCCCCAGTTTGCGTACCACTTCGGCTGCTCTCCATTTTTGATATATTTGATATCATCGGATTCATTTTTCCGCGCTCGTGACGATGCTAGAGATCATTTCTCTCTCTCACGCCTAGATTTTTTGGGCGTTTTTTCCACGCCCCCCTCGTCGCCTCGGTTTGCGTGCCACATCGGTCGTTCTCCATTTTCGACGTGCCTTATATCGCCGGATTCAGTTTTCCGCGCTCGTGATGATGCTTGAGATCATTTCTCGCTCTCACCATTAGATTTTTCGGGCATTTTTTCCACGCCCCCTCGTCGCCTCGGTTTGCGTGCCACATCGGCCGTTCTCCGTTTTCGATGTGCCTTATATCGCCGGATTCAGTTTTCCACGCTCGTGATGATGCTTGAGATCATTTCTCGCTCTCACCTTTAGATTTTTCGGGCATTTTTTCCACGCCCCCTTGTCACCTTGGTTTGCGTGCCACATCGGCCGTTCTCCGTTTCCGACAATCCTTATGTCACCAGATCCAGTTTTCCGCACTGATGACGATGCTTGAGACCTTTTCTCGCCCTCATCAATCCATTTTTGTTCGGTATAATTTTATCCCTTTTTCGGGCCGAGCAACCCCTTTTACGAAAAAGACACTTAGGGAGTTTCTGTTAAGCTCTTTTCTGACTCCTAAAACAATGAAAAGATCGCCGAGCAATCTTGCTTCCTTTCATGCTCGCTAAACGTATCTGAAAGGGCGTCTACCTGGTATAAGTTTACCCCTTTTCCGGACCTCGTAGACTAATTACGAAAAAGGTATACTCTAGTCACATCGGCTAGAAGAGTTCTCCATCCGCATCATTTTATGCTTTTTTGGGCCTTGGAGACTAAACTTACGAAAAAGAAACACCAATAGAGTCCACTTACCGCTTTCAGACTCTCTAAACATGAAAGCATGAGCTGTCCTGGGCTCGCAAAATCCACAGGACCGTACCATTTCAGAGCACACTTTTATCCCTTCTTGGAGCTCATTAAAACTACGAAGAAGGAATCAATGGTGCCTCTTGGCGCCACGACAGATCATATCTACTCATTAGGAAGCTTCCCCATTTTGGTCGCCTTTGTTCAGAGTATTCTGCAGTATGTCACCTTGATAATTCCTCGACGACAACTATCAGCTTGTCCTCCCCCCCAGAGTCAGTATATACCATTCAGTCAAAGCAATGATCCCCACACCTACAAGTCAGTTCCCTACGCTGCCAGGTCAACCATGTCATCATGCTCTGAACAAAGGAAGTTTGAGTCTACCCATTTGTGACCCAGTTATTTCCCATCCCCACAAGTATGTCAGTCCTACCAGCAGTACTACATCACTTCAGTTCTACACCTCGAGCTCCTATTAAGGAAACATCATTTCCTTGTTAGTTGCTGGTCTCCCTCTGTCGACGACAACCACATTGATTCCAGAGGATAGACCTAGAGGTCCCTGTGTCTTGGACTCATTACCATTTATGATGAGTGCCTACGAATCATTTCGAGAGGAATCCTCAGTGCCTCTCCAAATGGTTGTTTCTCACATGCTCGACTTCAACACCTTGATCGCATCGTTGAGACTCGCACAGGGTATTGGTCCGTTCAGTTATTAGTCGAAGACCCCAGATACCACCTGACTCCTCCACATTTGAGAGTCTACCTATGGATACAACCAGTTACATTTTTTCTATAGATATCCGGGTTGCGTATGGCGACAGTATTCAGATGTACCCCAGTTTCATACTCCCTTGAGTATACAGTTACATTATTTCTCAGAGATGACTCATAGTCTTTGAGTCCCTACAGATGTTGGACACCTTCAGTTTCAACAGTTCCACAGTTATTCCAGTGTATCAGTTATTGAGATCAGTCATGATCATGAGTATATCCCACAATAATGTCCCCTCTGGACCATTATGATGTACCAGTATATTTCTTTACGTATTAGATCCCCCTTCATGGGACTAATTGTTTTGTATATGTCTTGATACGAGCATGGGAATGACCGCCTCGTCCTTTATCAGAGATTATAGCTCATTCATATTGAGGCCATGTAATATTTTTTGTTTTTGCAGCTTCCAAGGGCCGTGGCTCCAGTCTCCAACCGGTCTCTTCTCTCCCCTAAACCCCAGAAAAAAGGACAAAAGAACTATGATGTCTATCGGCCATACGATGAGCTCCTGCCCTCACACATCAGGGGGCAATCTGTTAACACCTAAAAAGTGCTCACTAGCTCATTCCCCTACTCACATGACCCATTTGTCCACTTTTCCACCATCTGAGCCTCTGAAACCAACAAAAGGTCACCAAAAGACCTTAGTACACCCCTTTTTCCATTAAAAAAGATTATTTTTCCAAGAAAATCATAAAAAACCCTCAAAAAGGGTCCAAATTCCCAAAAATATTAAAAAGGGAATTAAAATATTATTTTTATTCAAAAAAGGAAAAAGGAGGGAAAAGTACCTAAACCATGTTGGTCAATACCATTTGGTTTCCACAAAACCACAAATGGTATCTCCCACCACCAAAACCTATAAAAAGGTGGTAGGGGCTCCTCATTTCACATCCTTCCATTATCTCATCCTTATGCTGCTGAAATCTCCCCTGAGTACTTTTAACCATTGAAGCAACCTTGGAGAAAGAGACCTATTGGACTTTGGAGCTACTCATCTTGGGAGTTGCTCAACATCAACCTTCACCATTGAAGGTAATATCGCAAGCACTTGCTTGCCCCCCACTTTTCAATACAAAAATTATTTCTTATGTTTCTTGTTCTTGATTTTTGAAATATTTAAATTATTTGCTTAGATTCTTGCTTAGATCCATGAAAAGTATTGTTTATTTAGTTTATTGTTTTTATTTCTATTGAAACTGCTGCTACTAGTTAGCAGGTGCCCATAGCACTAAGCTTGGTTGCAAAACCGAGCCAACAGCTGCCCACAGTGGATAAATTCGATGAGCTTGGTCATGAATCAATTTTTAGATGCACAAATAAAAGACCAAGAAGACCCCCAAAAGGATCATACAGTCGAGTAGGAAGAGCCCACTCCATAAACCACTATGGTATTATGGGATTGGTCACCCACTCCGGGATTGACTGAAGAGGCTCATGCTGAGGAAATCCAAGTTTCATCAGTGAATATCACTACTAGGAGTAAAGGGTCGGTTGTTGATCAAAGCCCATTTGTGCCTGAATCAAAGATCATGAAAGAAATGCCTAAAAAGAACATAAGTGTCACTCAACCACAACGTAAGGTAAATCCAGTGGTGGTAAAAAGAAGCAAGCCCATAAATTAATAAACAGGCTATGGTCATAGTGAACAAAACAGGGAATGGTGGGAAAAGCTCGAAAGAATACAACATGGGATATGACATCGTTGAAGATATCAAGAAAACTAAAGCAAATATTTCTTTATTTGAATTATGTAATCTTCCCTAGTAGAGAAAGAAATTGTTAGAAGCTTTTGACCCACAATCAAGTAGTACAGTAGAAAACATTGAAGAAGACACTGAGATAAACGACGCTAGTATCGGTGGAAAATCAAAATCTCAGACCCTGCCTTTTCTGTTGACCTTTGAAATATTTAATCATAACGTGCACAATTTCTTGGTAGATTCCGCGACATCCTCAAATGTTATGCCACTATCAATCTGCAAGAAAATCAATGGAAATCCAATACCATCTCCTTCTCATATCATACAGTTAGATATGACTACGGTTAAACTAATCAGAGAGATGAAAGATGTACTTAATTAGGTTGTCTATTGATCCAAGAGTATGTCAATTCATAGATATTATGGTGGTAGATACACCTGAAGCTTATGGTTTAATATTGAGCAGGGCCTGGTCTACGAAAATGAACGGTTATTTTGCAACAGACTGGTCTCACTTGCGGTTTCCATACCAAAATAGACAGAATCAAATCAAAATACTTAGAGAGACTCATATGAAACAAAATGTGACTCAATTGGAAGAAAAGAACGAACCTGTAAATTTTTCGTCTTCAGTGTTAGGGAATTATTATTTAGAAATTGAACCAGGGAATTATCAATCAGAAGATGTTAGCCATGACTCAAACAAACATTTCGATCTCCTTCAATTTTCACGGACTGATGATATTGACTGTAACATAGTAGAATTAGTTATTAACTTAGGTAGCAATTCTAACTTAGTTAAAACATAAAACAGATGTTGTGTGTTATACTTCGATGGTTCTAAAATGCAGGAAGGATCCAGAGTCGGTTGTGTTCTGATTGATCCCGAAGGAAATAAACATTTTCTATCTTGTAGGCTAGAGTTTGAATGCATGGATAACACAACAGAATATGAAGCTCTAGTTCAAGGTTTAAAGAAGGCTATTAATTTGAATATCAAATATTTAAAAGTCTTCGGTGATTCTGAAATAGTTGTCAGACAGGTGAGAAATACAATTCTTTGTCTATCATCGCACTTAAAAGGATATCAATCTGAAGTTTGGAATTTAATTTCACATTTCGATGCTTTCAATATAAATGTTTTCCCTAGATTACAGAATGTTGCAGCTGATCTATTAGCTACTTCTGCTTCCACATTAGTACCAACAAATAATAAATGCTCTATTGAATTGATTTCCAGGCCATCCGTACCTGATAACATTACAAATATAAGAGTATTTGATGATGATGATCAGATTATCAGTTTATTAAA